>JAQMYK010000033.1:9740756-9755756 GCA_030014345.1 Clarias buthupogon
GACCTCTGTGTCTTAAAATAACAACTAACTGTTGTTTTTCTTGTTGTTACGTAATTACCTAATTCCATATGTGTTATAATATATTTAAAAAACTCACTGCTGTTACTCTGGAATTTTATAGTAGTTTCTTAATAACAAAAGCACGAACAGAACTCCATGAACGTTCCGCAAGCTCTGACCTCGATATGCCCAACAATCCGTACCGATGTCTTGATTTATGGCGATGATGTCATACCGCCGACTCCGGTGCTCCCACATGCAATAAATGGCATATCTGGCACGAGACTTGAGGAATCTTTTTCTCCCAGCATGCCCTTTCTTCACTCCTCTTCTACCACTCCTACACTCCTCGTGCTCCTTCCCTCCCCTCCTCCCTTCCTTTTCCTTCTGCTGCTATAGCTACAGGAGCGATGAAAGGACGGGGACGGACGAGTGCGGGGAAAAGAGTGAAATAATCTGTCTGACAGCCCAGCAGAGCGCACGCATCTTTTTGCCTCTCTCGCTTCGTCTTCTTCATCTTCTCCTTCTTTTATGGTGCTCGTTATTTCTCGCTCGGCTAACTCAAACCCAGACCAGAGAGCAGAAAGATCAAGCCCCGACGCGGGGCCTGCTCCTTTCAATTCGCGTCCTCTGCCTCTCTCACACCACAGCGCGAAAAACAACTCGCCGACACGCAGTTGCGAAGTATCGCTAAAACATCAGCCGCATTGATTGCTTAGCTGTAGCTTTCAGTCATCTGTGGCTTACCACAGCATGCTGTTATATTAACTCTGCAGCACTCCATCAATAATGCATATACACACTCGCACACTCGCTAACACACCAAATTTTCTGTGACATGCTCACAGATATGATTACATGGTTCAGGGAGTGTTTTTTTGTGTTGTTTTTTGGTGGAATGCAACAGAAACGGCGTTTAATGTCATTTTTCAGTGTGAGAGGCCACGCACTTGTCCCGAGTCGCTCTGCACCCTGTATGTATGTGTGTGTCTGCATGAATGCGTGTGTGTTTATATAAGAGAGAGCCGGTCTTATATTTGCCAGGTCGAGCTGCAGGGGAAATTCTGTAACACTTGACCTGTTTCACTGAGTCACAGAAGGAATGTGGAGGAGAAGAGGACAGCGGACGAGTGCAAGGGAATTTCAGAAAGGGAGTGAGAGAGGAGAAAGGGTGATGGGGTGAGGGCAGATGATGTGATAGAGGGTGGAACAGAAAAATAAAAAAGGGATGGAAGGGAGAAAAAAAAAACAACAGCTGGGAAAGCTAGCGGGCAGAAAGATGATGCCTCTATTTCCTTCCTTCCTTTTTTTTTTTTGTGTCCCCGTCTGTCTATCTCCTCAGACACATCCTCTCTGTCTGTCTGTCGATATTTTTTTCTATTTGTCCTTAGTCCCCAGCCACATGGTTCTTCCTCTGTCTCTTTCAGCAACAACAGACCGTCATATTGCTTATGACCATTTAAACACACATTCGCACCGTCACATCTTCATCTATGCATCTGCTCTGGCTGTGACTCACCAGGTTTTAATAGTGAGAAAATGATCCAATATTCGACTTTCATATTTTTAACGTAATATTATTTATGATGAATTTCAGTCCTGAACCCGCTCCAGGTGATTTCCTCATGTGTGGGCCATTAAAGGAATTCCTGGGAGGCCAGTGTTTCAGACGGTTTTTTGGATTAAGAAATCTTTCTACCTTGATGGTGTCCAAGCACTAGTGGAACACTGGGAAAAGTGCATTAGTGTAGCAGGGGATTATATGAAGAAATAAAACTAGTTTTTAACTCTCAGAACTGTGTTGTGATATTCTGCAGACTCAAAAGTCTCAGTTTGACTTGAACGCCAGTCATATTCAAATAGACCATATGCTCATATTTTGCATATGCTACTGTATTATGTTCAGTTTGTTAATTCAACCCACAAAAACCTCATTTACATACCGCTTCCTTTTTCTGAATCGCCTTTCCCATTATACTGAACTTTCAGCCTCATAACACACAGTATATAGGATTCTGTGAAGCTGCTTTGCGACAATGACCGTTGTTAAAAGTGGTATGCAAATAAAATTGAATCAAATTAAATTAACCTTAGCAACACCATTCATCTAGTCGTGCATGCTATTTGGAAGCACCATAAATCAGGGCCACTGTATTTATTGCTCATTCACAAACGCACACACACACACTCTGTCTTTGGCTCTGGCACTCAGTCATTACGCACATACAGGCAGTACAGACAGGAACGGGCTGATGCTTTGAGCTGCGTGTGCGCACTCGGAGCAGCATGTTGATGGGTTTGCTAGAGTGTGGATGAATATGTTTTACATGCAGCGATGATTAGGGCACATGCTTCAGTTAATCTGCCTGATTAATGTGTGTGTGTGTGTGTGAGTGAGTGTGTACACGCTTTGGCAAGAAAAAAAAATATTTTAGTCCCCCCTAGCACCACCATTTTGTCCCACTGAGTGAACCTGGATTTCAAGTATCCTGTCTGTCTGTCTGTCTGTCTATGCATCTGTGTACAGTTTAAGCCAAAAGTATACGCACATCTATGCTAGAAAATATTAAAATAAGTTTTGTCAATTTGGAATTGCAGCATTATTTCATCTTTAATTCACTATACAAGCTGGTATCAAAAGGTTTTGTGACTAGTTTTGTAACATGCCAACAGAAGAGCACCAACCTTCATAAGTCAGCGTGCCAAAAGGCATCATCCTGTTAACGCTGTTCTGACCATGTGCTTTACCGCACCTTTTACCCCCCAAGTTAGAACAAAAAGCAGACATGAAATTCTGCGTGAAACTGAGCAAATCTTCCACATAGACGTTTGACACGATTCTGTAAGTTTATGGCGGTGCTGCGATGAGTTGTTAGATGTGTTTTGAGTGGCATGTGCGCTTAGAGAGCGGAAGAACATCACTGGAAGAACAATCCACAACACTGGTGCCATTGTCGGTGTGTCATAAGGAACAGTCCAGGCAATCCTCACATGTGATTTGAACCAAGTCAGCCAAGTACATACCCGGAGGAGAAGGAACATCGCGTTGAAGTCCGTCAAGAACCCCGTCAGCGCGTCATGGATGACCCGACCTTCATGTTGACTGTCATTACCTGTGATAGAACAACTTGGGTGTATCGCTAAAACCCTGAGACGAGGCAATTTCTTCAGAGTGGAAGAGCCCATCATTTCCATGACTGGAAAAGGCGAGGCAGGTCAGCAGCTCGACCAAGTGCTGTTATTATCTTTTTCGACATCCGCAGCATTGTGCATCGAGAATCCGTCCACAGGGGCCGGACCGTGAGTAGTGAATCCTACTACCAGGTTTTAAGGTGTCTGAGGGGTAACATCGGTGAACGTGATTGAATCTGTGGTTCGCGAATCTCGAAACTTTTTGATACCCATTACAGTATATCAGAATTCCATTGCATCAAAAGTTTACACACTTCTAGTTAGTTGACCATCTCTATAAACAGTCCAGCATTGAATGCTTATACTTTTGATGTATAAGTTTCTGATCAGCCAACAGTCATAGTTAGGAGTTGAATAGGTGTACACCCGTGACTGTTTTTGCCCTGGATACAACAGGCAAATCCAAACAACTCGCCTAAGGCCTCAGTTTCTGCTAAATAAACGCACTGCCTCAAAGCAATAAAAAGGCGTCCAGGGAACCTGTGTGTTAATGCACCTGGTTCGGTAAACACCAATATATCTAATTGTAGGCAATTATCTAGCTTTAGCTGAACTCAGCGACATTGCAGTCGTTATGTTTATTTATTTGACGAAGCACAAGTCCGGAGCCGGTGCTAATATACTCCATGATTAATTGTGCCGCCCTGAAAACATAGTAATATAGTATATTTCCCAAGAAAATTGATTAGTTTGTTTCTTTAAATAAATTTTTCATGCCGCTTATCCTGTGTATGATTGCGCCGGGCCTGTAGACTGGACCAGGAAATGTGGGGTGCAACATGAGGGATATGCTGGATGGGGTGCCAACTTATCACAGGAGACAAACACACACACTGTACACACAATATACACTTTATCATACACTGTTGAGACACCAATTAGTCGACAATGCATGTGTTTGGACCGAGGAGTAAGTATGAGTAAGGAGCGTCTGTAGAAAACCAGGGAGACCATGCAAACTCAACACAAACAAACACACACACACACAGACCAGAGGAGAGGTGAGATTTATACCACCACCACTGAAGGAGTGATCTAGTGACTCACTGTGCCACTTTTCCCCTGATATGTCTCTGTAAACAGTATCTATACAGAAACCAGTGTGTATGATATTATATCCATATATAGGTTCAATTCCCACCCTTGGGTCTATGTTAATGTTCTCTTTGCATGTTCTCCCTGTGTTTGGTGGGTTTCCTCCGAGTACCCCGGTTTCCTTCCACAGTCCAAAGAAATGCAGTTTAGGGTAACTGGCGTTCCCAAATTGCCCGTAGTGTGTGAATGTTGACCGGAGGTTCTACCTCGGTTGTGAAAATGATAATAAATACGATGGTCACCATTGGCGTCCGCGGTCCCCAGTTGGTTCATAGAAGGTTGGATTCATACTGTATATAGTATAGTATTATAAGTATGTAGTGTTATAATAATCTAGTAGTTTAGGACAAAACTCAGAAGTACTGTATGTTGCGTTCACAGCTGATGAAGGTCTTTTGTCTGAAACATCCAGAAACTCCTACCCTTCATTTTTATTTCATCCACTTACAGTATATAGACTTTGTGTTTTTTTTCTGTCCATTACATCATTTCAGAATGCTTGTTTTTCGTGGGTGCATACTTGTGTGTGTGTGTGTGTGTGTGTGTGTGTGTGTGTGTGTGTTTGAGAGACTTTAAATGGGCTGTGTTTACCCTGCCTAACTGCAGTCTTGACCAAGGTCACTCACAGATTTCCCACAATGCCCTACAGTTCAAAGAGCCTCCTGGTCTGTGACATCCTGTGTTATCTTGCAGCTTTTTATCAGCCTTGACATTTACTCTTTTATCTTTTACATCCTTACAGTACCTACCATACACACACACACACACACACACACAACTTAGCCCTAGTCAAAGCATACCACGCAAGTGCCATACTGCATCACTCAACGATTCTATCATATGTTTTTATAGTGTGGGTTTATACATTTTTTTTATGATGATATTTTATTACTCTCACTTTCTCATGCAGCTTTGCAGTTTGGTCGAGTTAAGCGAATGCTTTTAATGACCAAAGCATGTTTTTTTTTTTTGACAGAACAGGTCTTGCACGCTCTCACCACATGTGAACCCTCGCACCGAGTTCTCATGAGAGGGGGGAAGAAAAAAAGGTTGGTTTTGGATGTGACCTGAAACTCGAACCTTTTCAGCAGAGCTTCAATCACTAGGCAGAAAAATGCAAGGATTTATATAGCAGCCATTGTTCTGAACCAGTCTAGCAGGAAATGCTCTCACACACACCATGCTGCATTTTGGTTTCGGTAGCTGATTGTTTCAGCTGGTGATTTGTTTCATGTGTTTGGGATCAAGATGAGTTTTTTTCTCTTGAGATAGAAACTACCGGGTAATCGTGAGTCACGCGTCCGGGAATGGTTTGGTGCGCCAGGCCGGTATGAATGTGTTGAGTCATGGTTTTCGGCTGATGCCTGACCTGTGAGGCCTCATATCACTGATCTTATCGCAGTGTTTTTATAGCTCACCACTTACTCTCTGAGTGGATGCTTGTTTGTGTCGCAGTTTGTGTACCCAGAATAAGATTTACTACGTCCTGATAGCACGCTAACATACATTCTTTCTGTGTTTCAGTGATGTTAAAGAGTATTGCACGTTTTTATTTTTTTTGTTAGTCTTATCAGTAAAGAGAAACGGTTTACAAAAGACATCTATTGCAGTGAAACGACATGAAGTCCATTATTCATGTATCTGATGGTGGAGATGGAATCTTCTAGGCCAGAGCGAAAAGTGTTTAACGGTTAGCCCGATCTCACAGGTCACAGTTTCTACACGCCTGGTTCAGCACATTGCTCCTGTCAGCCGAGTGCCCGGAGACTCCGGTACAAGCCTTAGCTCTTTACACTCTCGCCTGTGTGTTTTGTTGACCTCGCCGAAGAACAACCATCGAGTTAATTCACAAGGTTAGAGAAAGTATTTTCCTCGTGTTGGCTCCGAGAAGGAGTCTTTTTCATATTTTATATAAACATTTTATTTATGACTAGCGGAGATGCCCGTCGCTGACCGCTAAAGAGTTTGTAGAAATGGTTTAAAGGGTGAAGCTAAAAATCAGCTGATCGGCTTTAATGTAATCAGTCATATTATTATTATTATTATTATTATTATTATTTCAGATTGATGCCCACATACCTGCAACTATGACGAACCCCTTACATTTTTTTAAACTACAATTTAAAATTAAAAAATTTGTGACAGCATTATATGGTCTTGGTTTCCACTGGATTGGCGGCTAAACTTGCGGAAATTGTAGAAATTTTACCGAGTCTACTGTCATTTCATCATCATTAAGAAAGAGAGACTATAGGAAAGTTTGCTTACGCCGAGTTGTACTTTTCTTCCATTGTCAGCCAAATACACTCCCTGTTCTGTAATCAGAGTGAATCACAGATGAGGAATCGAAAAGGTAGATCGGATAAAGATTAAGTCTCGTCTTAAGACGACTCCACCCGCGTTAAAATTTCACGTATTACCACTTCATTGATGAAAGGATTAACTAATCTATTAACAAATATTCTGTTTAGATTTTCTAATTAATATCTATTGGTGCAGGTGTTTGTTTACATTGAACAAGTAGCTTATTAGTAGCAGAGGTGGAAAGAATAAAAACTTTTTGTAGTTAAGTAAAAGTACTGTTACTTTAGTGAACTTTTACTGAAGTACAAGTAAAGTTACCCTTAAGTAAATCTACTCAAGTAAAAGTAAAAAGTGGCTCATTAAAAATTTACTCAGAGGCCTCCTCATTAAATTCTGTCCAGACAGTTTTGGTTGATGCTGTGACAAAATGTAGACAGACATTTTTCTGAGACTGGCTCCAATGTATGAAACGTACAAATCTTATTGAAAGAGCCAGTTCTGACCAATGTACAGACGAAACCTACTACTTCTCCTATAAATCTATTTTTATAGATATTAGCCTCGTTCGAAGTACCTTCGTCTTTGTCATGGTTTGATTTAGTTCAAAGGAGCGTCATCATGATCATGAGCATTGACTCGACTCCATGTCCTGAGTTGCACCGTGGTTTCTGTGACAAAGAGAATACCACGACCTCTCAGGTGACATCAAGAAGACGAGTAAGCGCACATACCAGTCGGATGGAAAGCTTACACTTAGCCTTTTAGACACGCTTTGCTTTGTGCGCTGCTTCGCTGCTACCGCGTGCTATTCAGTGAAGAAACATTCACACACTTTGATGCACGTTTCGTGCCCTTGGCAAGCTTCCGCGCTTTGCCTACCATCAATGCTGTTTTCATCTCGGATCAGCAGTCTGAATATTCAATCATCTGAATAACAAAGGAGGCACTTGATGATTTATACAATTCCAGCCAATTTTATGTTCAAACAGGTAAGAGTGTGTGCTGTGCATATCAATTCTCTCCTCCATCCTGGTTCCACCGGGGCTCCATCTGTACTGTAGCAGCTGGGAAGGGGAATAGAAAAAAGCACCGGTGTATTTGATGGGGCAACATGACACCTCTCTCTAGATGGCGCCCCAGGCAACTCTTTAAGACTTTTGCCAAGCGCCAGCCCGGCTTTAAACTCCGCCATAAACTGCTTCTTGTTCCGTAGCCAGTTCATCCGTTGCCAAACACCCACTTGGTATTTAGCGACTACAAACAGGATCATTTGTTAAATTTATATTACACTGGCGTGGCTGAGAGCAGGCAAAACCTGACACAGCCCGAGGCCATGGATGCACTTTTATAGACGCAGGGTTTTTTCTTGATGAAACACAAAGGCAGGGCTGTTTCTGTCTGCTATAAACAGAACAACATCGTTTATGCAACATGTCAAGTGATACTAGTTTTTTTTATGCGCAATGTAGTCAAGCCAAGATGTCTGGTGTTCAAAGTCTGTCTTTGATACTGGAAATGTAAAATTGATGAATGCTAGTGTAGCTCATAATGATAATTTCAACAAATACATATATTCATAGCGTCATGTTGCACTTCTCATTTTTAAATAAATGATTTTATGGATGAGTTCAGATCGTAATAAAGTTTAAACTTGAGGTCAAAGTGGATATTCTGGATTAGGAAATGAAAAAAATCTTAAGGGAGAAAAAGTGATTCAAGTTGTAATCATGTTTATTGAGTTTAGTCAATGAAAGAATATGGTTTGGTGTATAGATACACTTTTGATTGTTCAGAATAACAGAATGCAATTTGGAGAGTAAAAATTACCTATTAAAAAAAACTGTATTTCTCTATATAATCCCCTGCTACACTAATGCACTTAGCACAGTGTTTCACTGGACACCATTAAGATAGAAATTTTCACAGGATGCCGGAGTCATGGTCAGAATGCGTGCTTAACATCTAAGACGCCGGCCTCCCAGGAACTGCTTTAATTTCCATGTGGAAATGACTTGGAGCAAGGTCAAGACTGTACAGTACAAGCGATGTAACAATACCTCCCACTCGAGTTCCTGTAATGTGCATGAATGATTGTGTGTACAGTTCCCACAGACAGACGTGTCTCTTCCACAAGTTTGCGATCAGTTATCTGATGATTTTCAATGGTCAGATCAACCTTCTTTTTTTTCTTCTTCATTTATGAGGAAATTTTATCACAAGTCCCGGTTTGACTCGAACACCCTAGTGTGTCATATTTTTCATTATCTGTTATCTATAGTACCCTTGCAACTGCATGAAATGACAGTAGAAATGTCATGGCTGAGTGATTACATTTAGATTAAAGTGGAGAATCCGATCACTATTTCGGTTTCTGCTTCTGCCCCCCTCAGACAGCACGCTGGGTTACGCACCAGGCTTGAGTACCAGAGCCTTTAAGGCAAGTGGCAGCTTCGGACTTGACATTTGTTACGGTCCAGCTCTCAAGTGACTGGTGCCAACTCATATGAGAGCTAATGTAAGCTCACCTTACATAAATATATAAATATGCTCAGCACCGCCACGTCAGGTCGCATCAGGTTCGAGAAAGCCTCCAGTGCCTGTACCTAATCGGCTCTGACAGTAGCCTGTTCTGTTAAGAGGTGAGAGAGAGCAGGCTCCTGTGAACAAGCCAAAATACCCGCCGGAGCTCGACGTTCTCCTTTTATCTCCGTCCGCCTCGCAGAATGATGAAAACGTGAGACGTGCTGATTAATTTTTCAGAGACTAGCTCATATCCCTTTAAAGGCTTGATCTTGTATCGTTAGTGTTTCCTCCGGTAAGTGCTATTAGCCCTTGAGCCACGTCAGGAGTGAGCAAGAGGAAACTTCTGCTGTGCCAAAGATAGCTCGTGCATACTGTACGATGTGAAAAGCCATAGGCAGGGGTTTCTATAAGTGGTATGTTTAGCAGCTGGCTCATAATCAGGACAAAAGAAAAAGGAATAATCAGGACGAATACTTGGTGACTGAAAAGCCTGTAGGCCACCGGTATAGGGACATGCTCCTTCTGGATCTAATCAAGTTTAGTGGCATGATCATATCAGATTATTAATACGTGATCGTCTAACGTGATGTTTGAGATTAAACTTCCTTCCTTGACAAGGATCTTCACCTCAGTTTACAGGTTGCTACAGTACATTACCCATAATGCCGCTCAACAACCACCTAAAAGTGACACCAGTAGGAATTAACCCTCATTTCATATAGATGCATATTACATTTGTAATTATATTGTGATTCTGTTATATCACACCGTTATAAAAATTTTTTTTTCAGATTGTGTTACAATTATAAACAAACATAATTAATTGATTTGCTCTCTGTGTAAATAGCTTAGAGTGCACCACCTGTAGGACTAAAGAGGAACAGCAACATTTTACCCCTTCAAATAGAAAATAAAAATTAAATAAATGCATTTAGATTTTGCCGCCGATTTGGCGATACAGGAATTGCCAGAGGAAAGAATGGAGATATGTAACTGAATGGAATTACATACAATCGAATTTTCCCCCTCAGCTTCACCGCTCTTTCTGTACAGGGTCACTGGAAACCTGGAGCCTACAGTATGTCAAGGGACTCGGGGCACGAGGCGGGTACAGCCAATCCATCGCAGCACTGCAAAAAATGATACCTTAGCAAGAGAAAATATCTAGAACATAGTTATATTTATGTTTATTTTCGTAATGTGAGATTGTTGAGCTTACAGTATTTCTAGTCGATATTACTGTACTGTACTAGAATTGCAGTGAATATTTCCTGTTCTGTTGACGACAGATAATTTTGCTAGTTTTAGGAATTTATTTCTTGAAAGAAGCTAAATTCTTTGCCAGCTGAAGATGAAACTGTTGCTCGCAGTTTTACTAGAAATAATCCTATATTATAATCATATATTTGGTTTATAGTAATATAATTATTATTAGAAAGTATGGATAAAATGCATGTTTGGCTGGATTCAAGAATATTTCACTTTGCTAAGATGTCTTTTTTTTTTTTTTTTTTTTGCAGTGAATGCACTCACTCACTCACTCACACACAATTTTGGAACTACCAATTAGCCGACTCTGCATGTCTTTGGTCTGTGGGAGGAAACCAGAGCCATGTTAATACTGTCACAATCAATATGCAAAACGCCACGCATACAATTCAAATGCGTCTGATATTATCTTTCAGCCGTCTCCCAGGAGACCGTAACCGTGCCGATCTCTCCGGAGAGACCCCTGCCTCAGTGGGAACAGTCAGATGCACTGATATATTTTGTTATTAAATTTTTTTTTTCCTGTGGATGTGATAAGGATGTAGCTTGATGTAATAGCGTTAATAAGAAAAGCTGCGCCGATGGGGAACTGGACAGTTATTGCTTTGATTTATTAAATGTCAGAAGTCTTGCTATGTGCTGCCTTTATTCCCATCATAGCTGCATTCTTTGATTTTTTTTATTTTATTTTATTTTTTATTTAATTTTTTATTTAATTTTAACGAAGGCTGTTTTGATTTATGTCCTTCACTTTGCATGCATCATGGAGGAGGACGAGTGTGTGCGAGAGAGCAGAGCGATGATTCCGTTCTTGAGATCGGTGTCGCGTAGGAATTATTAAGAGAACAGCTTTTCTCCGCGGTGTCATGTGACGTGATATTTGCCACGGATGTAGGCGTGGACGTGTGCTAAGGTTGGCTGGGTCATGGCCCATGAGGAAGAGAGCAAGAGGTAGAGGAAGCTTGGATATCTTGTATCTGTCTCTAACAGGCTTAGCATACTTGCCTCCTCCTTGCTCAGCCCTCTGGTTGTATATGCAGATTAGCTGTTATTATAGTGCTCTAATCCCACTCAGCTATTTAAATAACCCCTCAGGTTTTTCTCGTTCTCTCGCTGTCTCACACACACACATACGTAAACACAAACCCACACTCAGAAGTAATTGTGCAGCCTTGTACACACTCAGAGCTTCCTCTCGATTACCCCTCAGCTCACGGTGACCTCGGTGCTCCCATCGACTCCGCCACATGGGGAATGACGCCTTATTAAGGTGCTACTGATTCGATGAAAGAAAGAGAAAGCAGAATGAAATGCCTGAATAAAGCAGAGCGAAAATCGAAATCATGTATGCACAGGTTAAGGTTTTACTGCAAACCCCTCTGAAGGTAAGAAAGAAGAAGGAGAGAATGAAAGAGAGAGAGAGAGAGAGAGAGAGAGAGGGAGAGGTAGTGGGAAATAATCGCACCTTAGAAGAAGAGCTGCTGTAATCAGTAATTATTTACCTACAAAATAGGAGGTGAAAAGGTGTCTTGCCTGGCAAGAGACGCAATCAATGCTGTAAATCAGCGAGAGCAAGAGGTGAGACTGATGGTTTTGTCGAGCATCAGAATGAGGCGAGACAACAGCAAAGAGGTATTATATTCATTATTTTGTTTTTTTCTCCTCCGTGAACATTGTCTCTGTTAGTCTGTGCTACCGAAACAATGAGTGAGGAAATTTAAAGGTCCCATATTTTACAGTTTCTTTATCAGGTTGACACAGATCTTAGAGCTCCTGCTAAAAGTAAGGGTGTGTGTGTGTGTGTATGTGTTAATGCTTCAGCTGGCATACCCTCTGATAATGCATTTTTTTTTTCCGGTCTCAAAGGCGTTCACGTTCACATTACAAGCCATATCATTTAATTCTGTTTTTGGTCAGATGGGATTTGCTTGTCATAAAGGTTCACATTCATAATTACTAGTGACTTTTATCTGATACTAATGTCGTCCCGTCTGTCCTCTGATACATATGGACACAATGATACATCTTTGCTCGTGCCATCTTGCTTTAAAAACGTGTCATATTTGTTTGTCCACTTATTAATTTCGAACAGTGGGCGTGGCTTTAGTAATAACATGCTTGGGATTTTGCTTTGGAAGACGGCAAGCAGTGGGGGTGTTGGTCACCAAAGATCACCCGATACGATATTCGATCTGTCTTGCGATTCTACAAGTTTAATGATTTTATAATTAAATTATGTCGATTCAATATAATTTATTCTTTTTCTTTACAACTGTAAACAAACTAAGGATGCAACACAGGATGCAGTTCTTCCTGCCAATGTGTGAATAGTTTAGCGCATGCCACCTGCACGATTATAGAGGAATGGCAACATTTTATTATATCAAATGCATTTTGAAAATCTATTTTTGATTTACTTAAATCGGCATTCAAATGAGTCATGATACACCACTGAATTGATTTTATCGGTTCAGTCGTTTTATTTTAAGTTAATCCTTTATTTGTCACATATACATTACTGTAAAAGTAATGTGCAGTGAAATTCTTTCTTTGCAAATCTGAACACAGTTTGGGTCGGAGCTCGGGGACGGCCATGACACCATGCCCCTGGAGCATATAGAACTAAGGGCCCAACGATGGCAACCTGATAGAGCTGGGACTTGAACCGCCGACCTTCCGATCAATTCTTCAGTGGCTTAACCCTCTGAGCCACCACTGCCAATAAAACATTACTCATTGCTGGAACTCTTTCAGTTCACAGGCCAATATGCGAACTTATCACATACGCCGCAGAGAACTTCCTGCTACAGGCGTTTTCCGTTTCCCGTTGTCCACTGCTATGAAATCTGATCTGACTCATGAGATCTGACCTGACCGTTCTCATTCACATTACAGCCACATTACAGATGTGACTCACATCTGGTCTGAAAAACATCATCATATTTGTGCATTCAAAAACAGATTTAGGGGGAAATTTTTTTTATTTGATTGACTTCAGGCTGGTAATGTGAACGTAACCCGTCTGTATTTCACTCTCCCTCCAAATGCGCTGTTTCATTCTCTATGTAAATCTGAAAAAACCAATATCTGATTGGCTTGTTTAAACACTGGCTAATACAAATATTAAAAAAGAACCAAAATCCAGATAATTTTTTTTTTAGTTTTGAATAAACGAGACACACACATCTGAATGTCTAAAACTGACTACAAAGTGAAATTTGCAAAACAGGTCCCCTTTATGGGGAAAAAGAACTGTGTGTACTACCCCGTGATTTGTTACAGAGGTACACTGTGCTTACAGTATCTACACTGTTATAGAGTATAATCAGTGATCCAGCACGTCATCACCTACTCAGGGTTGATTATGTTCCCATAACAGCATGTCCCGGAGGTAGTTATTTTCTCTTCATTCCCAGTCTTATACCATAGAAATCCGACGATGATTACTGTACATTTTGATCCAATTTATTACCGAGGACACGGTGTACTTCTTCTCCATTGATATTTAATGTAGTGGAGCATCAATGAAACAATTTTCCTTCTCTGCGATCTACCAACACTCCGCCCCCCCGTCTCACTCTCAAAATCAGCCAAGTATTTAAGCAAAATATCTCTTTTAACAATTCTAATCGAAGACCTCTAAAGAAAACTAATAGAGGACGTCTCGTGGAAGACGAGGACCTCCTCTTTATCATCATCAATGCTCTCGCCATTGATCTATAATTGAAAGTCCAGAATTAGATTATCACCCTGCTGTAGTATGTTCTTTCATGACTGGCTTAGTAATGAGCTGTGAAAGTTACGCCAAGAAAACTCAGAGAGAGAGAGAGAGAGAGAGAGAGAGAGAGAGAGAGAGAGAGAGAGAGAGATGGGAAAATGAAGACTAGAAAGGGACACTGATGAGACAGAAGTCACCAAAAAAAAAAATAAAAATCGCAATTACACTCAGCTTGTTTTTAGCCTCTGTTGCTGTTTATAGATGTGGTTTATTATGGCAGGGGAAGGATCTCAGTCTAGGATTAACCACACACACACACACACACACACACACACACACACACACACACACACACACTCAGAGTGGTGATCTTTCTTGTATAGAGCAGTGATGTGATGGCTGAGATGACTGTGTGTGTGTGTGTGTGTGTGTGTGTGTGTGCGCTGTCTCTGTAATTGCTGCTTTGAGGTAGTGTAGAGCAGTAATGTCTGTGGGGAGGGGATGAATCAGAGACGTGTTGGGGTGGACGCGGGCTTTTTCAGGGTGACAGAGAGACAGAGACGGCGGTCTGAGTCGGCACACATTACCGCCGCGAGAGGGTTTAGAGTGTCAGGAAAACACGGCAATTACGGCTCTAGAATGCATGAATGCTCTCTAATGAAGCCGAATGATTCTGAGTTAACAGGTAAACACGCACAAACACACACACACACACACATATACACATGCACATGCACATGTATATATATATACACACACACCTCTGCAGCTTCATGATGCAGTGTAATTGGGGTAATGGTTCAGTAATCACGAGGTTGTTGATTTACAAGCAGGCCTGTTTGGGCCCTGGGCAAGAAGTCCAACACGTACACAAACACAAACACACACACACACACACA
>JAQMYK010000033.1:9761673-9781723 GCA_030014345.1 Clarias buthupogon
TTTTTTTTTTTTTTTTTTTTTTTTTTTTTTTTTTTTTGGTAATAAAAAATAATCGTTATGTGAAGCCAACCATTCAAAGAATTCCGAGCATTTTTTTTTTTTTTTTAACAGATTTCATTTACACTCCAAACCTGATCCTGTGTCTGACTTCACAAGCACTGAAAAGGTGTTGCCAGGGTTTATTCTGGGGTTTACGGAGTCCCAGAGGTTTTTTTTTTTAGTTTGCTTATTTTACTAAATCATGCTTTGGTTATATCGTGCCCATGTGATACAATTAATTCTCACATTTTGGTTAATTAGTGTCCATGAGATTTACACAGTTTAAGTTCTGATTATTTCGCAGGCGTGAGAGAAAATTCTTGAATTGGTTATTTTTGTACACATCATTTAATTATACAGTTTAAGTAAACAATTTTACTTTAGGATGATTTAAAGTAAACAAGGTAGAAAAATTATTTTAAAAAAAATAGATTTTAATGTCATTCGTCTTCATTCATCCTCTATAGCGTTTTATCCTGTATACGGGGTTGTGTGTGGCTTGAAGCCTATTCCAGGAGACCTAGGGCACAAGGTGGGGTACACCCTGGACAGGAGCACACACGCCTACATACACACTACGGGCAATTTTGGGTCTTGGTTTTTGGACTGTGGGAGGAAACCGGAGTACCCGGAGGAAACCCACTAAACACGGGGAGAAGATGCAAACTCCATGCAAACAGACCCGAGGATGGAATCGAACCCGGACCCTGGTGGTGCAAGGCCACCATGATTACATTGCCGACTTTTTCATTTCATCTTTTAAAGCACAGAGTGACTTCTCTTCCTCACAGTAGAATGATCTGGCTGCACTGGGCGCATGCTGATTTCAGACTGAGATGTGGGTGGATTTAAGGGGATAGACATGGCTTTTAAATTCTCTCAGCTGCACTTGTGCTTAAGCCTTGGCTTAAGCTGGTAGTTAATTTTTTTTTTCTGATGATGTTCTACCTGATAATGTTTCCAAGTCATTGTACTAGTAAGATTTTTAATTGACGACTTTAAGTTGGTAGTTTGCAGTATCGTATTTATACCAATTTCAACTTGCACTCCACGTACTTGATCAGGCTGTGTTCAACCATCTGGTAGCTAACACACAACCTGACAGTCACTAAGCATTTCTCATCGAGTGCATTTGGGGTAAGAGGGGATGTTTACTACACCATCCCTTTAAACCCACGGCTTTATTCGAAGACTTTGGCCATCGGCTGGGCGAAACAAAACAAATTTGGGGTTAAAATGAAAATCATTTAAGCCTTTTACTGATTTCAAAGGAAGACGCCTGAGATATTAAGCCCAGAGGATCTGTCAGCAGGTCTAGACTTAGAGTTCTCACTGTTGAAGCTTCACACATATCCTATTAGCTTTGATGTCGATACTGAATTATTCATACTGCGATTAACACTTCACTGTTGACTGTTGAGTGTTCATGAGAAGGATGCAGAAACGATTTTATTTTATGTACTCGCTCACATTCTCTCTCTCTCTCTCTCTCTCTGTGTCTCATTTAGACCAACCGTTGCGGTTGTCACAGAGCGGGGCTGCTACAGGCAGCATCATCGGAGCCATCATTGGAGTCATCCTCTTCATCGCCCTCATCGCCACCATTGCCCTCCTGATCCGCAAACGACGCATGAACAGGGAGTCAGTCCGAATCCCACCACCTCTCTCTCTCTCTCCTTTATCTTGCATTCTGTTTCTTTTTTCATACATGCTTGTTAGTTAATGTTAAGCACAATGCCAGATTCCGGTCCTGAAGGATGCTGGCATTGCATAGGTTACAGTTTTGCCTCATTTAAGACTCCTGATACACTCGTCTTCGATATTATCAAATATTTCATGTGCAGATATTGTGTGTGTGTGTGTGTGTGTGTGTGTGTGTGTGTGTGTGTGTGTGTGTGTGTGTGTGTGTAAGGTATGAGGAAACACACCAGAATCTGGTTTAAATCATCCTCACAGTGGTGTAGCTGTTCAGGTTTCATTTGCCACACAAAGATCTGGCGTATAATTTTTTGTTATAGATATGCCCTTATACACATACTTAGACTCACACACAAGAAATCTTTCTTAATTAGTGTGTGTGTGTTTTTTACAGTGGTCCTCCCACTTACAAGCCTCCTCCTCCTCAGAAGAACATCTACACAGTAAGTCAGATACAGACTAATAATAATAATAACAATAATCATTATTATAATTATTATTCAAGTATTCCGCTTCTGTGTATCTAAAACCAGCTCTTTGATGTTATCTAAACAGTATCTGTAATGACTATGTGGTGTTGCTGGATTTTAAACATAAGACATAAGCAAACTCATATTTTTTTATATGTATATTAATATACTGTCTGTTTTATGAAAACAACTCACTAAGGAGCTCTGGACAACATTTAGTTAAAAGTCACATCCAAATGTGTTAAAAAAAAAATCTAATGAGGATTAGCTCATTGTGCAGTGTATTGTACAGTAGTCATGTGAAAGGTTTCTTGTACACACTGTTGTGGCGCCTCCCTGTGGATTACTGTGATGAGTGCAGGAGTTCTGATGGCTGTGTTTGAGAAAATCTGGTCATCTTTAGCATGACATTAATATGAATGTGTGTGATGTAGCCTGTGCAACAGGAGAACAGCAACGGCCCCCCTGATGCTACACCGACGTACTACGAGACACAAAGAACAGAACCAGTGACGGTGAGAAGACTTTTTTTTTTTTTTTTTTTTTTTTTTTTTTACACACACTTGCAACTCAATTCATGTAGTTTTAATTTTAAAGTCCTCGGTACATTTGATTTAGTCAATTAGAGGCCGAAAGAAACTGATGGAACAAGTGGAATCAGCTTTGAGTTCCTGCTTATTTTAAATGAAGGCCTGGATTTGATTTCAGACCCCTGGGTCCTGTTTCGGAGCGACCATTGGTGTAAAAATGTTGGTGTTCGATAGTTAACAGCCACTGTTGCATTATTTGGTTGTCTTATCTCCAAAGAGGTGTTAATCGCCAGCATTTGGAACAAACACTAGAAAAGAACTACTGGGACAGGATTAGCACTGCCCCATTCTTACACTGGGAACGTTTTGATTATGAGCATACTGTAGGGAGGACAACAAACTGGACAGTTAATTGCAGCTACAGTTGCAGCCTATAAGTCTGTATTTTAGTGCTGGTTCCAGGTTGCCAGGTTCTCTAGATTTATTCCCCAAAAATAAATAAATCCTATGTAGTTCCCCATCACATAAGGATTTACATTTATGATGCCATTATCCAAGGTGATGTCATTATACATCTGAGCAGTTAAGGGGTTAAAAAAGGGGCAACTTGGTGGTTATGGGGTTTGAACCTGGGATCTTCCAAAGCTGCTTTTATTTGTAACATATATATATATAAACATATGTGTATGTTACATATATAATAGCGGAGTTAAATTCTTTCCTAGATGATTATAGAAAGCTTGTGCAGGATCAGTGATTCACTGTAGTGCCCCTGGAGCGGACAGGGTTAAGGGCCTTGCTCAAGGGCCCACCAGTGGCATCATGGTGGAGCTGGGGCTTGGAACACCCAAACTTCTGATCAGTAACTCAGATCCCAAGTCGTGTGTAAAAGCATCTTTCTTTTTTCTTATTATTTTTCAGACATCATGTCATCAATTCCGTCATCCTCCCCCACCAGATCATCTAGTCATGAGCTGTTCCTGTGTTAATATTATGAATATGCTGATGATTCTCATCACTGTTTTTAATCTCTCACAGGATCTGGATGATGGAGATGACGATCCCCCGAAGAAGTTCGACTATAACACCAGCTCTGTCATGGACGAGAGTGAGATGCTTCCCCCGTATTATGAACTCAGACAGATGAATGTGGACGACCAGCACGAAAGCCCTTCGTCTTTATCCAGGGAGGACAGTTTTATGTCCGCACCCATGCTCGTGTAGGAAAGGTTGCGCAGAGTCTTAACCACTGGAGAGAGAAAGAGAGGGAGGCAGTCAACTCTTGTAGTTATAGATGTTAAGTTGTCTTATACTGTGGAATGATTGTTTGAATAGTACAGAAATTATTTTAAACGTTTATGGGTAAGGAGAAGATTAGATGAAGACAAAGTCTGCTGTACCACTACTGTATCTTCAGTCTGGAATAATGTGTGTGTGTGGGTGTGTGAGAGAGATTAGCATTGCATTTACTGGCAAGCATTAAAGCAACCTTGTTTTTTTTTTTTTTACTTCACAAAAATATGCAGAAATCCAAATAAGGCAAATAATACAATCCCTGTTAAATCCAAATCCCCCCCAGGTTGCCTGACATCCACCAATTCTTTACTCTCACATTACCACTTCCTTCCACTCTTACATTCCATACACCACATGCATGTTGTCTTGGAGAATTCGTTCCTATTTCACAAATAGGTTTGAGGATAAGCAAGGAAGCCAAAACCTGTCAGAATCATCAAGAAGCTTTATTACAAAAAGGCAAACCGACACAATAACGGAGGTCCATAGAGACAACCACAATCCCAAGGGCAGGACATATCTGTTTCATCTTATTTTGTTTTGTCTTGCTCTTACTCTCTTTATCATGGTTAGATGTCTTATAGGTTATCTTAAGCCTGCACCAGATCAGGCTGCCCTAGGAGATGTCTGAAGTTCCCTCCTTATCCATATTTGGTGCACACACAGCTCGTGCATGTGTACTCTCCATTCCAACAGTTAATCTATCAAGGCTTTTTACTCTTCCTCATCTTCTGCATAGCCTGGTACAAACTAAAGTGATTAGAAAACACACTGGCGCCTGGCTGGGTGATGGAATGTGTTTGTTTCCCCGTCACGCATGAGAGCGATGTGCGCGCTCAGATTTAAGTCTTAGCAATTCAGGCCTTTAGATAACAGTGGCCTTGTTTTTTTCAAGTCAAACATTATGAATTGGATTATACTGTACCGGTCAAAGGTTTGGACACACCTTCGAATTCAGTGTTTTTTGTTTTTAGCGATTTATTTTCTACGTTCTAGAACCATACTGGAGATTTCCGAATGATGATTGTTATTTTAAGACATGAAGGTCAACTGATCTGGAATAGTTTTTACAAGAACAGTATTGCTTTCCAGTGCATTTGCAAAACCCATCAAGCACCATGGCTGAAACTGGCTCTCATGAAAGCAAGACCATGAAAGGACAAGTTCATTTATGAAGGCTTTACAGAGCATAAGTAGCAGACACATCTCAACATCAACAGTTCAAAGGAGATTATTGCATATTTTGGACGCCGTCTGCATTGTTTTACAGCGTGGACAGAAATCAAAATCAGTAGAGACCATGGAGTTAAAAGGCGTGTCCAAACCTTTGACTGGTCTTTTTATTACATGTTGTGACCACAATCATTTCTCGAATTGCTCATAGTCAGAATGCTAATAAAAATATGATTTGTAACATCATGATCCGTAATTAAGAGGATTAGATAATCCTGTTTAAAATCTCATTTCCACTAATCCCCCCCTACAGCCGAGCAGAAAAAAAATGACCCTTTATAATTCCAGTTTTCAACCAGAGTGTCAGATTTCTATTCACTTTTTGCATAATTATGGCAAACTATAAATTATATATAAATTTGATCATTTTGCAAAAAGTACATGCAAGTCTGACACTCTGACAACAAAAAACTTGATAATGCAAACTTAGTAATGCTTCATGTTGCTTGCTCGAATGAACTAATCTGACTTTCGAAAACTCACTTTTTTGGTTTTTTAACAAACACGTAAAGATTAAATCAAGTCTTTCCTGGCTGGTTATTCATTGGAATCTAGAAATGCATGTTCTTGTAGATAAATTTCTTTCTTAGAAACTCTTATATTGTAAGTTTCCTTCTTTCATATGCTTTTTGTCTGGAAAGTTTGCACTTGTTTTATATTAAACATGATGACAATACCGAATAATCACAGTACACTGTGACAGGACTCAACAACCGTAGTGTGCAATTTTCTAAGATAATAATGTTACAATGTCCAAATAACAAATTTTTGCTTATTTTCCTTTTTGTGCCAATATTTATGCAATGCAGTGCCTGTATACTGTAATGCATCGCTTTATTTCCACCTTTCCTGGGCTGTAGGCTGCTCGCTCTGTGTTGTAGGTCTTCAATCTCATTGCTGTTGATGTCACTGAACCAGAAAATCTCTCTGATTTAATTTGTTTTTATCAGAAGGGCAGGGCTGTATTAAAACACAATTTCCCCACTTTTAATACTTTTTTTTTTTTAAGTTTATATTAGTAATTAGACTTTTATACATTTATAATTCTGTTTATTCCTTTCTATAATATTCTACTGTCCAACATCAACACTACATTAGGTTGTGATTTCTTTACTTTTCTGTCATGAATGTGTTTTTCTGTTGCTCCTTAAAATACTTTTATACTGTGACAAGCACAATTTTTTTTTCTCTGCTGCTATTTTCTTTGTTACAATAAATATATGGTTTATGGATCTAAGTGACAGTATTAGCTTAATAAATTGGTGGTGGGTGGTTTAAAATATTGGTGTGTGTGTGTTTTTTATCCTTGAATAAATCTATTTTAGAAATGAGATTTAGATCCTGAATAAGGTAGAATTATGTGTCATTTATACAGTTGTGAAAATCGGAAGTGAATAGGAAGTTTTATCAACGTGATGAAACGTGACGAACTCTTAACTTCCTCTCCTGTGAGAGTTTATCTGATTTATTCTCATTAGAATGAAAGTTGCAGTAATAATTTTTGGTCATTACATTCTTCTAGTTCTTACTATGAGAGGCGTTCAAGTCAAACCGGGACTTTGTGAGATTGCTTGTAAATGAAGGTGTAAAACTGAAAACATTCAGCAAGTGGAACACCTGATCTTTGAATATTGACTGACAACTTGTCACATCTGCCCAAGCACTAGCGAAACACTGGGATAAGTGCATTAATGTAGCGGGATTTTATAGAGAAATAAAGGAAGTTTTTACTCCCATACTTGTGTTCTGTTATTTTGCACAATCCAAAGTCCAGGTTTGATTTGAACGCTCCTCATTTATGTATACTCTGCCTATTAATAACTGGAAAATAAAATAAAATAGTCTTATGAGACAGTAATTTTAGTTTAAACATTTCTGTAATCAGTTTGTCTGATCTGCTTATGCGATGACTGGGGGGAAATACACTAATGTAGAAAATGTTATTAGGCTTCAATTATATATTTAGCACAAGTATGTTAATTAAACCAACTATATATCATATAAGTATCAAAATTAGTAACTGAATTAACATGCAAAGAGTGGAAGTTTGGGCCTGAAATGTTTTTAGGGAAGTAACTTGAGACATCGGGCTGGCAGAAAGAGGAATTTAATCCAGACGATGAATAAGATCAGGGTACAAATGAAGACCAAAACGTCTGCTCAGAACTGCTGAACTAGCTTCCTCTTTTTAGAGAGTGCACATGCTGCTGTATTCCCAGAAAATAAATTGTGATAATTCTAATGATTGAATAATTATCACAGGAGAGGTGGGTTTAAGGCTGATAGGGCTATCACAAGTAGGGCTTTTGGGACCGTCTGCCCGAGCCATGGAAGTAGAAGAGTTCCAATAAGTCTTATAAGAGACATAAAGTAGAGAAGAGAGTGAGCAGAGAAAAATAGCATAAGCTGCCCTATATACAGTGTGTAGAAGATATCACCAAATCTCTTACAGCCACACACACATTGTCTATACTGCTTTGTCCTGTATACAGGCTTGCGGGGGGCCTGAGGCCTATACCAGGAGACTTATGGACAGGGTGCCAGTCCATCGCAGGGCACACACACACAGTACAGGCAATTTGGGAACACCAATTAGCTTAATATGCATGTCTTTGGGAGGAACCTATCAAGCACGGGGAGAACACACAAACTTCATGCACACGGACCCGAGGCGGGAATTGAACCCAGGCAACAATGCTAACCACTTAGCCACCGTGCTGCCCTTGTAGAAGGGGCATATTAGAATATAATGCCGTCTATGATAATTGAACTTTGGCACTCTACTTAATTATTGAATTGTATTCTTGAAACACTGATAAAATACAGTATTAAATACATGGCAAATTCAACTCTATTTCATGTGGCATATTGTTGTTACACAAGTATTAAATTATTCCTGGTAGATATTGTTTTTTATAATTTTTTTTAATGGTATAATTCTATTCCAACATTGGTGGATAATGTTGCTTGTATTAGGCATTTATTATTTATAGAAACAAAAAAACCCATGAAAGAATTTCAAAGAGTGAAATGAGTAAAATGCACCTAATAAATATGGCCCATTGCTTTAATATACTTTAAAGAGAATAATCTCATGATCGGAAATATTAGATAACTTTTCCTTTATTCACTTCACATGCTAATATATTGTTTTTTCAAATATTTATAATATTTGTTACGCTTTGCGTATTCCATTTGACCTTCATTACGTGCAGTCATGCATTAGCTTCTCCCGTTCCTCATGTTTATCATAGTGAAAATTAAATTACTGCCTATGAAGTTCATCTTCAAACAAATGATGAACAAATGACTTTGTTTAATGAGCTACTTGCATTTTGTAAATTAGCTCATTAAATTAGCTAGCGAGGTTTGCGTAATTGTCCTTAGCATTTAAATCCAAATGCGTTATTGAGCATTATAGAGCCATCAAACAAAATTCTGTATCTGTCTGAGTTTGCAGATTATCTTTGTTAGTCATGGAGGATCAGGCATGATGTCCCTGCACTTTTACTTAATTACAATTTCACTGTACTTTCTCCACCTCTGGCTATGAAAATAAAGAGTGTAGCAGAGAAGAAAGCTTTAAAAACAAGACCGAACATTGGTATAAACATGCTTTCAGCACTGGAGAGACATTGGGGCGTAAAACCATGGGGAAAGATCACGTTGCTTCTTTCTTAGTGGTAAAGATTGTTCCAGAAATGATTCCAGAAAAACAATATCCTCAAGAACACAAAATATGTTTAGCGTATAAAAGTGCCATGCAAACTGTTTATCCAAGCCAACACATTGAACAAATATCATCAGTACAGTAAGATCTACAAGGCTATCCAAGAATGGTAGAAGCTTTAACTGAAAGTGCGACAACAATTTTTTGTTACTTGTCAGCTCTCTACACACTGTAACATAATGGTTGACCATTAATCTCTACTATTGAGTTTTTTCATATTAGACAATGTTTAAAAAACAACTCTTTTAGGAAGCAACCAAGGGTGTGAAGCAGGTCCTTTGATTATGCAGAATAACAGAACACAGTTACAAGAGCAAAAACTACTTTTAGTTCTCTCTATACAGTACATTAATCCTCTGCTACACTAATGCACTTATCCCATCATTTCACTTATACCATCAAGGTAGAAAGTTTTCTCAGTACACTGGAGCCATTATTGCATCATGTCTGAAATGGCCAAGACATGTCTAAATGGCTTGAGCGAGACTGTATGAGAAAGTTCCTGTAACGTGCAAGTGGTGTTGGTGAATGATTGTGTGTACAGATGCCACAGACAGATGGTCTCTTTGGTGGATTGGTGACAAGTCATCCATCGATTTTCAAAGATCTGCAGTGGGCTCTGAGCCACCTCTGCGGAGCTTATCATTCATGCACATATGGCCTTCTTCAAAACGTTTGCACCATTCAAATGTTTTCTGTGGATAAGTGTTGCATCACCGTACTATTCATTCAAGTCTCAGATTGACTTAAAGAGCCATTTCTACAGTAGCATAATATATTCCCTTTCTTGGTCATAAAACACCAACTACACATACTTTCCTCTAGTAACCTAAATTATTCTGTATATTTATCTATTGTTACTTAATTACATTAGAGCAAGGTATGTAATAATAACAGATTGAGGGCAGATTGATGGCATCAGGAATTTTACCAAGCACCAGCCTGGAATCTGCTCGCCTCTGCCAGGAGCTTAAAACATGGTTTAGAGAAATAAACAATTTCAAACTTTAATCGCAAGCATCCACCCAAGACAGAAATTATGTACATATTTGTTAAAAACTCACTCACACTTACTAAACAGTTGCTTTGATTAAAAATAATAATAATAATCTGTAAAGATTTCAGAAATGAGGACCAGCTATAGTTCCCCTCCGTCCCTCCATCAGGCTTCGCAGAAGTTCCTTCTACCTCTCCAGCTCCTAAATGATGGACGACCCGTTCCTACAGCACAAGTGTTCAAAAGAGGAACATCTTTCATATTATGAGCTCCACCCCAGTCTGCCTGCCTGACGTGATTATGGATTTATTCTAGGAACGTAGCACAACACCTATGCTGAGTCAGCGTAGAGCTTTCCAGCAACTGGCGTCGTATCATCGTCACCATTAGGTGGCAGTCAGTGATAACTGCAAAGGTATGACACACTGCAAAGATCTGTCCCTGATGATACAGTGTCACTTTAGGTTTTAGCCGACAAATGAAAAATATTAAATATACTTCCTTGCATATGCTATACTGTATATAGGTCAGACTCTGGGTGTCTCATTCTGTGTGTCTGTGCTCATTGTTTACCAGAGGAGGGTGCTGTCTTGCCAGTAAGACCACATTAAAGGTCATATGTCCACAGGCACAGATTGCCATTTAATGATTTGATTTTTATACAACTCAAATGTAACTGTAATCATTCAAATATAATTTGATTAATCAGAGGTATGGGATGACGCCACTACAGCTTTAAGTACAGTAAGTTGCAATATATACCCTGTATTGTCCCATTATGTCCTTTTGGGACCCAAATGCCCTTTATATGAGGACATTACATTTTCTCCCAACTTCTTTGTCTATACAGTATATAAAATCCTTGTCCCATCCTCATATGAGGACTTCCTCTCACTCACTCTTCGTCTATACCGGTTTATTCTATATAGAGGGGTGTAGGGGCGTGGAGCCTATCCCAGGAGAGTTAGGACCAGATGAGGGTGCACACTACAGACAATCTGAGACCGCCAATTACTGTAGCTTAACCTGCATGTCTTTGGACTGTAGGAGGAAACCGGAGTACCCAGAGGGAACCTTCCAAGCGCAGGGGGTGAACATGCACACTCCATGCACACAGACCAGGGGCAGGAATCGAACCCGGACCCTGGAGGTGCAATACGACAATGCTAACCACTATGCCACTGTATTATATTAGAAGCCCATACAAGAACTGAAAGGTATAATTCTTTTGGCAAACTTCTTCCTGGTTGAAGACATTGAGTACATTTATAGTTTTCAGCGATGAATAAAGACAAACAGTCAGTAGAAATTGCTATGTGGGTGGACACCGCTCTTAATGATGGATTTCAATTGCTTCAGTAAAACCCGTCGCTAACAGCTGATTAAAATCAAGCACACAGACATGCAAAGCCCATCGACAAACACTAGCTGTTAAGCATGTCGTAGTGAAGAGAATTTAAATGTCATAGAGTGCCACCTCAGACACAAGTCCATTTGTGAAATGTCTGCCCTGCTCAGTATACACCTCTGTCTAAGTATTATTATTGTGAATTGAAAGCACATAAGAGGAACAACAGCTCAGCCATGAAGCAATAGACTGCAATAGACAAAAATTACTTATCCATTGACGTGTTGCTCAAACTGATTCTGGATGCAGAGGATCTACACAAGAAGTCCTGTGTGTTGGGGGCTTCATGAAATTGGTTTTCATTGCCAGGCAGCTGCAGACACTGTGCACTATACCAGGAGTCAGCTGGTATAAATCACTCTGTCACTGGACTCTGGAACAGTGGAAATGTGTTCTCCGGAATGATGTAGCACTTTTCACTATCTCACAGTCTGGAGGATGCTTGGAGAACTCTTCCTTTTAGAAAGCATAATGCCATCAGTATAGGTATAGGGTAATGGTAATGCTGCCAAATACATTTTAGATAATTGTACATATAGTTTATAGTTTTGTGCAAAGAGTTTGATGAAGAACCTTTCCTGTTCCAAGGACATAGTTCGACAAATTTGTTGAGGAGGAAATTCACAAAGCCCTGACCTCAACAACACTGAACACCTCTGAGATGAACTGGAATGATGATTACAAGCCAGGCCTTCTTATCTAACATCTGTAACATCAGTGGCTGACCACATTAATGCTCTTTTCACTGAATTCCCAAAGAAAATCCAAATTTTATAGAAGGCTTTCCCAGAGCTGTGGATGGTGTTAAGCCTTTTTGGAATTTGGAATGGGTTGTCCAAAAAGATCATACATGTGTTATGGTCAGGAGTCTACATACTTTAACCATAAAGTGTGCATGTAAATGGGCTGGCAAGGTGTAACTTAAAATTGTCTTTCTCTACACTATTTCTATTCTTGAGTCTTGCCCAGATTTGGAATAAAATTGTTGATCAAATTCTATTAAAACATATTGTATGGTATTATACTAGAGTAGATATGGTCATGGCGGCAGGGTGGTTTTGTGGTTAGCACTGTGGCCTCACACCTCCAGGGTCCGGGTTTAATTCCTGCCTAGGGTCTTTGTGGGCAGAGTTTGCATGTTCTCCTCGTGCTTGGTGGGTTTCCTCTGGGTGCTCCGGTTTCCTCCCACAGTCCAAAGACATGCCGATTAGGCTAATTGGCGTTCCCAAATTATCCGTTGTGTGTGAATTAGCGCACGTGTGTGTCCAGCGATGGATTGGTACCCTGTCCATGGTGTACCCACCTTGTGCCCAATGTCTCCTGGGATAGACATCAGGCTCCCCGCAACCCTGTATATAAGATAAAGTGGTATAGACAATGAACGTATGCATATCAGAGATTCGTTTGATATTAATTCGTCCTTTTGAATCAAAGTTTTATCATATTGTGATATTGGAAGAATGTGCTTTACACTCTTTAAATTTTCTTTATGGTATATACTGCAAAATCTACAGCACATTTTATTAACATGACAAAATATTACATCATATCTTCTATCAAATATCATATCTGATTTTAGAGCCCTTTCTTGTCAAAGACTGCAGTATAACACTGCTATTGTCTTAGTGTATTTGTTAAAGCTATGTTAATCCATCAAGGGCCAGAGCGTGTCTGAATGTGCTGTGTCATCATCTCTTTCTGCTATGTCTGCCTTCATCCACCATTATTTAAGTAAAAAGCATAAATCACATGACGCTGTCTTATCTGCATTGTTACACACTTTGTAGAGAGGAAAGCGAGGCGTTCTCACGGAGATGAAGCAGGAGAAATGAACTCAGCAACCCCCATTATCCAAAATGTTCCCATTGCAGCCTTAGTCATGGGTAACCCAAGGACAGTAGTTGCCAGGCAACACATGACATCACCACAGCAACAATCCTCAGCTTCATCAGGCTGAGAGGGAGAACAAGAGATGTGAAGGAGAATGCCTGGGTTCTCATGCTTTTATATTACTGGATGTGCTGATCATATTATTAAGGACAGGATGGATAGAAAGATGTTTTGTAATAATTATTTTGAAATAATTGTTTTGTGAAACATTTCATGCTTCTTTATTGATAATGTTTTAAAACCCAGACCTTTAGATTTGAAATGAACACAACCGGTTTTTGCAGGTGTCATCACTCTACTCCGCTTGATGGAACTTTCTGTGGAGTCTTGTTTTCATTCATGCTGAGTCGTCTTCTACTTCAGACTGTGTTTCTTTTTCTCCTATTTACTGTAATCTTATGCTATTGTGTTCTTTGGGACTGTACAGTCTGTAAATTCCTGTATAATTCATACCCTTATATTTTAATTCTATTTTATTTTGTAACTTCTGTAAATATTGTACATTTCTAGATTTATTTTTTTAAAATATATTTTTAATATATATAATTTAATTGTACTCTAGACGGGACGGTGGCTTAGCGGTTAGCATTCTCGCCTTGCACCTCCAGGGTCCGGGTTTGATTCTCACCTCTGTGTGCATGGAGTTTGCATGTTCTACAGTACCTGTGCTTGGTGGGTTTTCCCTGGGTACTCTGGTTTCCTTCTACAGTCCAAAGACATGCAGATTAGGCTAATTTGGCATTCCCAAATTGCCTGTAGTGTGTGTGTGAGTGTGTGTGTCCTGCGATAGATTGGCACCCTGTCCAGGCTGCACCTCGTCTCATGCCCTGAGTCTCCTGAGATTAAAATTGTTTTTTTTTTTTATGTCATAGGCAGTTGTATAAGCATCTCATTGCATATCATACTGTGTAGGGTTGTGTATGTGGCTTGAAATTTGAATTTGTCTTACTATGTCTGTTCTGAAGTCTGTATTTGATTTATTTATTTATTACCCTCTTGCGTCTAAGGATTTGGTATCTTGAGTTTTTCTTAAAGTCATGATAGAAGACTTATTTTCATTTCATCATCCAGTAAAACCATATCCTGACTCAGCACCAGATGCTCCGGCAACAGCAATAAATAAACAGCAGTAAGAAGCGCAACATGAATATGAGTTACAGTTGCTGACCTCTAAGCAGGATTCATTACTTAATGCTTATCAATTTCTCTCCCACTATCCCTCTAGTAGCAAAAGCCGTCAATTGTCCTTCACTGACCTCAAATTTGTAAGTACAAACAAGGTCAGGCTGCCAGATAGAAGTCACAGCTCAGTGGAAACCTAATGCATTTTATTCCTTTAGTGCTCCCTTGGGATGGATCAGAGTCTTCCTTACGATTCTTAGTCATTGTTTGTAAATTAATGAATTTTGCTGTTCCTTGTTTTTCCTCTCGTTTTTTTTTTAAACCAGTCAGAGATAGGATTGGGTTTCTACCTGCTGTTTCAAATTTCTTCAAATGAGCTAAGATTCTAGACCAGCTGTGGACTAACAGCGGCAAGCGGAGCACAGGCCAAGCATATAAAACAGCTGTTACATTGATTGGCTCACCTTCCTAGATGATGTCCCATGTAGCTGTTATTGAATCTAGTGAGCAGAAAGATATTGATTTGTTAAAAATTCCTAAAACATGCCATGTTGCATGTTTTTTTTCTGTGTATCCAAGCAACTGCTGTGTAACTGAAACATGCATAAATTTTGATTATATAATGGTTACTGACTTCCATTACTGGGAACTGTGACAAGCACTAATTAAGGCCATCCATTAAGGCAGGACGCATGCTGCCCTATGCAATGCCCCAACCATTTTCAGGTTATTGACAGGGTTGCCAGGTTTGCAATTTCACACCAAATTGGTTCACAAGAATGTAAATCTACATTACTGCAATTCAATCTTATTCATTTGTGCAAAAAAAAGGGGGGGGGGGGACGTGCAGACGGCGTGTCAATGCTATTGTAAAATACATATATTACAAGATTATGTGATAAAAAATAGGATCATGCAGTGGATAATTTCTGTACATCAGAAAAAGTATGCACCATTATGTCATCCCAAAGATGTTCACTATTTCCCATGCAGAAGCTGAAAAACCCAGAAAACCCATTTTTAGCAGTTTAGCAGAGCCCTGACAACCCTACACTTGCAACCCTACACTCTGGATCTCTGTATACTGTAGCTGTACAGTATATTGTCAGTTATTAGTTGCCCATTACGAGGTTATTTAAAATATTTATTAGAACATAACATGTTATGGTCATGACCTGTTCCTATGGTCTCCTGTGTATGGCTCACCTTACGCTTCTTAACTATGATTAAGAACTTCTTAACTGCCAGAAATGGCTCCCTGAAAGGATGAGTCTTGGCTTCAAAAAGATTTAGCAGTGGCTGACAGTAGGACAATATGTTCTGCATTGTCTTCGGGCATTGCAAGTATTCATGAATAATGAATAATTCATGAGGATATCCAATGACAGCTGCTCTGGATATAAGACTGGAAAGCTAAAACTTATGAAATAATATTAATCAATAGCTCCACAATAAAACTATTAGAGTGTAATGCATTACATCACAGGGTCTCATTGACAGGACAAACTATTACACACAAGTGCAATTGTTTAAAAAGTGTTCCAAGTCTGCGGTGACATAATGGATCAAAACATTCTACAATCTCACGCATTCACTCACTCACTCAATCACTCAGCATCTTTACCAGTTTATCCTGTATATAGGGTCGCGGGGGGCCTGGAGTCTATCCCAGGAGACTCCAGGATACACCCTCTATGGGATGCCAAACCTTCGCAGGGCACATAGATACACACTTTCATGTCTTTGGGCTGCAGGAGGGAACCAGAGCATTTGGAAGAAACCCACCAAGCAGGGAGAACATGGAAACTCCATGCACACTTACCCGAGGCGGGAATCGAACCCGGAACCTGGAGGTGCAAGGCGACTAAGTCACCATGTTGCCCATTCTGCAATATAATTGAATGAACAATCTAACTTATTCCTGTTCTTTAGGTCCGCCTTCTCAAACACTGCTGATGAGGGATTACAGTTTGGTCATTGAGTGGAGTGTCTGAACCATAAAAGATTGACACATAACTTGTCACCAGCTCGCAGAAGAGACACATCTGTCTGTGGAAACTGTGCACACACAATCATTCACCAACACCACTTGCACATTACAAGAACTCAACTGGGAGTTATTGCCCCATCCCCTGTACAGTCCTGACCTCGCTCCAAGAGATTTCCAAAATTTTTAACCATTAAAGGAGTTCCTGGGAGGCCAGCGTTTCAGATATGAAGTGTATTCATGATTCTGGCATACAGGGAAAACGTTGTATCTAATCATTAATAAATAATAAATTCATTTGTATAAGGAAGGGAATTATACAGAGAAACAAATGTCTTCTGTTATTTTGATTAAAAGTCTCGGTTTGACTTCAACAGCCGTTGTACATTATTATCAACATTTTTGTTTAGCAGCAATAAGCTGTATAATGTAGATGCCAAAAAAAAAAAAAGCAGATTTGTTTTATCGTAGAAAGACAGGAAGTATTCACTCATAACAGGTGCCCCGTACTTGTTTGGGTCACACAGCAACATTAATTGAGCCAGGAGGGCTTATTATTGCATCAACTCCACTCCAGCCAGCTCTTTTTGGCTTTCTTTATAAGTGTTTCCTTGAATAAGCAGCCTTGGCAGAAAAGTTCAACCTCTAGGAAAAAAAGGAAATCCCTTATTTAGATTTCTGCTGGATATCTTTCCTTTAAACCATCAGTCAATCTGCCTTGGCTGAGCACACACGACTCACACATTTTTCCGGTTAAATAAAGAAATTTCCTGTTGAGTATCTGTTCAGGAAAAATTTGTATTATAACCTCATTGGGTATGACTTATTATCGCTGCTATAAATAATCCAGAGTGTAAATAAATAGAGATACATAACAAGGCTATTCCTTCTCATGTTTGATTTACCAATGGGAAACCTGTCAAGGTAGAACGGAAGGGGCGCAGAACCACACTAGAAAACAGCCCCTGAATGTCACAGCCAGCTCTCACCAATCACTCACACCTGCGTCCTATTTCACCATCATTACCAGAACTATTTCCAGTGTAACTTCGATTTTTTTTGTGTCTTGTTGTCAAGCTCCTGTTATTCTTGTCATTTTTATATGTGTGCCACAGTATCACTTCTTAGTCTTTTTTTTTGTTTTGCCTCATATGTACAGGTGATGTTCATGGTTCTTGTTTTCATGGTTTTGCTTGTTTGTCTGCAGTTCCATCAGTCTTCAACTACACAGACTGACATTCTGTAGTCATGGAGAGCCATATCAATACAGTTTCATATCAAGACATTTCAGACGTGTCAAAATATTGCCCTTTATGAAGCATTCAAAACAGATATAAAAACATCATTAGAACCTTGAGTGATAGTGCTAGAGCATCAGCTTCATGGAAATGAGGTCGTGTTGCAGCAATAAAATTAAGTCAATACAATTTTCTTCCCTGATAGCACAGGCATATTCCAGGACTCAAATTGTGAAAGAGTTGTTCATTGCACATGAGAAATCATTTTCATATGTGTATTCACCAACACATCGTGAGCTGTAATTGAAGCTAAAGGTGGTTGAACACAATATCACAGGGGGTGAGGTCTTTTTTTCGGTAGCTAGAGTTGACAAAGGCAAAAAAGAACTGTTGAAAGGAACCAGACTTCAAAGGCAACTCATCCTCTTCTAGGTTCTACTGGATTATGTGATTATGCTGTAAGTCACTAATCTTTTACCATTATCCAGTGTACTATGTACGCGGTTAAACGTAGTCATTCCTATTAAAATACTGCAATTTGGACTACTGCTTCTCCTCCTGCAAGGCGGGGTCACCACCTGATACAAGGAGTATGACTTGGGCATGAAGCTTAGCCGTCCATAAAATACACCATCCTCTGCTGGCTTTACATAATATTCATTACCTGGTTGAGTGGGCAGCAATCCTTCACTGACTTTGGGTGACACTAAAAACCAACCCGCAGATAAAGAAACCAACAAGGTCAAGCTGCTCTCTTGCACATGAGGAAGTGCTGTTATAGTCCAATTTGCTCCACACATGGCTCCAATGCCCTCCTCTACTGTATGTTTTCAAAAGTCTGAAGTCATTATACCAAACCAGCACTAATATTATGAATAATTCAGAACATCATCCAGGTTTTTGCATCTTCCCCCAAATCCCTATCCCTTATACAGTACTATTTAGTCAGTAACCTTCTCATGCACACTGTTCCTGGTCGTGAGCCTGGCAGGAAACTGTCTATAAATAAATTAAAGAAGATGTGGATGAATAAGAGGGGGATGGCTAGAGAATGGAAGAAATGAAACATGTTAAAGGTACAGAGCCTTTTTAACTGCCATAACAATGGTGCTGTATATGTGAAGCTTTATTAGTCCTTTTTAGCTTCTTAGTCTTATCTGATCTAATCCTGAACATGGGTTATCTATCAGTTACTGTGTGCAGTATGTTCTCATGTCCACCTGGGTTCCGGGTTCTCTGATTTCTTCACACCTCCATAAAAACAAGCTGATAGTGCAACTGGCAGCTGTTGAGGTGTGAAGGTGTATGTGTGCACGGTGCAGTGTGATACACTGGTGTCCCATTTAAGGTGTGTTCCTGAGTAGTTTCCTAGAGATCATTGCAGAACCTTGATCGAATGAATGAATGAATGAATGAATGAATGAATGATGTAATTTAACAGTATCCATGTGCTGTATTTACAGTACTTGTCCGGGAATGGGGTGTCCCATGGACTTTTTAAATGTGTGTGTGTGTGTGTGTGTGAGAGAGAGAGAGAGAGAGAGTGAGAGAGATGGTGAGGTGAGACAGGGTTTTAAGCAGATTGCCTATGGAGATTAATGGACCAGTACCCAGGCCTTCTGTTAGCTATTCAGTCTCCCTTATTTCTCTGACCCAATTCATCTCTGTCACCTTTGCCCCTTGAACAGTTTTATAGTAAACAGCAATAAACATTTTCTAATCAAAGACTTTTAATCACATCCTGCGTTTGGTTTTGAAGTTCCTTGTTTTAGTCAAAACATGAAATGAAGCAGCTGCATTACACAGCAAAATATGATGTGTCCTGAAAAGCCAATCATATTGTTCCTTTCTGTCATGTACTTGTTAAAACAAATCTATCTCCTGTTGCAAAAGAGTAGCTACCATGGACAACCTAAATGCCTTTAGTGGATGCTGGGAGAATGTTGAAGCCAAGATAAAGGACCTTTACAGCTACGCCAGCATTAATGACATATATCATTGTTTAATGTCATTGATATGTTCTGTAGAATAGAACATGATGTCATTTGAATGTTGTGTGGACACTTGTTATATAAAGCTATATACTGTAATGTGGCATACAAACCTGTTGCACTTCTTAGAGACTCACAAGCTCTTTGTGTACAAGAGACATGAAACGCATGCACTATGTGCACAAAGCTGTTGCGACTTCCATGGTTTGATGTGCTCCAGTGTGTTCTACATTGGGGTTTTAAATGTCTATTCCCTTACGGGAAAAAAGGCAATATATTGTAAAATATAAAACAATATATATATTGTCAATATATTGCAATATATGAATGGACCATGGATGGATATATATATATATATATATATATATATATATATACAGTGGCTTGCAAAAGTATTCGGCCCCCTTGAACTTTTCCACAT
>JAQMYK010000033.1:9798407-9812955 GCA_030014345.1 Clarias buthupogon
CCCCCCCCCCCCCCCCCCCCCCCCCCCCCCAGGGAAGTGTGGAGGTGATGGTGAGGCTGTTCAGGAGACATCATGGCATTTCAGTTGTCAATGCTTTGTAACATTTCTTGGAGAAATGACAGGCAGTGAGAGAGAGATACAGTAGAGGCTGGTGAGGGAACTATGTGACAGGAACTTCCGCAACCATAAATCTCACCATAAACTGTTATCTTGCATAATGTGTTGTTCATTAATAATTTTTTTATTGTCATTTTTAGAAATATGTGGAATAATACAGTCCAAACTGTGCTTTTAGGGAAAATTTGTTAAGTGTTATTCTTTACAGTCCGGCACATGTTTAAAATAAATAAATAAATAAATAAAATAATAATACAATACAATACAATATAATAATAATATTATTATTATTATTATTATTATTATTATTATTATAATATAATATATGTTATAGTACAGTGAAATAGTTTTGTTCCTATTATCCCAGGGAGAAAGCTGGGGTCAGATTGTCAGAGTCAGTTATGAAATGAAAACCGTAGAGCATACAGGCTAACAGGCCTTGCTCAGGGGCCCAACAGTGGCAACATGGAGGAGCTGGGGATTTAACCACCACCCTTCTGTTCGGTAACTCATAGAGTTTTGTGAGTCTCTATGACTTTTGCACAATTGCAATATCATCTACATGGCCAATTACATTCCTAATTTCTGTATAATGACAATATACAGGTATATAAAAGTCTTCTTCTTCAATGTTGCAAAAGTCACTTTTGTTGGAAAATATGTATCAACAGACATTTTTTCTATTGTCCTAACATATGTACCTCCATTTGGCACTGCCAGTACTCCCAGCGTGTACTCTGAATATACAACAAACCTTATCAGAGCATGATTACTGAATATGAGTGAATGAGTGGTTTATTGTAATTTCATTTCCATAACATTGAAAGAAGTTCTCCTCAGCTGTCCTTCTTATAATTATTTTCCATGACAACAGAGTTAAAAATAGAGTATGTTGCATTACTGTTATTTGGAGAAAATGTTCTTTTCTCTGATCAGCCTAATAATGTGTATTATAAACTGTGCGCATGTGTGTGTTTCTCGGGACCATATCTGGGTCACTTAGGCAGCTGCTTCAGTTAACGCAGTGCTAATAAAAGCAGAACCCATTCACTGGTCCATCCAGCTACAAAATCCAGCTACAATTCTCTCTCTCTCTCTTTCCAGACAAAGTACACTACTTTATTCATAAATACTAATGCATGCAGATGCTGTTATTGATAGTGACTATTCTGATAGTTAGAAAGCCTTTCAGAGTGCAACAAAATGTCGGTTGTAGTGACCATTTCTTCTTATGACATGTAATGATTCTTTTATTTAAAAAGACATGAATATGGCTGCAATGGCACTTTAACAATTACTGCTAAGAATAACTTTAATGTTGACAGGTATATTCTCAAAACAGTGATTAGAATGGTCGATAGATTTAACCAAGCATTTTGTCTGCATATTAAGTAATGTGGCGTAGCGATTAGCACTGTCGCGTTGCTCCTCCAGGTCCTGGGTTCATTTCCTGCGTCGAGTCTGTGTGCATGGAGTTTGCATGTTCTCCCCATGCTTGGTGGGTTTCCCCCAACAATCCAAAGACATGCTAATTGGCGTTCCCAAATTCAATGTTGACTAGAAGTCCAACCACGGTCGAACAAAATGGGAATAAATACAACTCTCACCATTGGCCACCATGGTCCTTAGTTGGACTACAGAGGTTCCTGGATGTTCCTAAAAGTAGGGAAGGGAAACAGTCTATTGTTCATATGTTCATGCTGGCTTGACAGGGAAGAAACTGATAGCTGATAAATTGATGAATTTCTCATTGAGTGAGACTTGTTGGTGTTGTCAGTGATTGTAGGCTGAAAATACAATTTGCAACGAAGAATAATCTTCGTAAAGTCCTTATTCACAAAGCTCTTTTATTTTATGGAAATACTTCAGAGTTCTATTAAAGGTCCAGCAATTTTAAAAATGCCATATGGTCGATATAAGCAGATATGCAATTGATTTGCTTGTCTTTGAAGTACACTGCCCTATTTATCCTTTAGAGTTATTATTGCACCAAGTTGGAAAAATATGAACTGCAACACATGCTAACACTGAAAGAATCAGTCTCCCCTATCCTGGCTCTATGCACATTTTGTTTATAAGCAGGAAAGGGAAATTGTACACATGGTATTACATCTTCTGTTAGCAACAATGTTAACAGGATCCGATCCACACGGAAAACACTCTTTAATCTCATTTTATTCTTTTCTTTTTTTTTTAACTATTAGAGTTTGGTCACCTTAATCCAGGGTATTTAAAATAAATTTTCTGTACAGAAGTCTTTTTATATCCTCTTAACGCCTTGAACTGTGAATTCCCTCCTTCATACAGTATTAGCTTTTGCACGAGTGAATCAGTGTAGAATAAAATAGTAAGCTATTATGCTGCTCTGCAAGGTCATTTCCAAGGACACACCAGTCTCACTAGCTGCCTCCTGGTTGGCTAGCTCCCTGTTAGACAGCATCCTGCTGAACACATGGCTCTCTGAACCTACCCACACATACACACAGACGATGACTGCAGAGTCAGCAATCACACCAGCACGAACACAGTGATCCCTCAAGATGTGCCTTGTTAAAATGATACAGTAGATTCTCCAGCAAGCACGTTTATGATGTTTAATATGCTTTATGTGTACTGCAGTGCCTTTGGTCAGAGCTAAAGGTCATTAAGGTGAGGGAGCCTGCGTGCTACTGATTTTAATGCAAACACTGCAGCATTCAGAGATTCAGAGCTTCTGACAAAGACAATGGTGCAAAGAAAAATTCATCTGACCCACTTTACTGTAGGTTAGATATAGGTGTGTGTATGTCTTCAATGCAGTTTATGGACACTGAGTGAAGTAAGAATAAAAAGACTCATTGCTTAACATTGCATAATTAAATCAGATTTAAATCATATTCCACAATCCAGATCCCATGCAGTCTCTTACACTAATATATGAATATATAATCTAATATAAAATCTTAAATTCTGCTAGATTCCACTGAAATTAGATGCGCATGTCTCATATATTTTCCTGCCAGCATGTTTAGAATTTATTAAAGTGAATTAATGTGACATTTATCGATCACAAGATGGAGTGTGTGGTCAAAATATTGTAGCCATATCCTGCTATTTATTTCTATCACCTTATTATGAAATGTCATGCATTGAATTCTTATATAGCAGCTTGGTTTCATTATGTGTATGAGAGAAATTGGTGTCTTGTGAAGTATTTGGAGGGGATTCCAACTCAGAGTGTACTATCCCGCCTACCAGGAGAACATGCCTCCCAGTCACAGATGGTTGTAGAATCATTGGAATTCAAACTTGCGATCCCCTGATCATAGAGAAATGTTAGTTGCCACTTGGGAACAAGATTCAAAATATTACAAGTATTAAAATAAATTAATAACGTGTGATGCAGCAGAATCATTTAAGAGTTTGCAGATGTACTGAGATGAACTCAGAAATAGTACAGAAAGCCATAATACAGTAGCAGCAATTTTTTTTTGCTGTTCTGGTCCATCCGCGTGCCATCTGGCACATTTTGCGAGGGATACTCCCCACCCTGGAGATAAGTTTAAGGGTAGTTACTTGTGGGGTTGAGTTGCCAGTTCGACGCCCGATTGTCATTCAAATACTACGGACAATTTTTGGGGATGACAAAATATCTTTGAACTGTGGGAGAAAACCAGAGTACTCGGAGGAAAACCCACCAGACATGGGGATAAAATGCACACAGACCCATGGCAGGAATCTAACCCAGACCCTGGAGGTGCACGGCGACAGTGCTAAGCCACCTTGCTACAAGTAGCAGCAATAGTGACACATTAATACTATCACTATCAATTGTTTACCTTTGTGTTAGATTGGATGAGGGCCTGCTGAGTGGCGCTGAGAGTGAGGGTGGTATTATGATAGAGAACAGATGGAGGAGTACCAATCCAAAAGCTGATAAGACTGACAGCGACGCCATGTCTAGTGTGCTGTATTGATCTGATTTGTTTATTGTATCAATTTGGCTTTTATTTATTTAACAAATTACACTGATGTCTCATTTTGTCTTTCCTCTCTAACACATACTCGATATGTTTCCTTTTCTGTCTCTCTTTCCTTCATTGTCCTCTCTTTTCCATCCGCCAATTTATCATTTCCATCCTTCTTCTCCATCAGCTGACTCCTTCTTGCCCATCATCCAAAACCCTCATTCTGTCTGTCATCCTTTTATCTTTACTTTTTCCCCCACTCTTTTATTCCCATGGTCCTTGTCCTGATCTTCAAATACACCCCATTTACTGCTCTCGGTCTCAGAGTGCTTCCAAGTCTGACATTTAACACATATAAAAGCAGATTAGGACACACACACACATTTGCACACACAGACGTCCTGGTGAAGTTCTATACTTTACTGTATATGCCACTTGAAGTACTGTAATAACAATAATAATGTTTTTGTTATCTGCTCACTCAGGCCTGGAGATGAGACATTTTGTGATGACCCTCACCTATGGCAGTCCAGTTCTACATATCCCTCTGTCTTTCTTTGTCTACCTCTGAATCAGCAAATTGATCGTGAAGCAAGGCAAGGTCACCTGACTTGTGTTGCCGTGGAGACCGGAGACCAAGAATCAGGGATAATTTTCTCACTATGCTGTTTGCGAGAGCGAGAGAGAGAAAGAGAGAGAGAGAGATGGGGGTTGGGTAAATCAAGGATATTGTATGTATATGGGGACAGCCATGTTGGTTATTCAAAAACCAAGAAAAAACTTTATTAAAGGCAAGAGCAAGTGACAATATCAAAACCTTATCATTTTGAAGTAAAACAGGGCTTAGGGCCTACTTATAGTGATGGGCCAAATGACACAAATTTGAATGGAACGTATACTGCAGTAGGGGCTATGAATAAGACATAATGTGCAGGGTAAACTCTGTGAATTCTCTTTCATGTCCTCTGTTGAGATGCAGTGCCAACACTACACTGTCTGCATATCAGTGAGGAGACTCTACTGCAGCAAATGTCAGGTTATTAGCTGAGGCTGCCTTATCCTCCGATGAGTAAAGTTTCGACTCACTGCCTCTCCTTTGTGTCATGATTTGCATTGCATTTGCAAGTCATTAATTTGTGTGGGTATACTGTACATGTGTGAGCATGTAAGATATTGTACATGTATGGTCAGGGCATGTTGTGGCAGAGACTTTAAAAAAGTGGTTTAAAGCATGTGCCCTGAAAACAACCAGATAAATATGATTATTGCAGCTTGGTGACTTAACACTGTCGCCTTGTACCTCCAGGGTCCGGGTTAGATTCCCAGCCAGATTCCCGCCTCTGTGTGCAGGGAGTTTGTAAAGATATTTAGGCTAATTGTCTTTCCCCAAATTGCCCATGGTATACCCTGGCACCCCGTCCAGGGTGTACCCTGCCTTGTACCCTACTTCTCTGGCGATAAAGCGGTACAGACAATGAGTAAGTAAGGGATATACTGTATGTGCGTGTGTTCCTATTCCCATTTTATGTCAATGTGTGAGTTTCCCTTTGGAAGATGTAGCTGAGAAACAACACAGCCCCGACTGTTAAAGATGCTCTACATCAGTTGTTCTCAACCTTATTCCTGGAGGACCACTGCCTTGCATATTTTAGTGTTTTCCCTGATCTAACACACACACTACAATTAGGAAAAGAATGTTAATTAGTTGATTAGTTAAATCAGGTGTGCTGGGAGTTGAGAAAACCCTAAACTGTGCAGGGCAGTGATCCTCCAGGACTGGAGCTGAGAACTACTGCTCTACACTCTGCATGAAGGAGGTCATTCATTTCTTTTTTTTTCTTTCATTTTTGTGAAGCTGCTTTGAGAGAATGACCATTGTTAAAAGCGCTTTATAAATAAAATTGAATTGAATTGAATTAATAAATCATTATATACTGTAGCCAGGTGACTTAGTGGTTAGCACTGCACCTCCAGGGTCTGGGTTCGGGTCCCACCTCAGGTCTGTGTGCATGGAGTTTGATGGGTTTCCTCCAGGTACTTCAGTTTCCTCCCACAGTCTAAAGACAAGCAGATTGGGCAAATTGGCATTCCCTAATTGCCCGTAGTGTGTGTGTGTGCACTGCAATTTATTGGAACCCTGTGATGATGTACACTTCCTCGTAATTAAGTCTCCTGGGATAGGCTCCAGGCCCTGCGACCACGAATACAGGATAAAGCAGTATAGATGATGACGAGACAAGACGATGAATGTAAGAAAATGAAATGGGTGGTGTCAAAACTAATGGGGGTGTTTCAGTATGCAGAAATCCAGCCATTATTTAGAGCTGTAGTCTGAGAAGCACATCTGCACACCTGCTCATGTGCAAACACTGTTATATACTGTACTTTTGCACTGACATTACTTCACATGCAGTTCTCATTCCAGTCACGAATACAGTCGGTTATGCTTTTACAAATAATCAAACACTGTGTCATGCAAAGGCAAACAGAAAAATCACGCATTCGCTTGGAGAATCCTGTCAATTCACACTCAGGTGGCGAAGACAAGATTCCTGCTTTCACCCTTGGAATTCTGCAGTAACGAAGGCGGGGCATCAAACGCGTTCCTATTGGTTTGTTTCATCAGGCTCCCTCGCGCTGATTGGCCAGACTACACGTCCGCTATACACGGAAGAGGATGCGTATTGGTCAGTGCAGCTGGTTCGTTAATGAGCTTTGAGAGGTCGCTGAAACCGCTGCGCATCGCTCGCATCCGGGACAGTGCGGTTTCGTAGTTTTTGCCGGCTTTGCCTGAGCTCGAGAGCAGCGCGTGAGAGCGGCATCCTCAAGAACCGGCACTGTCCTGCTCTCATAGATATCTTTTTTTTTTTTTTCATTTAGTACTAGTACTGTCTTTAATTCGTTTTGTTGGATGTCATCCGACACGATAGCTTTATGTTCCACCTTATTTCACAGCCTGCCCAAAGTTTGAGAACGAAAAGCCGCGGTGAGGCTACCTCCTCTTCATCCTCCTCATCCTCCTTGTCAGCATAAACTACACTAATTGACCTCGCATGTCTTTGTACTGTTTTATATTTATTTATATGTGTATGCACACAAAGTCAAATCTCCCCTCTCATCCATCCTCAAGGGCTGACATCTCCTTACTGTACCAGCTGAAGAGAGCCGAGTGACTGACTGACTGACTGCGCAACCATGGGGGTAAGAACCAACATCTTCAGCTTTAACCCACTTTAAAAAATAAACAAAGACTAGCACTAGACTGTATGTATGCATGTAGAGATGAAGAGGGAGAGAGAGGATGGATGGAATGACTGTACTGTGTGTTAGACGCAGAACTTTGTGTTCCGTACAGGATGAACTGCAGTGTCACTGCTGAGCTGGGACTCAATGACATTGAGTGTAATGCGGATTTTCAGCTTGTTTCTAGCTAACCTACTATATAATCTATATAGTACACCTGATACAGGACACGCTCTTGAAATAAATACATATCTGTCCGTTAATTTTTTCTTTTTTGGGATATTTGCACAATTGAACATCCTATGACTCGGACCCGCATCCCTGTGCCTATGTGGTTTATGGTTAAACTTCACTAACGCAACTAGCTGCTCGCGCTCGAGCTCTCATTTCGACCCATTTCCTCATAGATAATGCAACTCTTGCACTTTTTCATCTCCTGCAGTGCCCTTGTGATGGATGACGGAAACCGTAGGATAAAGATTTTCCCATCCACACTTCATTTTTCTTTTTATCTTTCTTAACTTTGATAGGTTTATTACTCATGCACTCATGCAAGTTGTACGAACAAGGAAAAAAATAAGATATTGTAAACTTTTTGTTCGTTCTTTTTATTATTATTTTAAAAAACTCATATTTTAATAACTCAATATAACAAGCCTGTACGAGGAGGATTTTCACACGCGCATCGTTTCTTAGGCTCCCTGACAAGCGCGAGCGCTCTCGGACCCGTTCGCGCGTCATAATGCGGTTACGGGGGATCACTGCGCTGCCGGCTTTTTTCTGATATTTCCACGTCGGGTAACGTGTGCACGACATACGGGGCGTACGGGGGGGGGGGGATCTGAGGGATACTGTTGGAAGCAGGATTCTAACAGAGCGGATAATAAGCCGGGTGTTAAGGAGAGAGAAAGTGAGTGCACCGGTGTGCCACTGCGTCAAACCGGCCAATCAGACAGGCGACCTGGTTTTAACATCGGCGTCAGCTGGACCGGTGAAACCGACACGCGTGCTCATCAGGACGGAGAATGGGGCTCCAGTTTTGCTTCATCATCGTCCCGTTGTCGGTCACTCGGCTGCATGTGTTATATACTGCGCAAGGGCATTCCGTTCTCTCACACTAACACACTAAATAAGCCTATTATTATTATTATTATTACTATTATTCAGTAGACGTATTATTTCCAGCTGATTGCCGCTAGTATTGTCTTTTTTCTGATAATAATGCGTTAGATAATAATGCGTATTTCTTATATATATCTTTTTTTTAAGCATTGCTCTAGTGACTTCTGGTCAGTTCTCACATTACCATGTGTATCTGTAAGATATACAGTGTGCAATCACATCTACTAACCTGTCTTTGTGTTACTGTCTCTATTGCTGCTGGATATCTGGAGTTTCCTTCGGGATCAATAAAGTATCTATCTATCTATCTATCTATCAGCATATTTTAAATCTGAATGTATAAGTGCCATTGCGGCAAAACGACCCCATCAGCAATGTTTCAAACACGCAGGGAAAAAAGTGATAACACGCAGAATATCATGCCGAGTCATGATTTGTCTATATGCTTGGAATAGGAAGGCAGCAGATGTAGAAGCGCGCGCGCTGATACACGCGTCTCCGATCCACCGGCTTCTTCTCGCAGAACGCGGTGACGCAGTGCTGCCTCGTGCGCTGCACCGGGTTGCGTCGAGCAGGGGGCGGGGCCAAGGCAGTGGAAACTCCCTGTACATGACCGATGGACATGGACAGATTGTGCAAAGACATGGAAAGACCTTGTCTGAAACCCTAACGGCTTCCTACTGGACACATAGAATAGAATGCTCTGAGTATTTATAGACTATATGACGTGCACTTACGTAAGGAGACATTTAGACAAGTTGTGCCGGGCTTAGATAACCTGAGTCTGTCTTATTATTGAAAAAAAATATTTATAGATAAAGGATAAAGGAGAATGTGATGAGATTGATGTCATATGCGGAAGAAAAAACAGGAAGAAAAGGAAGAGAAAAGAGCTAGAATTACTGTATAATACTGTTACAGTTAACCTTGAGAGACACAAGGGACATCTGATGCGTGCGTGTGTGGAGGGGGTTCAAATGCAGGATTTTTTCCCCCTCAGAAATCTCAGAATCTACAGCTTTTGTTTAAGAAAATACAAAGAGGCCTCTTTCTGGAGATCCTGATGAGAATAATGAGTCAGATGTGTGAGGAGACAAAGGATAGACAGAATGGATGGAGAGGAAGGAACAGTGGACGGGGAGGGCTGTGGGGTCAGAAGAGAGAAAGGATAGGATCGTGTTGTAGCGTTCCACCTGAGCTGAGCTCACGTTTCCACAGTCGGTACGTACTCAGGTGTCTAGGTGACGGCCTTTCTGCGGGGAACTGGCTGAGGACGATAGGGGTTTGCTAAAGTGGGACAGTACATTCTGGACTTGCTAGAGCGATGAAGTCATTCTTCATGAGTGACTCAGTCATACATTGTAAGGTCGTTATTTTATAGAGTTTTTTATGAGCACTGAGTATTGAAAACATATATAATAATAATTTTGATTCTGGATCTCCTTTGATTCTGTAAAACTGCTTTGTGACAATGACCATTGTTAATACATTATCATAAAATTATATTACTAGAAATAATAATATTATATTACGAGAAGTATTATTTTACTAGAAAAAATGTATATATATATATATATATATATATATATATATATATATATAAAACAGAAATAATTAATTGACTTGAATAATAAAGATGGCTTTCATGTTCGGTGCCCGTGATGTGAGCCTTTTGAGAATAATCATTGGTTCAGAGAGTATTGATCCACAACCCTGTTAGTCTTTTTTACAGCAACTGAGCATTAATCATTCACTTAATTAACGTAACATCTTTTTAATTCATTTGGCATCTGATTATTCAGTCTGCTAAATCCAGATGCAAACTTATAAAACCTCTCTTAACCTTGAACATTGCATTCATTATAGATAAAAGAAAAGTAAATCCTAGATCCACAGGATTAGCGAGAGCATGTGGTGCATGTGGAGGTCATTGAGTTAGCTGATCGGTCCGTTTGGATTTTATTATTCAATTCAATTGAAATAAAATTTTATGTGTATTAGAAGAACCAGACTGTGTCTGAACTACATGTGTTGCCGTGAAGATGTGTTCAGTTTCCCAAGCTAGGATTACCCCCTCCTACAGTTCCTCCAGCATTGAAAGCTGCCCAGAAGGTTAGCATTGCGGTGAGATTACCGGTGTCTACGGGAGGTTATCCGAGGGCCCGGATCCGGTTCCCTGCTCAGCACAGCATGATTTATTCATGCTGCGCTCTTGTAATGTAAGGGGAACTGCACACAAATATGCAAAATATTTTCCTAGATGGTCTTGATACTTTTGTCTGTTTGTTCTTGTGCTCTTTTATTACAGTAGGAACAGTCATGTGGAGTATGAATGTGTAAAATAAAACTATTTGATTCAGATATACAGTATAAACCAGGTTCTGAGACAGAAGACAACTGAAAGGCTGAGAGAAAGTGATACATGTTCTTTCGTTTGTGCGTGTGTGCCTGTGTGTTTATGTGTATGAGCGAGAGAGAGAGAGGGAGAGAGTGACACAGTGGAGATCTCAGGCGGTTCCTTGTCCATTTGAACTAATTAAATCATATCAATATTTAATAAATACAGATTCACACGTACAGATTAAGACGTGAGCTTGTATGAACACATAGGGCCTAATTTCTAGCAAAGCTACCAGGCAGAAGATAAGTGAATATGTGGATGAATGGACAGATGGATGGATGAATGGATGGGCAGATGGATGGTTAAGCTAAAAGGGCAGGAGGAGACAGAAGAGGTAATGCATTAGGAAGGATTTTAGATTTAGTTTAATAACATAGAGCTCAGATGACTGTACAGTATGTATTCTTCGTTTAAACAGTTTGCCTCATTTTTATTTGCATTTTGTGCTAGAACATGTCACGAAGCATCAGCGTGTTCATCTGCTAAGAGATTTCTTAGGGTCACTCGGTGCGAGTATCAGAATACAGTCAGGGTATAATGTGAAGCGAGAGATTAGGGAGTGAAGTGCAAGCTAATCCTCATCTCTCCTAATCGGATTATGCAATCTGTATTCCCACCAACTCTTGATAACATACAGCAGAGTCCACAGCATATGGCCCCAAGGACATTCTAGCATTCCAAAAAAAAAAAAAACACACACATACACATTTTGAGTAAATAAAATCTGATCACTTCTTCATGGTTCTCATGAAAAAGTGATTAGATTTTATTTATCCATATCAGTCTCAAGGAGAAACCATTCCGATGTTATTGACAGATTTTCCCCCCTGCTTCTTCATGTTCACAAGGTGTTTAAATACTGCACACATGCACACATACACACGTCACTCTCACACTTTCTCTCTCTAGGGGCAGTCTCCATTTTTTCTGTACCAACACTCATTCATAGCTAAAGCTCCCACTGGGCTTTGATGGAAAGTTGTGACCTTAGTGTTACATAAGGTCCATTATAAGCTAGAACCCTATGGTTTTTTTTTCTTTTCTTTTTTTACACAAAACAGGATTCGTTTTGTTTACCCAAATCCTTAAACACATTACATAAACTCTTCTTAGACTAAGCCTAAGTATAAAAGGCAAATGTTTGCTACTTCTGCAAGTCAAATGTGAACATTTTAAATCCATTAGAGTTCAAGGTTGTGATGACAGCTTTTTGGTCTTGTTGATAGTTTATGAAATATCCCCACCTTCTGCCACCAAAACAGCCCTCACCAATTGAAGAACACAAGGTCTCTGAAGGTGTGCTGTGGTACCTGGTACCGAGACGTAGCAAATTCTTTAAGGCGTGTAAATGGGTCCTCCATTTATCGGAATTGTGAGATGCTCGATCAGACTTAGATCTGGGGAATTTGGAGGCCAAGGACACACCTTGAACTCTTTCTCATGTTCAATGAGTGGGTCAGGGTAAATTATCCTGCTGAAAGAGGCAGCTGACTTCAGGGAATACACCTGGTTTTCATGAAGTGGTGTACATGGTCTGCAGCAGTGTTTAGGTAGTGCTATGTGTCAAAATAACATCCACTTAAATGCCAAGAGCCAAGGTTTCTCCAGAGACTCACAGTGATTCTGTTGGGTTGCCTTTTCCCCAAAGTGCATTCTGGTGCCATCTTTTCTCAAGATACGTAACACTCACATGAGATAAAAGAAAAATTGATTCATCATACCAGGCTACATTTTTCCACTGCTCCATGATCCAGTTCTGATGCTTGTGTGCCCATTGTAGGAGATTTTGATAATGGATAGGAGTCAGCATGGGCACTTTGACAATTCTGCAGATACACCCCCATACACAGCACGCTGTAATGCACTGTGTGTTCTGGAACTTTTCTGTCCTAGCCAGCATGAACCTTTTAAGCAATTAGTTCTACAGTAGCTCTTCTGTTGGATCGTACCTGATGCACTTTCATTTGCTTCCCACACACATCAGTGAGCCATGGGAGCCTGTGACTCTGATGCCAGTTGTCCTTCCTTGGACCGCTTTGGGTGGGTATTAACCACAGATTAATACCTACCCAAGTTTTGGAATAGTGTACTGGGAATACCACACAAGACCTGCCGTATTTTAAATTCTCTGATCCAGTTGTCTAACAATCACAGTTTGGTCCTTGTCAAAATCATACAGATCCTTACAATTGGGCATGTTTCGTGTTTCCAACACATAATCTCTGAGAATGGACTGTTTACTTGCTGCCTAATCCTGTGCGAAGAGATATTCTGTGCAGACTTTTTTCAGCATCCAAACCATCATAGATAATTCCTCCACTATAAGATAATACATATATTTTAAAGATTAGCTAGGTTTACAGGGAAGTACTTTATTTTCATTACTTACTTTATTATTATCTGGCCAGTAGGGTGGGCGCGGAAGTTCTCCAACAATCATCATGCACAAGTTTCGAATGGTTTCAAAATTGAGCTAGTTAAAAGTCTTCCTGATCTCTCGTTGTCTTCCAGTGATCCCTCTGAAAACATCTCGAAGGACTCATGCACCATTGCCATAAACTTGCTGAATCATGTCAAATGTCTCTATGGAAGATTTGCCCACTCTTTGTTCTAACTTTCTGTCAGACGTGGTAACGCACATGGTCAGAATAGCACCAGTTGCACATTTCCCGATGTACACAGGTTGATGTCTTTTGGCACGCTGACTTGTGAAGGTCGGTGCTCGCAGTGACTGTGTGTGAAGCCTTGTGCTGCATTCTGTTGGCGTGTTACAAAACTAACCTTGAAACCTTTTGATACCAGCTCATAATACAACATTTAAAACATACTAATATATGAATTGTAAAGCATTATGTGAAGAATGTGGGCTTGAAAAGGAATTGGAATTGGTGCTTTGGTATGATCTTTTATGTTCATCAGTATATAAGGAAAACATAGCTTATCATAACTCCATGTCATCTGTGTATATTACAACATACCTAATGAAAGAATGCTCAAGTAACATGATTCACAGGAAGTCATCAACTCTGTCAATGGCAAGTAAGTTTTCCTCATATCTAATTTACTATTTATGAAATTTTATATTTTGACTATGAGATACATGTGTCTAATGTGAAGTCTCAGTTATCTGTGAATATTGTATGAAAAGCTACTTGTTTTTATTTTTTATTAAAATAATCAGTGACCATGTATACAATCTGGGTGATGTCCTTCAGCGAGAAGATTAACTAAATTCTTACAGGGTCATATACATAAAGGAATATTGGGTATGCTGTAAGTACTCATAAAAATATATTTTTTAAATGAATGATTTCTTAATTTGACACTGAATGTTCATATGATTAAAGTGAAGTGGGCTCAGAGGAGATCCACCTGCTTTGATCTGATTTATTTTGTGTGTATAATGAAGGGTGTCACGCTTCCAACTTTAAAACAGTGACAAAATTGTAGTTTATAGCAGGCAGATTAGATAGAGTTTTTGCTTGTTCTTCGCCAGCTTTCAATTTAAATATACACTGTGGTCAAAAGTATAGAGACAAAGTGCCTCCGAGTGGTGCAGTGGTAAAGCGCTCGCCCTATCATCCGGAGATCGCTGGTTCGAACCCCGGATGATGCTGTTTTCCACTCATAGCCAGAGGCACAGAGAGAGCTGATTGGCCGAGCTCTCTCAGAGGGGAGGGATGAGAGGTACTTCGTGCTCCCACATTAATCACGGCTC
>JAQMYK010000033.1:9813055-9828337 GCA_030014345.1 Clarias buthupogon
GTAGCCTTAATGAGGGAGCCCCCTAGTGACGGGGAGGAATTGGCCACGACTAAATTAGGGGAGAAAATTGGAAAAACACAAAAAAAAAAGTATAGAGACAAAAATGAAATTCAATATTTTAATCTTAATTAATCTGAATATAAGATAATAAGAATAATTTGTTGCTTTATGTAGTGAAATTGCTATACAACAATCAATATTTTCCAAGTCGCTCAATCAATGCAGTCGCTCAATAGTTCAGCACTGAAATTCCAACCCAAAGGTTTTGTACCTGAGCCTCCAATAACGAAAGTGGACCTTATATTAACTTAAACACCTCTCCTATATTGAGCTTCCAGCCTCCTAACACACACCCGGACTGCAAATCAATCCCTGCTATCCGTTATCACCCAAATGACTCTGGTTCCTCTTAAGGTTACTTTCTATTGCCATCTCAAGGAGATTTTCCTTGCCATCGTCACCCTCAGGTTGCTCATCAGGGACATCCATTTCAATAAATTTTTTTTTTCATTTTCAAACTCATTTCCATATTTTTCTGTAAAGCTGTTTTGTGACAATGATTAATGTTAAAAGCACTATATAAATAAAACTAAATTGAATTGATCATTTAATATGTAGTCAGTTATAAGTTATAACTGTTTTCGTACAGAGTTGAACGCCCTGGCACTAGAAAATAAAAGTCAACATAAAGTCATTGCAACATATTTTTTCTATTAATTTACTAACACAGCTGATTTTCAACAGCACAGCTCTATAGCCAGATAGCCTTGAACTAATTAGTGATATCATCTGTTTTGTGCACAGGGAAAAAGAACTATGATACATGGCAGATGTTGTCTTAATACTTTTGGCCACCACTATATAGTCCATGATGACAACTAAACATTAAGGATTTCTTTATCTCTATTCAAGATATTTCTCTCCTCTTCTTTCTTTCTTTTTTTAATGTGTTTCAGCGGGGTCTTCAATGACTCACTTCCAAAGATGATACCGTTCAATTATAGTGCATCATCACACAGTACATGAGATGCATTATTAGCTAGTCAGTTAACACAGTGCCAGGTGTACAAGATTACTCTTTCACCATGTCTCTCTTATATTTCATCGTTTTCTATGTACACGCTCTGGACCATCCAAGGCCCTCAGTTACAGCAGCATCAATAATTAGTTACCAGGGTTCAGAGTTCAGAGGTCACTAGTGTATAGTTGTATGTGTGTATGGAGTCAGTCAGTAGAAATGCACCAGGATGTAATTTCATACCGTGGTCTCTGTCTCTCTGAAAGAGCAGCTCTGTTACATTAGGACAGGTAACACACGGACACGGAAATCATCAGTGTTGTTCCTAGTTATTTCCTAGAAATATATACACCAAAATAAATATAATTTAAAAAACGTTTAGATATCATATGTACCAGAGTCGTTCAATAGTTTTGTGCGCCCTGGTGCAGTTGTTAATTTGGAACTTTAATTTGCTGTATAGGATTTATACAACGGTCAAGCTATTCACGCTCTCTCACTTATTTTCCATAACGCTTATCCTGTTCAGGGTCTCATGAAGTGTGGAGCATACAGTACATTTACTTACACACTGTGGGCAATTTGGAAAGGCAAATTAGCCTAAACTGCAAGTCGTTGGACCGTGGCAGGAGGGAAACCCACTATACACAGGGAGAACTCCACGCACTCAGACCCAAGGTGGGAATCGAACTCATGACCTTGAGTGTGATGCTGCTTTTATACAACAGTTCTACAAACACCATTGTTGTCAACAGATTATGATCTGTTTGTTTATTTAACCAGTTATTTTTTTGGTCCGCCACCATGTATCCATGTAACCATGTAACCCCCGAACTAACGACCAAGCAGCCCACACTTACCAGCTGTCAGTTAATGTGATTAACAGGGGTGACAGTAGTTTAAAATTCATACCGGTATTATGCAGCCGAAAGCTGAGGAGAATTAACCATGGAGAATTAACCATTACCACTTAATCCATACACATTTGTGTATTCAGGGATTGAATCCTAAATAGCTAGTGTAGTGTAGTGGGTGTACAGTGCCTTGCTTCACACACCTAGTTAGTAGTGGCCTTGACCAGGGGTTAGTGAGAGATTTGGAATTCAGCCTTGTATTCAAACCTAGTTAGCGTTTTAGCTCTCGTTAGCCGTGAACAGACAACATGGACGGGTCAGAGGCAATTTAAACCGATTTTAAGCAATTTAAAGCAATTACTAAGGAGACAGACGAACAACAAAGTGTTGTTTAAGATGGCAGGTGTTTTTTTTTTTTTTTTTGCTAAATGTGTTTCCATGACTTGTTTTGAATGTGGCTTGTGGCTGGCAGCTGCGTTCCTCTTCTTTCCTGTACTGCAGAATTTACCGACCTACTTTCACCCGTGCTGGCGACCAACAGCGACTGTTAAAAAGTCATAGAGTGTTTGAACACCTATGACATGAAGAGACACATATAGTTAAACATTTTGTCTTTTTTCACACGGGAAAATAATTTGTAGGATATTCGTTTAATTTGTATAATTTATGTGATAATTTTGCATTGTCCTACTGCAACCTGATTGGCAACAGGTGTTTCTATTAAAGTGGCTAGCGAATGTATATTTGAAGTACATAATCATTTTCTACAAATATAATTTCAGCACGGTGACAAAACAGTTTGACTTTTCTTTAAAACCCTTAAAAATTAATACTAGTTGAAAAGCTTAAAGTTTGTGCACCCCCACGATTTCTCCCTGCAGGGAATAAGAGCATCGATCTTCTTGCTGTAATGTCTACCTAGGCCAGAGCAAACTACTTTATATTCTCAGGTTTCCCCTCTAATCAGACCACAGGATTTTAATAGATTTCAGATCCGGAGATTCAAAGTTCATACACACCCCAGAAGAATCATAATCATGTAGTTATCTGCTGAGGGTCAGAAATATAACAAATATAAAAAACATATATATAACTGTATGTTGTAGTCAGATGGGCTGAGTGTGTGTGTGTGTGTGTGTGTCCAGTTAGAAGTGGCCAGGTGGTGTGCTGGTAAGAGCCATCAGGCGATAAATGCCATCGCCGTTGGCAACAAGCTCACATGCTGACAGAGCAGCAGGTCAATATCTAATTACCCCACTGGAAGGAAACGACAAAATCCCCTCTCTGATCTCTCTCTCCCTCTCTCTGTCTCCTTTTTTCTCTCATTCCTTCTCCACTTGTCCGTATACATTGACTCCATCGCTACAGATATCCCTCTCAGCCTGTCAGTGTCTCCTCCTCCACGCTCCTCTCTCTTTCCATCTGTCTTCTTTTTCTTTCTCTATCTCTGTCCGTCCGTCTATCTCTCTTTCTCACCTTCTCATTCTCTATTAATCGAATGTCACCTGGCTGACAGCTTAGTGTGGATACATGCACGTACGACGTGTGGGTGTAAGCAGGTGTGTCCTTGGTCGGTCCAATAGGGAAATTAAGAGCCATAGGCCAGATGATGGAGCTTTCATGTGGCAGAACGGAAAATGAATTTGATGAAAAGACCCTGATTGTGAATTTTGAAGGAAGGTGTCAGGCCATGACAAGCCATCTGAACAGCTTTAATGCGTTTCGAAAATCTGTAGGAGTGATGAAAGTAATCTTTCCTAACAATATTCTCTCAGAAATATGTTTGCATAATTTATTTATTTATGATTCTTCCGTGCTGTTGAGCACATCGAGCGGCAGGGTTTTTATAGTTCTTATAGCGATGCTGGTTTTTATGAGGTGGTTATAATGTGTAGCCTTTAATGACAAACGTTATGTCAGAAAATGCCCCAGACCCCTTTATAGCATATCCACAGACCACAGTTTTTTTATTTATTACATAGAACCATTTATGAAGTATATGGCATCAGGAATCCACTTTTTTGCTAGTTTATCTGATAATGAAACAGGTTTAGAGGTGACATCAGAATTTATCAGTTGATTTGATGTTGATGATTGGCTGTTTCAATAAGATTCTTTGCCAATTATGTACCAGTCATTCTGTAAATGTGTCCTATTCCTTTATCGGGCAGTAGGGGGCTGCAGTGTTTGGAATTCTGACGCCTTTGCGCTTTGACTGGAAGTTGTGTCTCTTCATAATATTTTTTTATTTAGTCTATCAGTTAAGGAAGGTTAATCTATGCCTGTTTATGGAGTTTTTTTTTTTTTTTACAGAAATAAATGTGTGCCAACTGAACACAATTCACAGGCGTTGTTCAACAACTTTACAAGTTAACAGCTGCTTTAAAATTTTATAGCAAATCCATAGACAATCACATTGTCGTCTGAGAGGTTTCCGGGAAGATGGTGCACTTTCTTGTATCAGCAGTGCGCAGTGCATTAAAATAGCTGCTCACATCTCGGAGAGTGTCCTGGCTGTCATCCTAGTTCTTCTGGATATTGATCAGGAAATGTGTGTGTGTGTGTTTGTGTGTCTACTGTTGGTTGAGCCAAGATTAGTGTCCAAAATGCTAAACTAGTTACTAATTAGGGACTATTTTATTATGTAACATTAACTCATTAATATTGGCTTATACTGTATGAATACATTACATTTCCCCCCAGTAATATTATGTGTGTGTACCAGAGGGTTTGACCTGGACCATCCGAGTCGATCTGGACCCAGCCCACACCTCAAATTAGGAAATGCTATAATACAATGTAATAGGATGTTTCCTGCTATGAAATAAAAACTCATCAATAAACTGTTTGTTTTGTTTGTTGAGTTTTGTGGTCTATTTGAAGATCGTAACAGCAATCCTAACCCCAGATTATCGTTTCCCTGTTTTACATCATTGTCATGACAACATTTATAGTGGCGAGCTATTGTATGGTGCTTAACGTCACAGAGTTCAAGGGTCGTTAAAACTTAGCGAGTTAGCTATAGGCTAACAGGTTCTCACGTTCTGTCCTTCGGGCACGGGAAAAGCGAGACTTCAGCATTTTCGGTCAGTCTACGTCATGTCCCCTGTGGAAGAGGATGTCACGATCCTAATGTGCAAAGAAAAGGTCAGTGATTCCATCTAAGCCACCACACCTTTTTTTGCCAAGGTTTAGGCAGCTGATTGAATGCACATGGTGCATCTTTTATGTGCTCACTTGAGATGCAAAATCCCAAATTTTCAGAATGCTGCAACCAATCAGCTTCACTCTTTCAGTCTTCCTGTACCAGCTGGTGAAATTCTTTGTATTTTCTTCATGCTTGAAGGATGGGGAGCACCCGAACGCAGACAGAAGGAGAAAGCTGCATGGCTGCCGTTTTCCATGCATTTTTTTAAGACGCGACATTTAAATGTCCCATTAGGGCATCATGTTACTTTTACTTTGACAAAAACATTTTGGTATTACATTGTCTTTTGTTTGTTTAATCACTTTATTCACGCATTAAAATATATACAGTATACTTCTCTTATTGAGTTTGTTTTGGCATGAAAATCAGTCAACAAAGATTTTTCTCTTAAGTTAATAAAAAAAAAAAACCCTAACGATGAGTAGTCCAACTTCTTAACCACTGAGCTACCCCTGCACATCAATTTAGCATTTTAACTACCACCTCACTTCAGCACTGGCACCACATTCACAACTGTCTCTCTCTGTGTCACCAAGACCTATGATTATCTATTTCAAAGAGACTGTAATTAGACGTGCTGCTTTGTTTCAGTCTCTGATCCTAACTACAGTAGATCAAACCCTCAACACAAACACACATACACACACAAACACACAAGTTTGACTGAAACATCTGTGTGCTTTAAAAGCATGTTAATTTATTTATGATCGCTTCCTACTTTATCGAGCTGAGATCAAAAGATTTTATTCTCTCTCTCTCTCTCTCTCTTTCTCTCTCTCTCTCTCTCTCTCTGTGTGTTTGTGTGTGTGCGGTTTGATCTGATGAGTCCAGGACAGGTGCAAGGGAACAAAAACATCAGCAAAACTGTGTCTTAACCATGAAATACAGAGCCATGAAATACATAAAAATACTGTTATAGGCCAGTGCTTTTGAATTCTCAAATCTGTCTGGTTAGAATGTTTAATGAATTTTAGAAGGTTAACTACAGAAGTGAACCGAAATTTTTATTTCCTTGAAGTAAATCTACTAAAATGTATTAAATCATAATCATTCACAGACTTCACACTCGATATTAATGCAACAGTCCAGGCTGTCTTTGTAACAGTTAATAAAACCAGAAAAACTTTAAGAAAGAGGATTCTTCAGTAATATTAATGTCTTATTAACTTACAAACTTAACAGAACAAGGCTGTGTACCCTGTAATCATTGGAAGCATAGGAAGTAATAAGCGAAAGCATGCCATTTCCATGCCCGCAGTATTGATGTTATGTATGACACCGAAGCTCTGAATCTTGTGTCGAGCAGATGGGGCAGCTCTGAGTAAAGTAATTATGTGACCAGTGACACCCAAGGCCTCACGTTTGCTGGAATCTTGTCAACTGGCTTAAAGCCCAGAGCAGTTTTTTTTGTATCACTATGTTTTAATGATTATATATAGTCTAGTGATTGCGCAATACAGTGTACGCCATATCCCTTTTTTTTTTTCAGCACAACCCAGGCAATATACTAAAATAAATTTTATTTCATTTTAACCAACTACACACACATGACTGACCAAAAACTATAATTTCTTTTACAAAATATTTTAAGATACCTTTCTTACAAATGTACAAAAATATAATTTATAAAAAGTATATAAACAATAAAACAAACTAAAAAAATTTTTTTATATTGTTTGTGAAACTTTTTATTATCATACTTTTCAAACTGCTGTAAAACACACACACACCCTCTCTTTCACTCTAAACCTTGTTTACAAATTACAACTTTACACACTTATTCTTCATCATAAACTTTTTATATTAACAATAACAATACTGTTTACGCATATTTATAATTAATTACACTTCTATGAATTGATTAAACACTATTAAACTTATCTTATTTACACTGTCTAAACTTATTAAACTTATTTTATAACATATCTTATAATATAATCTTAAACTTATCTTGTTAGTCTTTCTGTTGCTCCCATTGAGGGATCGCCACAGCAGACTAACTAATCCACACAGAACTTGGCACAGGTTGTATGCAGATGCCCTTCCTGACTTCCAGTGCATCCAGTGGCTGGGGATTGAACCCAGGCCTTCTGCATGGCAGGCTACTGAGCCACCAATACCCACCTTATAACACACCAAAGAAGTCAAATCTAATCCAAGCACATTTTGTTGCAGGAGTCGCCATGCTTTGTCATCACAATGGACATGGACAAAGGGTCTTCTGGTTATGTGCGTTGGAAACAAACCATGCATCTTCATGGTTGTTTTTGTTACCAGATAACATAATAAATGATATTTATGTCATATACAAGTATGTAAGAAGTAAAACAAGCCACGTGTTCATGGTAGTAGTGACACGCATTATTGCGAAACAGTCCATTGTTGTGCCATAAGCTCTCCGGCACGCACACACACTTCTTGTGTCTTGTAGCCAAAGAAATACAAAAGGCACATTATCATTCTTGTCTCACTCCTGTCTCACTCATTATATTATTATGTTTTATTGTTAATTATTATATACATTTTTTAAATTGATAAATCAAAATCCAGGAAAAACTTATTACATTGTATTATAATTATTATATAATTTTGTATTATAAAATTAATAAATCAAGATCCAGAAAAAACTAACCTTTTTTTTTCTTTCCTTTGCACGATGAACTTTGCATTTAGACCTTATCTGTAAAATAGATGCAGAAGAAAAATGCACACAACAATCTTTCACTTTATACGGTTTATTTATATGGGTTTCATTAATGCCCTCAGCATTCTTTTTTTTAATATATATTATGTTCAGTTAATGTTCTTTATTGCATGTTTAATCCTGTGGTTTGTGCATTGAAACCTTTAACGCTGACTGGCAAATTTATATATTCTTTTTAAAATCTCCAAACATTGGCTTGTTAGCTGTATTTATGTTTATGTTGTTAATTAAAAAATAAAGGAAGAAAGGTGTGTATTTGGGAATATTTTGAAGTAATTTCTTCGAAAATTACGTTAATTACTCTATACTTTAATTAAATAACTCATTTAATTTTGTTCTTTAATTCATTTTTTAAAATTCAGTGATGGTAGTTGAGTGCAAAACATTCCCTTTGTACGATGGACTTTAAACGACACACACACACACACACACACACACACACACACACACACACACACACACACATTAATTGTACTGCTGGAGACGTTAGGGTCTATTTGCTACACCAGACTTGACCACTAGATGGCAGTACGACGAGCTCGTAAATGAAGCGTCATGAAAGCGTCTCTCGATGACATTATTGGCTCGCAGGCTGTCAACGTTGCCATGACAACGGAGTGACTATGACGTTTGCCTATTACGTGACAGACGGTTATTGATTAGTGCAACACACTGTTTTATTTCAACACATTGTTTTATGTTTTGATTATAACAGCAGTTTCCCCACTGGTCTGAAACTGAAGTATATTATGGGGTCTGTGTTTCAGTATGGGCGATCAGACAGCTACCGTGTGGCTACCACACAGGACAAAGATGACAAGTCCTCCCCTGACAAAAAGAAAAAAGGGGGAAAGGATCTGGACGATCTGAAGAAAGAAGTACCTCTGGTAAGCTCCAGGAATTTCACTTATTTCTGCTCAATTAAGATTTAAAGATTTTTTTGCTTTTTAACCTTTTACCAAAAAATTATTTAAGCAACAATTTCTACAGGTCATATGCTTTTAAAAGCTTGCACCAATTTTAGAAGCAATACTCAAAGAAATATTATAATAATAATTTACATTTTAAATGATTTTTATTTGAGGCGAAACGCTGAAAAATGGCCACTTTTTGGGGCACATATAAAATCAACTCTCCAAAACGGATGAAGTTGGCGACTTTAATTTTTTAGGGAAGCAAGATTGATCACTTACATGTTGCATAAACGTCAGAAGTAGATACTTTGGCACACTCGTTTTCTGTATTATATGTATAACTTTTTTAAAAATAAAATAAAATCAGCACCAATACCATGTTTTGGCTGACAACATGTAAGAATGATCTTAAAAGCAGTGTTTCTTCTTTTGTCTCGGGTTTGAAAATTGTCACTCTCTATTTCAGACAGAACACAAGATGTCAGTGGAAGAAGTATGTCGGAAATTCCAGACAGACATAGTCCAGGTGAGCATCTCTCTTTAAGCCCTGTTTAAACTATTGCAATGTCTTGAAATGTCCACTAGGTGTCAGTGTGATCCAATATACTGCTGCTCACCTTTCACACGAGTAAAAACTGTTCACTTCACAACACTGTGCATAAAAACAATATAATATAAAAACATAAGCAAAGACTGTAGAAGGCAGTTATTGTGTTGTTAATGATATAATTAGGTTTATTGTGGCTAGTCGCCTTGCACCACCAGGGTCCGGGTTCGATTCCCGCCTCTGTGTGCATAGAGTTTGCATGTTCTCCTCATCCTTGGTAGGTTCCCTCTGGGTGCTCTGGTTTCTAATCTAAGACATGCAGATTAGACTAATTGGTGCTCCCAAATTACCCAGTAGTGTGTGAATCAGCATGTGATTGTGTGTATGTGTGTGTGCCCTGCAATGGATTGGCACCTTGTCCATGGTGTACCCTGCCTTGTGCTCCAGGGACAGGCTCCAGGGATTTCACATTCCTTTACAGGATAAGATGATGAATGAAACGTGACTTTGCGAATTCAGTATCATGTCTATGTTGTCTCTTCTCTGCATCAGGGTCTGACTAATGCCAAGGCAGCTGAGTTTCTGTTGCGGGATGGTCCTAATGCTCTCACACCTCCCCCAACCACGCCAGAGTGGGTGAAGTTCTGCAGGCAGCTCTTTGGAGGCTTCTCCATCCTGCTGTGGATTGGCGCTATCCTCTGCTTCTTGGCCTACGCCATCCAGGCTGCCACTGAGGACGAACCAGCTGGGGACAACGTATGCAAAACACACACCTGCCTATGTACGATTTTAGATCGAAATGATAAATTCATTAAACCAACACCACTCTGCTTTTTCTCTTCCTTAGTTGTATCTAGGTATTGTCCTGTCGGCTGTAGTCATCATCACCGGCTGCTTCTCCTACTTCCAGGAGGCCAAGAGCTCCAAGATTATGGAGTCTTTCAAGAACATGGTGCCCCAGGTAAGCTAACGATGTCTTCCCCAGACACAGGGTAGCCTTGGAGAGTCCTACTGTTCAAGAGTAAAACCATTGTGAATGACATTCTCTGTGCACACAGCAAGCATTGGTGATCCGCGAGGGAGAGAAGATGCAGATCAACGCTGAGGAGGTTGTGGGTGGAGATCTTGTAGAGGTGAAAGGGGGTGACAGAATTCCTGCTGACCTCAGAATAATCTCTTCCCACGGCTGCAAGGTGCACACACACACACACACACACACACACACACACACACACACACACACACACACACACGCAAATTTTACTCATTTATTGATATGTGATCTTTCATCCTGATACAGTTCAAAATCAACTAGGAATGAATTAACATGTTTTTGAAGCATACAGTCATTTCAGCAAAACTTGTCTGCACACATTAAGCCATATTTTATGGATTTTTTATTTTTTTTGCTTGAATATAACAAGGGACGTTCGAGTCAACTCGGGACTTTAGATTGTGCAGAATCACAGGTGTGAGAGTAAAAACAACTTTTATTTCCTTGTCTAATCCCCTGCTACACTAATGCACTTATCTTAGCGTTTCACTTGTGCTTGGATAGCATAAAGGTTTTCTCAGTTCGCCAGAGTCATGATTGGACTGCCTGTTTCATGTCGGAAACAATGGCCTACCAGGAACTCCTTTAATGTCCCAAACATGTGGAAAGGGCTTAGAGCGATGTTGGGACTGTAAGGAGTATGTGGCAAAAACTCCCTGTAATGAGTCCCTGTAATGTTGTGTTCATGAATGATCGTAGGTACAGCTCTCACAGACATATGTGTCTCTTTCACATGTTGGTGACAAGTCATCCGTTGTTTTTCAAGGGTGAGGCACCCAGGTAGCCCACTAACTGCCTTCTTTAAAATGTTGGCATCATTCAAGTCTCCTTTAAAGTTGGTTTTATCTGTTCATCACGGTTTGACTCGAACCCTCCTCGTATCATACCAAATACAGATGTGTCCATATAGCTATTCTCACAAAGGTCTACTAGCTTTGATTGGTGAAATAAGAAATGAGTGAACTGTCTAAAACTGAGCCTCTCATATGCCCAGGTCGATAACTCGTCTCTAACTGGGGAATCAGAACCACAGACGCGATCACCGGACTGCACCCATGACAATCCTCTGGAAACCCGCAACATCGCCTTCTTCTCCACTAACTGCGTAGAAGGTACAGACTCTACTTCAATAATTCCCTCTATTAGTGATTAATAATTCATTTCATTACTCATGCTCTTACTCATTTCCAGCCTTATGTCTTTCCATTTCCTTCGAAGCATTCGAGGCAAGAATTTCACTGCTTCACTATGATGAGATAATTTTGCTTGAGGGATTGAATACTGTCAGTACGTTTGCAAGTATGTGATTGTATAAAACAAATTCAAAGCTAAATATACTGTAGCTGCAAGCAACCATGAGCAGGCCCGAGCACCTTACGCCATCACCTCTTTTTTGAGCATTTTAAGACCTCCAGGCATCCTAATGGCAGCAGATTCCATCCTGTCTGGGGGAATAAAAAAATCCTTAAAAGAACAAAAGGACTCTCACACACTATGATGATATTGGGCTGATGTCATAGTTCTTGGGCCGTAAAAATTAGGAAAAGCCATACCACAAATATTTCTGTTATTTTCTGACATAATCTCACATAAAAAGTTACTACACATACCATATGCTGATTGTTTAACGATTGGGTGAAAAAATACTGGAGTAATAATTTAAGAGCAAAAACAGATCACTAACTATCACTTTAAGCTTTCAGGCTGATCTATTAATAAAAGTGTGGGGTTTAATAATAAGGTGGAATAATTATGCAACAATGTCTCTCTCTGTCCGGTTGTGTCAGGCACCGCCCGTGGCATTGTCGTATGCACTGGGGATCGTACAGTGATGGGCCGCATCGCCACTCTGACCTCAGGGCTGGAAACAGGGAAGACCCCCATTGCCAAGGAGATTGAGCATTTCATCCACATCATCACAGGCGTGGCTGTTTTCCTGGGAGTTTCCTTTTTTGTCTTGTCCATCATCTTGGGCTACAGCTGGCTGGAAGCTGTTATTTTCCTCATTGGTATTATTGTGGCCAATGTGCCTGAAGGACTGCTGGCTACCGTCACTGTGAGCATTCAAATAAAACACTGTACACCCAATCACAAACACACACATACTATATACTGTATGAAACGTTTTACATAAAAAATCACCCAATTCTATTTCCCTTTTGTCCGGCAGGTGTGTCTGACCCTGACAGCCAAGCGCATGGCTCGGAAGAACTGCCTAGTGAAAAATCTGGAGGCTGTAGAGACCCTGGGCTCCACATCCACTATTTGCTCAGATAAGACCGGAACCTTGACGCAAAACCGCATGACTGTGGCACACATGTGGTTTGACAACCAGATCCATGAGGCTGACACCACTGAGGACCAGTCTGGTTAGTGAGCGTCACATCATAATCACCATCATCCATCACATTTTATCTTTCTAAAGAATAACACAGATTGTTTAACACATTGTGAAGTTGCTTAATTCTGGAATGCTGTATGAATAAGTAAACTTAAATGATGGATGTGTTTTCTAATGTCATTTGCTCTTAAATAATAATCACTCGTCCTCCACTGAGACAGTCGCTAGTGATGGTACCTTAGGAGATATTTAAAGTACGGAGCAGAAACAGGAATAAGTCAAAAATGTACAAAATCTCTCTTGTTTAACAGAACTGCTAAACGTGCAGGTTTTCGAAAAGGTCTTCATAATTCATTTAAAACTCCATGCTGTGCACCTAATCAGAGCGCTGACTTTGTCTCTGCAGGTGCATCGTTCGATAAGACCTCGGTGACGTGGGTTGCTCTGGCTCGTGTCGCGTCTCTGTGTAATAGGGCTGTGTTTAAAGCGGGCCAAGACGCTCTACCAATCCTGAAGAGGGACGTGGCTGGGGACGCCTCAGAATCTGCGCTGCTGAAGTGCATCGAGCTCTCCTGCGGATCTGTCAAGCAGATGAGAGAAAGGAACAAGAAAGTGGCTGAAATCCCATTCAACTCCACCAACAAATATCAGGTCAGCAACCTAAACCTCGTAGGGTTATAAAGGACTTTTATAGGCCTCAATAGTCCAGCTGTAAACAAATAAGTACAGATAAGCAAACGAAATATACGAAAAAGTCTGGGCAGCACATTGATGCTTACACTAACCAGGTTAATGGTTAGTTAATGTCTTTATGATTTTCCCAATTCTGAAGACTTCAATATATCCTCTCACCCCCTCTCTCTCTTTTTCTACTCTAGCTGTCCATCCATGAGACTGAGGACCCCAATGATAATCGCTATCTGCTGGTGATGAAGGGAGCTCCAGAGCGCATCCTGGACCGCTGTTCCACCATCATGCTACAGGGCAAAGAGCAACCCATGGACGAAGAAATGAAGGAAGCCTTCCAGAATGCCTATCTGGAGCTGGGAGGACTGGGAGAGCGAGTGCTGGGTGAGAGTGTGAATGAAAATCATGAAGACGGAACGACACAGACTGAGAGTTTTGAGTCTGTAAGTATTACTGTGCCTATTAATATTACTTTTTCCACTCCTGTTTTCCCATCACAGGATTCTGCCACCTCTTAATGCCAGAGGATCAGTACCCTAAAGGATTTGCCTTCGACACAGACGATGTTAACTTCCAGACAGACAACATGTGCTTTGTTGGCCTGATGTCCATGATCGACCCTCCCCGTGCAGCTGTGCCCGACGCAGTGGGCAAGTGCCGTTCAGCTGGTATCAAGGTCATCATGGTGACTGGAGACCACCCCATCACAGCCAAAGCCATCGCCAAGGGAGTGGGCATCATCTCAGAGGGCAACGAGACAGTGGAGGACATTGCTGCTCGTCTCAATATCCCAGTCAGCCAAGTCAACCCCAGGTACCAAATACACACACACACACACACATCACACTCTCAAAACACACCTACACACAAACACAGTCAATTCACAAGAACAACCTTAAAATGGATATTACATACAGATACACACAGAAATGTGTTGTTTTAGTATTCATTCATGTTGTGTGTTGTAGGGATGCCAAAGCCTGTGTAATCCATGGGACAGAACTGAAGGACATGTCTCAGGACCAGATAGATGAGATTCTTCAAAACCATACTGAAATTGTGTTCGCCAGGACATCTCCCCAGCAAAAGCTCATTATTGTTGAGGGCTGCCAGCGACAGGTACACACACACACACACACACACACACACACACACACACACACACACACACACACACACACACACACACACACAAATCTCATAATGTCAGGTGTTCCCATTGTTGTGTCCATATGAACAATTTGACAGCAAAATGAGATAAATCCTTCTTTTTTGTTTTTCAAAGAAGAAATTATTTTTCTAATAAGACAAAAATATTGCAAACTTCATACAATACTATATTTAAGCATGTTTTCTTTAAGTCAAAAGGCTGGTAAAAAGCACCCGGACCAGATTATTAAAGTTGAAAAGCTCCATGTCCATATTGCACAATTTTTATCACAATGGGTTAAATTAATTATTTTATTTAATTATGTAGCTACCAATAATATTTGGGTTTATTTTAAATATAAATTACATGAAACTCATGATGCTTTAATTGTGATTTGGTACTAAGACACAGCAAATTGTGGTAGCAATAATGTCCATAAGCAGGCCTCGATTCAAACTCACAGACACCGAGAATGTAATAAGCTTCAAAACCAATGGCACTCCCGTGGTTCTTTTATTAATATCAGAGGAACCATAGATGCTAGAAGTTTGCTTTTTCAATAGTTTGAAAGAGGAATCTTTATATTTGTGGGATGTCAAGTTTTGCTGTGTGTGTGAAAAAAAGTGAGCACAGGTTGGCAGTTTTTCTTAAGTGGTCCTGTTGTTGTTGGTCTTTCGGTTGCTCCCAGTAAGGGGTCGCCACAGAGGAGTATCCAGTCCGCACTACAGCTTGGCACAGGTTTTACGCCGGATGCCCTTCCTGACGCAACCCTCCCATTTTATCCGGGCTTGGGACCGGCACTGCA
>JAQMYK010000033.1:9838566-9901066 GCA_030014345.1 Clarias buthupogon
TGACATTTTTTGTCAGGGTATTAACCGTTTCTGTTTTTTTTTTTTTTTTTTTTTACACCTTATCAAATATAGTTTTAACACTGGGAAACTACCCATAACACTGGGAAACTACTTTTTTTTTTTTTTTACCAGAGTCTAATCTAATCTATTCTTGGGTAATAAAATTTTGTAAGACTTCCATTATTTTTCTAAAAAAATTCTATAGAATTTGTTGTTAAGTCTTTCAATAAAACAGACAATTTCTGTCAACAGTCACAGTGTCTAATAGCCTTGGGCAGCACTGGATTTACTTATTCTACAAAATAAAGACATTGATTACTTTAAATACATTTTTCCATTTGAATATAGTAATTGATTCCACTTAAATATAATTTTAAATTATGATACCTGTGGGAAATACCAGAGGAAAGCCTCATGAAAAGCCTCATGAAAATTTTTAATTACTAATGTAAGTGCTAAAGAGATTTCTTACATGCAGTAGAGGATGAGCCCCAGGAAGATGAATGTGTAGTTGCTATGGAACGCGTCCATGTTTCTTACAACACGCTGGCATAGTTCACCGAAGTTCTTCGGTTTGGAAAATTTGCGTTGATCCACAAAGCTGGCCCAGGGCCTGATGGATTTGCGTCGACGGTCCAGCCACTCCTTTGCCATATTCCCAGAAAAGCCTTTAGGAAAGAGTCTGTGGACACAAGGAGAGTGGGGGAGAAAGAGACAGGATGAGGCTGATTTTCCTAACTCAGTATTCTTGGCAATGTTTTATTTCTCAAATAGGACACAGGTCTGGTTATAGAAAAAATTGTTTTGCAGCCTGAAATGAAGACAGACACAATTTTGTTTTATACAGCTGCATAAAGATATATAATCTAGATTTGCAAATCTTTGTGTGCCACTGAGAAGATGGTTAGCTTCACCTGGTTGAGATTACACGTAATTTTCCCCAAAATCAGTGATACTGTTTTTTCTTTCTGTATTTTTTTCTGACATGTTGGTGTTATATTTTTTACTGGGATGTTAAAAGTTGCACTGAGGCTACAAATCAACAAAATGTGATTATTTTCAAGGGGGCTGATTCTTTTCTATACCCACTGTGTGTGTGTGTGTGTGCGCGTGTGTGTTCTTACCTGCTGATCATTCCTACTGCAGGGAGCTCCTCAGCCTCACTGCTGAAAGGGTCACCTGACTTCATATCCATTGCTATACACCTACATAAATCACACAAATGAGCACATACAGAGAGTGATGTATGACGTGCATTGTGATGTTGATTTGAACATTTCTAACAAAACAATCTGTAGCCTGGTGAGGTGGATGAGTGATTCCTTCCAGTCGTATACTGCGTACTTCTGAATGGGTGTGGGACATCAAAGCTATTTTTCGGCCCAACCTAGTGGGAATATAATAGGTAGATCATACGACACAGTAAATTTGGCATGGGTGGATCAGTGGTAGGTTTCTCGTCTGCCATGCAGATGGGCTGGGTTAAATTTCCACACAAACGGTCCCCTAAATGAGGTGTAAAACGCAGTTATGTCCCTGCCACGTTGACTGTACAGTATATATACATGGGATAGAGAGATGTGTAACAGTCCAAAATAAGCAGGAAAATTATGTCTATGCCCAAGAAAGAAATATATTTTCTATATTCTAGCTTTGTTTAAGCGGATATTTCGCTTAGAAAGCAGCCTGAACATTTTGTAATGGAAGGAAACGTCAGTTTATCCCATAAGGTAATGTAAGACACGTTACTGTAACGTCATAATGTTCCTTAACAACATAAACAGTTGGTGTGTTTCTACAAAGTTCAATCACAATGCAACGGTAAATAACACAGTAACTCGTTATAACACTAATAATATTTTTCCAACAACAACGCTATATTTAAAAAAAAAAACAAAAAAAAAACACACACACTCCTTACTGTTTATATCTGCGTTGTTTTCTTCTGTCGATGAAATGCGGATGTGCTGATGTGGAACGGCTTTACACTCCCCACTTCCGGTATAGTGGGTTTTCCTTTCCTGTCTGACTCGCTACCGACCTCTAGTGGTACTGCACTAACACTAATGCACACTTTGGACAGTTGAACATATTCGATATTCTTTTATTTTATTCTTTCGCTGTTTCTAAGGAAACATGTTAACAAGCGAAACCGCGAATCTGTTTTCTGTCCGAAATAAGCAATAATATTAGCGCTATTACGGAATATGTACTAGTGTTTCCCTTACCAACATGGCGGATCTTTGTTTCGAGTCTAACGCGCCTGTGATTGGCTCCTGGCGTTGTTTTTCCTTGCACATGATTGGTCAGTGTGTGTTGTTCTTTAGCACGGTCACCGCCCACACTGCTGTGAAGGGACCTCTCGAGAAATTTGATCGTGGTCATCGGCTAAAATCTTAGTTTGTCCCAAGTAAGTGGTTTAAAGGTAAATATTTCGAACACCGTGGTATATGTGGTATAAAAGTAAATAAAAACACGGTACAATATAATTGAATTTCCGTTTTGAAAGCTTAACTAAGAGGAGCCTGACGTCACTGGAATATCAGCTGTTTGTGAGCTAGTCAGGTAATCTAGCATAACATAGCATAGCATAGCACCTGGTATTGTGTGCCTAGACTAGCATAGCGATTGATATTTAACGTTACCTCGTTTACTATACATTTAACCCGTCAAGTGTTAACATTTGGGTACAACCCGACCCAGAGCACTGAGGTGTTTGTTGTGGTTTGTTGTTGTGACACTGAGTCTGGATTAGCTAGTTAAAGGTAGCATGAAAATACACTGTTTTTGCTAGCGAGCGAGCGAGCAGAAGCTTAGCTAAACTAACACACCGAACAAACAGTTCTATATATAAAAAATACAGATTTGTTTGCGTTTTTCTGTCCGGTAGAGGTGTGTAACTAGTAACTTATATCACTCATTTAGCTTGTTTTATGCATTACATTACATAAGGTGGACACGTGATGCAGTGATGTCACATTTCGCTTTGTCATTGCGCTAGGGCGTTTTTTTATTTTATTTTTCAGGTTCTATCATAATTTTTCCCCGAATTGATTTATACACTACTTCATCACATCTACGTAGCATTCAAGCTAGATCTTTCCTCTACTATGAATATTCCTTACTAACAAGTTAGTGTTGGTTAACAGCACAGTGTCTGCTGATATTCTTATCAACAAAAACACAATTTAATAACCAGAGCCCATATTTATGACCCTTTGCTGTTGCAGAACTGATTTGATTTCCTGGAAGACTTGGCAGCAGTGAACCATGGCAGCGTGCTCGAGATACTCTCTGTACTGGGAGGAGACCGACTGCTTGAGCTACTATGATACATTGTCTCTTCATGAAATCTTTGAAATTGTGGGTTCCCAGCTGACGGAGACCGACGTCGAAGTCCTGTCATTCCTTCTGGATGAAGCCTATCCGGCCAGGCATCCTCTTGATCCAGAAAGCTGGACTGAAGATGCTCCACCAGATGCTGATGCGCCTGTAAATTCTCCTTGCCCATGCCTGTTGGAGGCTTGGCGCCGGATATGTCCCAAAGGAGAGCCAGGTCCATTTGGTGGCGTTTGCAAGCCGAAGAGCGGCGTTGCGCTGTTGCTGGAAATGGAGAGACGTGGCTTTTTAAGTGAAGCAAACCTGGAACCTCTGTTGCAGCTACTTCGAATCCTTACACGGCACGATCTCTTACCGTTTGTCTCCAGCAAGAAAAGAAGAACAGGTAAGCAATGAACCAACCATACATTTGAAGAAGGCGTGCTTATAATGAAACTCCGCCTATTGTAATTGTTTCATAAGATACATTTTATTACTTTGACCAGTGCTTTTCTACATCACCTACACAGAACTCAGTTTGACGGTACTTGCAGCACTTTAATCCTTTACTCCATCCAGCTCTGCTTGATGCATATTGTTCCATTATTGTTAATAACCATGGAGTCAGAGCACAAGATGCTACTCTACTGGAGCAGAAGTTAAGGGTCTTGCTCAAGGGGTCAAGAGTGGCAGGGGTTTGAACATGGGACTTTATGATCTGTACTTACACCCTAACCACTGAGCTCCCCCTGTCCCAGCTTGGTGAACTTGGGGCTTGAATCGCCAGTGTTCTGGTTGCTAACCCAAATCCTCAGCTCGCTAAGCTACCACTGCTCATGGTGCCATTGTGCTCATCATCTTACATTACATTTTGTCATATACCTGCACTGCATCCTGGGACTTTTAAGTCCAATGGGTACAGTTGCCACTACGTTTATGTTGGATTTCTCATTAGTGTGGCACTAAACATACCAATATTTCCTGGAAATATGTGAGTGAGAGAGAAAGAACCCTTGCCCGTTTCCTAATTCCTAATTTCAGATTCTCACCTTTATCCCTTAAGTTTAAAATCGCATAAATGTTTGTTTATTTCCAAATTAAACATCGCTGTAGTTGGCTAACAGTGTTTCCCTGGGAGGTCAGCCGAGTGCAATGTCAAGCTGGGCACAGGAATAATACAATTACGGTGCCAATATAATGTGTTTCATTGTGGAGTTTTGATTTAATGTTAAGGAACATCGTGGGTGTCATTTGCTGTCCTTTTAGAGCAAAAGCCATTCTAACATTCTTGCATTCTTCCTGACAGTGTCACCAGAGAGAGAAGCTGTAAGCTACATGGCAAGCAGAGCACACGCGCACACAAGTATTAACTCAGACCTGGCAAACACACAAGCGTCTCAGTGGAAGGCAGGTGAGTTGGGATGATTTATTTATTTATTTTTTGGTCATCAAATTCAGAAACTTGTAACTTGCAAGGTTGGTGAAATTCTCCAAGGTTGTGCTTGTCCATGTTGCCTGGGCTTGTGATTTTTCTACACCTGGGAGGTATCTGTGAAATAGTATGAAACAGTCATGACAGCGTGTGTGTATCTGTTGATTAGGTGTTGGCTCAGCTGTTAAGGCGTCCGCACCGGCACGAAGGAGACGGGGAAGAGGGCGAGGCCGGGCGAGAAAGGCCAGGGATACATCAGAAGTTATGCCTCAGCCTTCGATGAACAAAGTGACCTGCGGTAAGACCACTTTGCCTTCATCTCTGTCATTCCCGCTCGCTCTTTCTTTCTGTGTTCATTTAAATATTTTTTAGACCTTTATTTTTGCGCCCTTACTCATCTGCTGGTCATTCTTCACAGTTCAGAATTCTTCTATAGTGTTTGTGTCAGCTGATTTCTGTCTCTCGATCTCTCAAACAATTCGCAAAAAAATAAAAGTGCTCCCTTACTTCCTCTGCCAGGTTTTAGTTTTTAATATGCATTCAGATGACCAGACCCACCAAATACAGTTATTGTCCGTGGCTTCACTTTTCTTTTTTTTAACATGTTAATCAAACATTACTATTTGTATGTTATATTTGATAGCATTAGTCCTAGCCTGTTTAAAATTACTTAAATTTCAGGGCTAAATTCTTTATATGTACTCACCACTTTAACCTGACTGCTGCTCTTCTTTAAATTTTGCTTTAGATCAAACTGCCATTACAGAAACAGAGACACAAACTCCTTTACCTAAACGTAGTAAAGTTGTAGATAATCTGCTCGCTTAGGAATCCAACAGACTCTGATCATTCTGATCCTTCACCGGTTTGATTTGAATTATTTGTTTGAATTAATTTTTCATCTAATTGCAGCGAAAGTACAGTGTTCTGTGCAAAATACACAAAACAAGCAAAAGCTATGTCACCCTGACACCCTCCGTCTTTAAGAGGCATACCAGACTGTCACAGATGGGGCAGCCATTTTGTGCCGTTATGATGCAAGGATGATTCATTCTCTGAATCAGAGACACACCGCATTGCTCATCACATCAAGACAGCTGACTCCCCCAGTATTTAGATTAGCGCATCGAAGTGCTTCTGTTTATTAATAATAACTTGCTATTCACATGATGTGTACGTCTCTTTACAAACCAAAGAAAAAGGTGGAAAAATATGTATTAAAATTGCTAATCCAGTAAAGTCCGGGTGTTTATAATACCAAGTGAATGGATATCAATAAAGAAAGGCTGGAAAGAACAGGATTAGATTAGAGTGTATGCATCTCTTGTTATAGAAAGAACTACAAAAACAATAGCACTTGTTCACTGTATGGTGCAGCTCAGCTTGGCAAGTTAACCAGGAGCTGTGATGTTTATAAGCAGGCTACCAAGCCTGAATTGTTTTCCACATGCTTTGCCATATTCAAACTGAGGTGGGTGATTAAAAAAATATCTTTGGTCGCTCAAACGAAGTCCTTCTTTCAGAATAATCCAGATTCATGTGTCTGACTAGAATCTGAGCTTTTTCTTTCGAAAGACAATTGTCTGAAGGAATTTAACAGCCAACAATATTTCAGATTAATTTTTATTAATGTCCAACATTTTTCCAAATAAATTACAGTGGAACCTCGGTTCACAAATGCCTCACAATGGGAACAAAAAATTTGCCTAAAATTTGCCTCTGTTCACGAACTCCTTAAAGTTTTAAAGGAGTTCGTTGGAACACTTCCCAGAAACTGCCATCCCAAAGCTGCTGCTATCAGCTGAACTAAGGCCGTCGCCGTGCATCAGTTTTGCTCAGAAAACTTTTAACTTTTTTTTAAGTGGAGTAATGTCCAAGCCTTTGTCAAAAACTATCATCTGGTCAAAATTGTGGTGAGCAGAGTCATGCACCTTATGAACGCTAACATGATGTCTCTCTTGTGCAACTCAGGAAAAAAAACAATCTCTCCGGATGGATTGTTAGTGAAATCGGTTGGCACGTACGAACCAGAAGCCAAGAAACAAAAAGAGATAGAGCATCCCTGAAGGAGAATTACTCAGTGTTTTTATGAAGGGGTACTCTCCTTCCAAACACTACCCCACACCCCCTTACCCACCCATCTACCTCTCCTCCATTGCTTCACTCCCTAAGAAAGGTGTGTTATCACTACATGTAGAAATGAAGTGTTCGCTCGCTCTGGTACAGTTTTTATATTTAGTGCTGTATTATTTTTGTATAATTAAGGTTTTTTCATACTTTTATTGTATTTTGTTTAAAAAAATAAAATGTATGTAAAATATAAAGTTAAATATAGTTCATAGTGACGGTGAACAGATTAATTCTATGTACATGTGTTCGTATGGAAAAAATTAATCGTTTTACAACCAAATCGGGTTAAGAACAGAAATGAAGAACAAATTACGTGCGTGAATCGAGGTTCCACTGTATTGATATTCTGTATTTTACATTTATTACATGTTATCTAAGTAAAAACTTGCCTCAGTGCCACCCATATTTTAACTTCAACCCACTTTCATTTAAATCATTTTATTTTTCTAGACACAAATTCAAGTTGTCTGTTAATAGTCACGACCTGGAAATCTCCTGAGAAAATCCTGCCTTCATGGTTAGCTGTGTATGGTGAGAAGCCATTCCTCCTGCATTCTGTCATGTTACAGACAGTCCTAGGTTCAGGTTTGTTACCAAGCTGTGCCAGGCTGTTCAGTGGAAAAGTGTTAAAGTCGAGTTTTAATGGCTTGCAGAATAAATTTTAAAAATGCATAAAATCTTAGCATACAGGTATATCCTCATAAATTATATTACATTAATTTGTCTGTTATAAAGCAATGTTGTGTGGACCGTAAAAGAAAAGGTGTTTTTATGAAAATTCCAGAATACAGAAGCTTCACTCATTGCTTTTTTAAAACAGAGGTGTCAAACATATGGGTCAATCAGATTTTTCTCATGACAAATCTCGGCTATTGAAGCCTGTGTTCCAATGAAACTCTGATGGTTTTTATATATAATGGATCATAGGGTTTTACACAAACCTGTGAAATCCATGCCAGCTCAAGTGTGTACTCTCATTAAAGCAAAAAAGGGACTTACTAAATACAAAGTAACTTTGAAATTTGTGTAAACATGTCAGAGATTCTCTTTTTTTTTTATTTGTAATTTTTTTTAGTCGAGGTGTTCAATGATGTAATGTTTCATGAAAATAGTTGTAATAAATGATAAAAAAAAAAAAAACTGGCAAAATTCAAGTATTTTGTTAGTCTTCTGGATCCAACTGTATGTTCAATAAAATCTCCATTCAGAATATACTTTTTATTAAATACCGACTAAATAATAAACTAAATAATTTTTTTTGTTTTTCTTTGGTCTGGCCCACTTATACTCTGGAGGAAAATATAATGCGGGCTGTTACCTAAAATGAGTTTGACACCCCTGCTCTAAAGCCTTGAGATGCATCATGAAAAACACATCACATCCCCTTAAAGATACCTTACCAAATAATCTGTGTTTGCTCAAAAGAAGGTGAATGTCTCAGAATGGTTGGTGATTCATATTTTCTGTCCGAACAGTGAATGGGTGATAAATAGGTAAAGGAGTGGGCAAGAAAGAGTGCCTCACCATCATTACAAATTGCTGCCATGTTTAATGCTGCTCTGCCATACCAGGTAAACAAACTACTGCATTAGTCACTGGGAAATAAAAAAGAAATATGTATTGAGTAATGATAAAGGTCCACTAAGTGTAAAGAAAATCTGTTTTTCCATTATTGGCATTGTAATAAAAGTGAGGGACATAGCGAATGTGAAATTTTGCACATTTGTGACATGTAGGGCAGCTACTATTTGGTTATGCAGTCAACATTATGGCTAGCACTTGGTAAACAGTGTGAAACTGGTGCAGTCCCCAAGGCCGAGGGAGTTTTTCTTGACACTTTCACATCCGGCTTGCTCATTAGGGACAAAACAGATGAAGCTAAAAAAAAGTATACATTTTTCAATTTATATCCAGAGTTTGTTTTCCTGTGAATTGCTATACAGATAAAATTTAATTGAAAATTAAGTTGGAAATGGAAAGCCACTAAGCATGAAATAAATTTGAAGTAATCTAATAAATGCAAAAATATATATAAAATTAGAAATCTAAAATAAAATATATGGAAATAAATATAGTTAATATTATTATGAAACTATTAGGACTTTTAATCTACTATTTTTGAAATAATGGATGAAAATATTGTTAATGTTTCTGTGCAGTGAAACAGATCATTAGAAAAAGACTTGTTTCAGGGCACTATAAATTCTTAAATATATAACAAACAATAACCTGAGCAGTGTCCAGTGTCTAAACATGGATTTGCAATCAACAGCATAATTTGATTAAGTTAACACGTTCACAAAGGTTTTGGGCCAAAATGTGTATATATTGCAGGTGCACCCCTTAAATGTTATTTAAGAGAACCTTGCAAATGAGAAGAATTGTATCTGTACTAGAGTTGAATATTACAGCTAAACTGCTTAGACAAATAACAAGACCAGCTGTATATTGTATGTTTATTGTAGCAATTACACAATTCTACACTACAGGATGATAATCAAGAATGAAGGAGTCCAAGATCAAATCAACCAATAGGTACTTTTGTGCTCTCAGGAACTAAATGAAATGGTTGCTTTTTCTTACGGCGAATGCAAGACTTATGCAACACAATTGAACCTACAGTTTTATTCTGTAATTTTATCTATCAATATTTACACAGGAAAAAATATAATCCCTTTTCAGAATCTTGCTATACAGGTGCTAGACCTAAATGTCACATTCAAGTAATTATAATTATTCAAATATTGTTAATGTGCTTGAGGTGTGCACATGTGTCCTTTTCTAGTACTCATCAGTCAGAAGGTTCATTTGTGTTTGTGTTTAGATCACCTCTTTGGAAACCCAGCGTTTGTCTTAAAACTCCAAATATCAGGGGATAAAAAACAGTTTAGACTAATGTGATGTTTTATTTATTAATTAATTTGCAGCTGCAACACATGGCCCAATACAGCAATCAACAAATCAAGTAAAAAAAATTTTTTTCCAGTGCTAGGATGATATAGTTTAAGTCTATTTTTAGGTGTAGATATGAAATTGATTTGCAATCACAGAAAATTTGTCTTAAATTAACAATATCATATCCAAATTAATTACACTGAATTTTGTAACTGGTCTTTTTCCCTGGAACAAGAATAACATATGTTTATTGGTATGTTTTTTGGATCAACACATCATGAAAATTATACAATGAAAGGGGGAAAAAAATGGGCATGAAGTACAATGTACCTAATATATGGCTAAATATGACAGAAAGTTCATATTTAAAAGACACTTGGTGGTCATCAACCAGCTTCTGGTAGATTTCTGGTTGGATATTTGTCCTCCCTTCAATTAAATTTCAATCCAATTTCAAATTGTCTTCAAATTTCCAATAGTGTCGATTCCCCATTTAAAGCATTCATATGCGTTATTTCTCTGTTGAAAAAATGCAATTTCTTCCCAAATTACATCTGTCTCTATTATAATTTGAGTATATTGAGGAAGAATTTTGAAGTAGTCCTCCTTCATTAGTCCCTCTGCTTTGTGCATTGCACCAGTTCCCCTGGCAGCAAAACAGTTTCAAACATTATGCTACCACCACCATGCTTACCTGCTGGTACAGTGTTCCGTTGGTTGAACGCCTCACCTTTAATTCTCCTATTTTTCTCTGATCAAAACTATTAATTTGTCCAGGTGGTCAGACCTTGGTGAAGTGGCTGCACATCTTGAATGACTTGTACTTAAACTGAGCTTGGAATCTGCCATTGTTGAGAAAGTCTATTAAACAAGAATGATGTACAATAATTCTTCCCCAGAGCCAATTCAAAGAAACTATTCTGTCCCAATATTCCCCGAATGTTCATGTCGAGTGTGCGTCAATTTTCTTGAATTCATCTCTTTCAGTTGTTCATATATGAGACATGTCTCTGTTTTGGCCAAACCTCGCTCCATTTGCAAATACAGTCTAACTGTGAGAATAGAGTGAAAAGGCTGTAACAGTTTGTTTTTGGTGAGGCAGAAACCAATGGTCTCATCATTAAAATTTGAATGTACTACTTAGTGGACCTTTAACTGGTTATTGCATTCCACTCCATTATTATTCTCAATAGCCGAATTATGACTTATATTCCCATGTGAAATATTTGACTAACTAGATGTCATGTCTAGTGTTTGTTGTAGTTTTGCTTCAGGTTCCCAGCCATCTTCATTCTGCATGATCGCATTATCGTTTCTCTTTACAGTATTATTTCATGTCTGTGTCTCATTCTCTCAACATAACATCATGCTGGGACATTATATGAAATACACTTGCTCTGACTGAAAGCAAATGCTTTAAGGCTCTCTAGAGTATGCCTCCCCCCATTCCTCTACTTCTAAACTTGGCGAAGCTCGCTGATCCGCTGTCAGTACATGTACAGCCGAATGAATGAGATTTTATTGCCATCATTCACTTTCCCATATTACTGCTTAAGCTTCTTAACATACGGGAACCTAAAAGAGAGCATGCATAGTACTTCAGGTCTTTGCAAATAATGAAAATATATTGCAGTGACTGTGTTAAGAGCGTTAACCCAATGTTGTTTACTACAAGCTATTTTTAACCCCCCTTTTTTCTTTTTAAGCATTTTAATGATAGCCCTTTTTGTTTTGACTGGCATTTTAAATTCATTTAATTGTTTTACTTAATTGGTTTTGATCCTACTAAAAACTAAAAATCTAGTATCCCAAAAGAATAAAATGATCATACACCACAATACCTTGAAATTAAACAGTCTTTTTTTTTTTTTTCTTAAATTATTTCTAAAATGTCCTTATTAAGTAACGGAAGAATTTTCTTTCACTATGTCTGTCCCCTTTACATTATTCCTACAACTTGTTGGTTATACACTTAAAAGAAGCTTACCATTTAATATACAGTCCTGCTTTACCTTGTATGCCCTGTGACCTTTGACCTTATGCTCCTGAACGTGCTGAAAGTGCTCTTTGCTCTATTGACCCCACATTTGATTCCAGCAGGTTGGCTCAGGAATGGGTAGGAAAAGCAGGAGAATGGATAGAGAAAGAGAGTGCACGCCACACTAAAGGGCGTGTGCTGTCCTCTCTGTGCGATCATACACATCATACAAGCCAAGTGTGTGCATTCTCACTCGTGCTCTCCTTCATGAGGCCTGGTCCATGTCTAAGGTAAAAAGTTTACCGTCCTCACTCGGTTAAGAGGAGGGGTGAAAGTGCTGAATGTTATCATTATAAACAATCCACTTCTTCAAACAATTCCCCCAAAAGAGCTGTTTTTAATTGTGTGCTATTAGTAGACTCTGGGGGAACAGCTAGTACAGAATTCTGGAGAAAGTTGTTGGCCGCAGAACTGGCTCAAGAAAGGCAGAATTTTTTTACAATGTTCTTTACTTTGTTTTTCATCATTGCTAAGTGGAGAAAGAAACGTTCATATAATGGGAAAATTGTTCTGAAACAATATTGTTTTCACAGATCTTTCACAGCTATCAGGGTTCTCCTGAATGCGTGTCATTTGAACCGATCAAAACTGAGGAAGTCAATAACAATAACAAACCTGAATCTGCCTTGAGTGGTAGCTCAACCTTGAGAAATGCCCAGTTTTTCATTTTGTGAGCAGTTCTGAGGAAAATGACCCAACAGAGCTCTTGCTGAAAATCCAATTTAAAAAAAGAAATGTAGACGTAAATATCATTTGGGGGGGGCTACAAATTAAATTTATTTCTATCCATATAGAATTGAAGCTTATGAAATTGCCTGCTTTGACCGCAACAGAGGAACAGCCTTTGGAAAACGTTCATCCCAAACTTTGCTTGTCTCTTTCTCTCTCTCTCCTTTGTGTCCACAGTTGAAAAACAGACTGACTCAAGTGTCAGGGACAAAACAAGTTGGCCATCCTCACATACTAAGAGTGGGAGAGAGCGCACTTAAAGAACGAGATAAAATAGCGAGCAGTTGGTCAGCAGCCTCCTGCTCTTGTTCTCTCTCTCTCCCTCCATCTTGGTTTGTTGTTCGTCACAAAAGATGGATGGATATAGTGTGGAAGCTTTTCGCATGGAGCAGCTCCTCGTAAAATTGTAACTAAAGGTTGTGTTTTTTGCTGAAAAAAATGAAATGTTCTGTTATTAATTTTTACTGTAAATAACACAAATTTGGAAAGTAGACGGCTTACTGTACCATCATGGATTAATTTCATTTTGCTCAAATGACCTTCTGTCTGATCCTCTGTAAACAGTTTACACTCAATCCATCATTAGAGAAAAACTGTTGGCTCATGTATGTTGTACTGAATCATCTGCCTAAGCAGAGTGGTGGAGGTAGAAGCTTGATGGAGAAGGGTTTTTTTTTCTCCTTTGTTTTTTTTTTTTTTTTTTAAACAATAACAAACACCATGTCCTCGCTGCATAACAGCATGAGAGGTGCTTTGCAAGGATACAAAATGGAAAGTGCTGTGCGGATGTACGCTGTCATTGGATCTCTTGGAAAATGTTTTGTTTTTTGTTTTGTTAAAAAAAAAAAAAGCTTTTAACCAATTTATGTTTCCAGTTTATTTTGTGCAAACCAACATTGAATTTCATGTATGTGGGGAATATTTTTTAAAACATAGGTCCAAGGGAAAAATCCCAATTAGATTGATGTTTCTAGTTACCTATTTTAACACTTAATTCTAAAAGCTTACAGTATGTATGCTTATATTACTTATTCTTTAATGTATATCAATTAAGAACTAAGAAGTGGTCACCTTTGCTTGTGCTCTTAGTTAGAATTCTCACTAGTTAAATCCCATTACACTAGTTTAATGTTATTTGGTGTCTACAAGAAGTGCTTGTAATAATAAAGGAGCAGTGAAAGAGGAGGTTTAATTTCCTAATGTTTGCAAATTACTTTCGGTCTCCTTGTAGTGGTTTTTCTATAGTTATAATTATTATATAATTATTATATAATTATATAATTATTCCTTCATATATTATCAATAAAAAAACTTGCTATATTAGAATCATAATCAAGAATGACAAGTATCCTAAGCTCTAATCTTATAACAGCTATGAATTGCTATTCTCCTGATTTTTTTTTTTTTAATAAAAAAAAAGATGCTCATGCTGACACTCAATGTGTCCATTAAGTTTTCAAGCTACACTTTCGCTTTTAAATCACCAAACCTGAAAAGGTTGTGAGTGGGAAGGTTGGATTTGTGTTGCAGCGATGTTCTGAAGATCGATGGGTCCACTCCTCATGACATGAAAGGAAATGACATCACAAGGAAGCGCTGGTTCAGTATGTATCTTTCAATCGTATCTTGCCATCTCTGTGCCCTGTGCTGTTGCATGACATCAGTTCCTTCTCCTGTTCTCGAACTACTGACCACAAGGTAGCGCCACTCTTAATTAGCCTGTGCTACTTCTGAATACTTGGCCTCTGAAACATTTTAGTTTAAAAAAAAAAAAAAACAGTTCTGCTCAAATGACAGTCCACCCTGAAATAGGAGAAATTTTTACAACTCGGGAACTGTGGTCTAGTTTATTGGTTACACTGAATTAACTGAAACCAAGCCCTCTCTCGGTGGACTCGTGATGGTTAATGCTGAATTTCCCCAACGTGACTTGTGACTCCAAAATGTTTGCGAGGTTAAAACGGGACAGCTGAAAATTCAGCATAGCCCCAGAGGACCAGTTAGAAACAATGCTGTAATCTTCAAAGTGCTGGGAATCACTTGGCATTGTGGGTTCCATGTGCGATCAGTGAAGGTTACCTGAAAGCCCCACCATGTTGAGTTAACTACAGTGCATGGTCTTCTGTGAGATCCATTGTTATTGTTCACTCAGAATTTGCTCAGCTCAAAAGTGTTAAGCCTGTCTCAACTGCCTGCTCCTAGAACTGAAATCATTATTCTTCTCCTTTGACTTAATTTGTGAATATATATTTAAACATTCAGCTGTAGTCTCATTTGTTTGAATCATTTCAGTTAACGTTTCAGTCATGGCTGTCAGGCTGTTGAGCTCAGATGCAGCTCTCTGCTGCTTTCAGTCCCAATGTTTCTGAGCAGAAAAGTTTTACATAAACCCAATAAAATAAATACTGTCCTTTTGCACTCTGTAAATCTTAATGTGAAAGAACATTCAAGACCTCATATGAGCCACGTTTTTTTTTGGTTTGTTGATGTGCTGAGTCTGTTGAGTAATTGACATTTTGTTTGTTTCTTGCTTATTTCTCTCCTATCTTTTCATCCCTCTCTTCTCTTGCTTATCTCTCAACTCTACACTTCCACCACAACCTTTTTTTTTTTTTTTTGCATTTTCATTTATTAATATCTTCTTACCCATTCTGCTTGCCTGACCTCTCTGATTTCCTCAAATACTATCCTCTAATTCTGTCATCCACTCCTCTGTCTTCAACAACTCATCCACGTGTTGGCTGTTAATCTTCCGTCCCATCTCTATTCACTATCCCTCCATTCCTCCTTTCTTTTCCTTTCCTTTTCTTCTTTCCTCACGGCAGACATTCGGCTGCGTGTCCGGGCAGAGTACTCGGAGCACGAGTCAGCCCTGCGAGCAAGGGTCTCCTCGGATAAGCAACAGCCTCTGGAGCGTCAGTTTGAACTGTTCAGCCGTGCCAGCCTTCTGCTGCGCGCCCGTGACCTCGGTTCTATCGTCTGCGACATCAAGTTCTCTGAACTGCAAAACCTGGACGCGTTCTGGGCCGACTACCTCAGCGGCGCACTGTTGGAGGCACTAAAAGGCGTCTTCATCACAGACTCTCTGAAGAGAGCGGCTGGCCAAGAGGGTGTGCGGCTGCTGGTCAGTGTCGACCAGGACGACTATGAAGAGGGAAGAAAGCTGCTGCTCAGCAACCAGACACACACCACTGCAAGCGGCCCGGTGCATGGGTAAGAAAGTGTCCTTGTTGTGAGATTGTTGTCAAGGACTGATTACTGAGAAGGACGCTGGTTTTAGTCGCTTGCGGTCGTCTACTGAAATAGTTTTTAAACGAAGAATCATTGTGGATATTTTAAGTAAGTTAAAAAGGCAGCTCCTGCCCTTGAATGAGATTAGGTTTTAGTACAGGAAGCTCGTTACACTCCTTATAAACAGTGAAGTCTGGGCTATCTATAATTTTTTTTATTTATTTTTTTTATTGTGAATCCAGCTAAGATTTTTTTTAAGCACCGGGGGAAAAATAATTGTGCCACTAGGGGGCAGTAGATGATCTCAGCTTTTTCCATTTGACATCTTTTTGGCCAGTTAACACTAATTTTGTACAGAATTTTTTCTATTAATAAAATATCATGAATAGTGTTACTGCTCATAATAGCTGTATGGAATGTTGATTATTTACATTAGATTAAAAAAAAATGTTTTAGATATTTTTTATTAACCTCAGTGCTTTCTTTTCACTTCTATCTGTATTCTTTGACAATCTTTCAATCAATTTCTGCTTCTGAATGCTTGGTTATAATTTCATTCAAGTAAATCTCTAATGTGCGCTAATTTCCTCCACAGGCCCTGAGAAATAATAAAGGCTTGCAAAAGGAAGAGAGAAGAGAAAGAAGAAAAGTGCTCTTGAGTTAATTTATTCACGACAGCGCAGGATGGGCTTTGTATGGATTGATATATGAAAATAAAGAGAGATTTAAATTCAAGTATGGCTGAAAGAGACACGAACGTGTAACCAAACAGGTTCAAAGTTTTGCTATAGATTTATGTATGTAGGCTAATCTATGGCACACACGTTCAGACCACCAGTAAGCTGTGGGCAGATTTCTGTGCTGCTGGTAATGTTGTGTGTTTTGCAGTATGTCTTTGGTTACACCACATATTAAAGTAAAGGAGACCCAGCTGAAACAGGTTTTGTATTTTCAGTTAAGGGAAGCTGGGTAAAAGACAAGAATTTGACATGATTTTGCTCTAATTATGTTGCTTGGGCATCTACATAAAGAAAGGAAGATGAGCTTGATTCAGATGTTTGTAATCAAAGGTATTGTTATGAAAGTACCAAATGGTCACTGGCCACAAAAACCTGCCTACACTGGTAACACATCTGTTTTCTCCAAGCTGGTTTATGTTTGTGTGTGCTCTCTATAGCAGGACACCGAAGAAATGTAACAGTGGTAGGTTACCTGGTAATTCTGGGTATTTGTGGACCAGATGTAATGTAACATCTGTGCAATAAACACCAGCATTCCATGACCCAGGTCCAAAATGTCTCAGAGATGCTTGGAGACAAGTGACGAGTCATGTCTATTGAAAGGGATTCTTAAAAGAACTCTTTCACTCAAACAGATGATTCAGACAAAGCTGCAGTCATCTTGACCTCAAGTTAAAACCACACTTAATCTTTTATAGAATTTTTTTTTAAATAAGAAAATATGGGTTAATACACACATTATCTTTGTGTCATTTAAAGAAAATGTAAACAAAAAGAAGTAGTCATGGGTAGCGATTTGTCGATACTCTTGTGTGTCTGGGGAGTCCAAATTGTTCCTTTCTGTCCTCCTTTTTCCTTTTGTTTTCGTTTAACATTTTAATTTCATGAACGCATGTATAGACGTTTGTATTTAAATTTGGAATTTACTTCTGAATAAAATACTACCACAAGTACTTTTTTTCCTGTTGCATAATTTTTTATGTCTAGGTTTTATCATGTCTGTTCAGTGCTTTGTCATCTCAGGAGATCTTAAGAAAATTTAAATACAGAATGTGAATATTGCAATGTTGATGAAATCTAATTACACAAGAGCACAAGTGTCATAAACAGCATAAAATTTGTGTGTCAAGCACTTTGTGTGTCACACTTGTGTGTCAAGCTCAGAGTTTTGTGAGGTCCAGGACCAGCCACCAGCAGATGCCTTCAGGTTTCCTGTGGATCAAGAATGACAGCTTGCTGCTGTTCTCAATTATCTTACAGGTGTGGAATTAAAGTCAGGTCCTGCATGAATCATGTTTCTGGGCAGTTGTTATTTCCATGAACTCACAAATTGAACTCCCACTGTTATAGACGTTAATGTCCTGGAGTCCACTTGCATTTATTGCTGCACAGAAAATATTCTTCCAACCCAAGTACAGTCTTTAGTAAATAAAAGCATCCTGCAGCTCACACTCCATGACGGGCTTAGTTCAGTTTTTTCTTTTTTTCCCCACTACCATTCAGACCCATTTGTACACTGTTTAAACTATAAATGTATCTATATTGTGCAAAAGCCTTGATCTCCCCTCCCCCATCCCCCTCATTTCTTCATATGTTGCTTCCAAAGAGCCAGACATTTTTGTATTTTTAATGTAGTTCTCCAAGTTTTTGTCACTCATCTTCAGTCCAGTCCTTCTACCGGTACCAGTTTCAGGAGAATGTTTGTTTTTGTTTGTTCAGCCACACAGTGACCTGTAAATCATTCAAGCATAAAAAAACATTAACTAAAATCATGAACCAATGAAAAACAGATGCAGATGAAGACAGATGATCAGTTCCCATTTCTTTAATCTCTATAATTTAATATGAAGAAATGAGGGGGTGTGGGGGGAGATCAAGACTTTTGCACAATATAGATACATTTATATTTTAAACTGTGTGCAAATGACTCAAGAGCTCAAGCTCAAGACTTTACACAGTACAGTAAATTTATAAACTTTAAGTTTATATCCAGGATGTTTATTCTTATAAATCTGCTTTATAACACTGTCCATTGGTCAGTGTTTTGTAAATGAATTAACTTGAGTTGACTCAGTGTAATCACCATATACATATCACACCTTAAGGTGTTTTTGTCAATGACAGTTTAAATGTAATAATCTGGGGTGTCTTGCTTGGTTGTGGCAAATTCCAACGAAGTTAAAACTTGAAAGGTTCAAACCTGTTTTGTACCTGATGTATGTCATTTTAGAATAAATGTGTCCATATCTTGATCATGATCACTATTGCTGATTACTCTTGCACCTGTCAAGGGATGGGATATATTAGGCTTGTGCTTCAAGTTGGAAAAACGGGCAAGCACCAGGATCTTAAATGGCCGCTTTTGTGGTGTGTCCCCAATAACTACTGATTAGTACCTTCCAATTGTTATCCAATGAAGGACAACAGGTCGATCAGTGTAATGGGCACCCAATGCTTATGAGCGAATGTTAACTTGTCTGGACCAATCCTACATATAAGCTACTGTACCATAAATTATAAAAATTTTATGCTGTTTATGATAAAATAATTTGAGAACACAACTTGTTCCCTTGTTGCAGAGTGCCCATACTAACCTGTGTCCACCGCTGAAAGTATCTACACTGGGTACAGGATCATCATAACCTGAAGTAGGTGGCCTGGTTTAAATTTTACATCATGTGGATGGTGGTTGTGTGAATCACAGGCAATGTTTTGATGAGAAACCTGGAGTTCTTCAGGAATTTTTTAAAGATTCGTCCCGGTAACTTGGTATGTTCTCCTTGTGCATGGTGGGGTTCATCTGGGTACCTTGGTTTCCTTCCACAGTCCAAAGACATGTTTGCGATTGGTTGGCATCCCATCCAAGGGTGTACTTCACCTTGTGCCCTAAGTTCCCTGGAATAGGCTCTACGCCCCCGATGATAATATAGATAATATATGAATGGTTTGTGGAACAAGTTCAAGGTGTTAAATTCCCCAGATCTCAACTTCTGAACAAACAAAGCAAATACGATCCATGGATGTCCCACCTTGCAACTTACAGGACTTAAGGACATCCTCAGAGGTCTTCTGGTGGTGGACCTAGTTTGGTGGTGGAGTTTATGGATATTTACTGAAACAGGTATACTATATTCTATATGCTGTCTATTTTGCAAATAAAAAAAAGTGCTGAGTAATTGTAATAAAGATATGACAGGAAACATCTCACTGTCTCTCTTATTAGGTACCTCTATAATCTTTGTACAAACATGATTACTGACTGAATCACATCTACAGAACTTGTCAGCTCCTCTCAACCCCATTAATGCCAAGGCACAGGCAGACCATAAGACCGCTGCTGAGTAGCTGTTATTTGGGTGGTGAGTAATTCTCAGCACAGAAGTGACACTAACAGGGCATGTTAGTGGTGGTTACACTGGGTCTGGTGCATTAGATGAAGCAGCGTTGCTGGGATCTTAAAACGCTCTGTATGCTTTGTAGCCACTTTCTTACACACACTTATTTTGTTCGGCCTTGAAGGTGTACAGATGGTGGATTTATCTTACCATTCCTCCTGCAAAATGTATGTTCTTTGGGTAAAAATAAAAAGGGACGACAGTGGCCAAGTTGTTCTCGCCATGTTCAGCCATGATATCAGCGATCTTTAACTCTAGTCATAGTGGCCAGCATCCAGCACAGTTTGTAATTCACCAACAGATAAACACAAACACATTGAGCCGGGTAAACAGATTTGTTGGATCAGCTGCGTTTAAGCAAAAGAATCACCAAACTGTATTGAACACAGGCCCTCCAGGACTGAAGTCGAAGATCCCTGCCATACAAAAACTACCCCTAATACTGGAAAGTAATGTGCTTACTCTTCTTCACCCTTTGCTATATAGCCTCTGTACATTTTGGCAAGACAACTTTATCTAGAGTGAATTACATTTTTATCTCATTATCCATCTGAGCAATTGAGGGCTAAGGGCCTTAGGGCCCAACAGTGAACCTGGGACCTTCTGAAGCAACCTTCTGAACCGAATTGTAGTCCAGTGCCTTAACCACTGAGCTAACCCTGGCTCACTTACGCTACCACAATGATGGATAAACAATGTGTACACCGTTTTTAGTTTTAAATTTTTTATTTGAAACATCTTTTATTAAAACCTCATCTTTTATGTGCAACCTCAGTTTCTTTAGATGTCCTAAAACAGACTGAGAACTGAGCTGCCTCTGTTGCTCCTGTCACAGGTTGCCTCTGTTGCTCCCTCACTCAATCAGGTAAGTTTTATAAAGCCATATCAGTAGCTCAGTGGCACAAATGGGGAAAAAAAATACATTAAAAACTTTTTTTTTTTTTTTACAAAGCTTACAATGTAAGGAGAATTGAAGTCTACTTTTACCCAGTCTGTGTCCAATGCAACAGTCAACACATTTCTCCCCCCATATCTCGAATAGACATGTTTACTGCTTTTTTTTTTTGTTTGGTATGGTGGCGTAGTGGTTAGCACTTTGGGCTCACACCTCCAGGGTTGACGGTTCAATTACCACCTCAGGGTCTGTGTGTGGAGTTTGCGTGTTTTTTCTGTGCTTTATGGAGTTTTCTTCGAGTACTCTGTTTTCCTCTCGCAGTCCAAAGACATGCAGATTAGTTTAATTGGCATTTATAAATTGGTATGTGTGCCCTGTTATGGATTGGCAGGCTGTCCTGGGTGTATCCCCCCTTTGTGCCCTACAGTAAGTCTCCTGGAATAAACTCCAGCACTGTGTGACCCTGTACACAGGAAAAAGCAGTATAAAACATGAAGATGTTTGAATGGGGAGATAACCTAAATAATTAAAGTGATAATATGATTAATTAGAGTTAAATGGAAGTGAGGGGAAACCTTGTCCAGTGTATCATTATAAATTTACAAGACTTTTTCATAAGTAGATATTTTATGTGCTAACTGAAAGTTTGTATTGCCCTGGCTAAAGGCGACATTTCCTCATGGCCTATTTTTTAGGCTATTTCTGATGACAGTGAAAAAGCCCAAAGTCAGGCTGAAAGAGACAGAAATCACAGAGTAGATCAGCTGAAGCAAAAATCATTATAATTGTATGTTAAGTTTTAATGTACATAGGATCTTTGCTGGGTGCCTGTAATATGCTATTATAATAAAACAATATCAATGTATCAATGTGTCTACACATAGTGGGTAATATCTATAACTGTAAATATAAGCTTAAAACAAAGTTGAATATTGTTTAGGTGGTGGTTAAGGAGTAAGATTATGTATGATGACGATTATTGATCATATAGGCCTGTATTGACCAGTGCTGACTCTTGTTCATCCATCCATCAGGCCGTTAAGAGTGCAATTATGTGGCATGCCTCAATTTTAGTTGTATAGCTTAGTTGTATTAGCTTTTGTCCCCCCACTTTAAAAATCTTTCCTTAGCCTCTTGTATAATGTAAACTATAGTGTACAGTTAGTTGGTTAAAGGGAAAAAAAACAGTTAACTCTGGGTAAAAAAGCTGGGTAAATTTTTACACCTCAGTTGATGGGTTTAGCTTGTTAGATCTATGTGACTCAAACTGGATCAGTAATGGGTAACCCATGTTTGTTGAATTTGCAGAAGTTCATTGTGTTGTTGTTTATTTTCTGCATTTGCTAAAACAAATAAGTAAAGGCTGAAAATGTAGGAAATATATGTTTGCGTTAATATTTAATTTAATGAAAATATATTTCTGAATTAAATGGTACACTATCTATTCAATATCTTTTTCAATAAGCAGTGTTGCTAATAAAAAATATATAATATTTAAATTAAAGAAATATGGCTGAAGTTAGCTTCATGCACTAAATAAGACAAATTGTAAATTTTCTGTGTAACATTATTTTAGTTTAGGCAGCACAGTGGTGTACTGGTTATCACTGTGGTCTCACACCTCCAGGATCGGGGGTTTCTGCCTTGTGCTTGGTGGGTTTCCTCACGGTACCCCAGTTTTTTCAGCGCCCAAAATCTCCTAGAATAGGTCCCAGGACTCCCACGACCCACAAATAGATGAATGAATTTATATATTTTTTTATTAATTATTAATATTTTATTTATTAAATATATTGTGTTATTGTCATCTCCAACTCAATAACATTCTCAGAGTCAATATGCCAATCCAGTTACACTGGGTTAAAAACAAACCATGCTGATTTAGTCAGCATTTTGTTATTTTGTTTAGTCAGTAGATTTTGTTATTTTCAATTAGAGTGTAGTCTAAATGTATGTGGAAATTAATCAGTATCTTTTTGGAGCAGGATGAAAGAAGATCACAGGCAGGACTAATGGCTGTGTTTAATAAGAGTGGAGTGGGGGTGTCTGCACTGTCCGTGGTCCTGAAGCTGGTGGTCAGTCCTGCCTACGACCAAACGCCATGATGCTGAAATGAAGCCCATCTCACTCCTCGGTGTCACTCCAGTCATGGTGAACCACTTCTCTTTCAGGCTTTCATTGCTTGATTCAATTCAGCTTGATTGTCATTATACCAGTACAGCATATCGAAAAGATTCCTCACTGTTCCCTCCAGTGCAATATACAGTACATTGTACATACAAACAGTAGGAGAGTATGGGACAGGACACTGGAGAGGAAAAGTGCAAGGACAATACACACTGCAATACTGAAAGCAAGACAGGACACAGTGCAAAGACACCAGCTTATATATTAACTTTAGTGTGTGCTAGTGGTGCACGCTCAGAACTAAGGGACACTGTATCATTCTTTGTCACTGGCCATGGTGTCCTCAATACGATTTTACTGTAGGCTAGAAAGATTAATGTAACCTCTTAAGCTTTACTCTAAACGCTAATTTGTTTAGAATGATAACAGCCTAATTATTTTGATTATAACAGGCAGTACACCTGCTCACATTACACAATGCTTAATGCTTTAATAACAACACAACCCAGTAAGTTCTCCATATTAAACATAGTGGGAACCAGCAGGTAGGATCAAGCCAACATGTGTGTCGTGGTTTCAGCTCCATCGCATTTCACAACCGAGATCGATATAGTCATGGTGTCAAGGTGCATTTCAATCGACATGTCTTGTTAACATGTTTTTGCCAACACTCTGAGAGCAACTCTAACTCTTTTCCATAACGTCAGCGTAAATCCAAGGCCTTCCTTATTCTGCCTCGGGTTTTGCTGAATCTGTTGTGTGTAGCCTATGCGGCATCATTAACTGTTTGCGTGGGATTCATAACGGAGCATGTTGCACTACGGCTGACCTTGTAAAGTCACACGTAAATTTTGTCTGTCTTTTTTTTTTTGGTCTTTCTTCGGCTCCTACACGCTATCTCCTCGCACGCGCTTATTCTCTTATTGCCCAGGCAAGAGCAATGAACGCGTCGCCATGGAAACCGCCAACATTCACGGACAGATGTGTGTATGTGTGTGTGTGTGTGTGTGTATTGGGAGGGTGATGGTCTTGGTGTTGAGAGTGATGAGAGGTGCAAGTCTGACCGACTCCCCATCCATTGCCTCTGACCCCCATCACCTTTCACCTCGGATTCAAATCCTGCCTCCTCAACCCGAGTCCCCCTTCTGTCCCCGCACCGGCCCCCGACACGCACCTCACTGCCCCCTCCGCCCCCCATCTCTCCATATCTGCCCCGTTCCCTCTCCATCCGTCTCCAGCTCGTATCCAGCCAGACTGCGCATATATGGCGGACACTGCGGTCGTGCGTCGATGGAAAAGCTGGTAATGTCTTTAAAGGAAATGCTACAAACGACATCAAAAGAGCTTGACTCTTTGAATCTTTTGGTCTTTTTTTGTTTGTTTCTTTCTCGCTTTTTGATCTGCTTTTGCTTGTTGTCTAAATTAAGAGCAGCTTAAACATGATTGTGTGCAACTTTATGTCCTGCTCGAAGAGAGAGAGAGACTGAGAGAAAGAGAGAGAGAAAGTGTGTGTGTGTGTGTGTGAGAGAGAGAGAGAGAGAGAGAGGGAGAGAGTCGAGGCCTGGACTTTGTTTTTATTGATTAGTCAGGAAACTAATTCCATGGACAACCTGCAATCTCTCTCATACTCTCTCACTCTCTCTCCTCCCTTTACACGTAGCTTTGCATGTGACCGCGAAACAGTGACTGCGTGCGTGCGTGTGTGTGCGTGCATGTGCATACGTGCGCGCCCTGTGGAATATTCCGCACATCGCGCGAACATTTGAATAGACTGAATGCGCAGAGCCGCGCGCGAGAGCAGGGGTTTTTGCGCGTGCTCTTTGGCCCCTGCGCCACGGTTTAGCAAATTTTCTGATGATCAGGCAGTCTTTGTTGTTGCTTTGTCTTTGTTGTTTTTCTTCCCTTTTTTGATCCGGTTTTGCATTGGTCAAACGCGATGGCTTTTGAGGGGAGAAAGGGCGTGGCGAGGTTTTGCTCCCAGTCTGATCTTTGGTCATTTGGTGCTTGAACGTGCGCTTTAATTGTGCATTTAATTGTGCAATCTGAGTATTGATGATGACGAGATTACTGTAGCCTACACATATTAGTTTCCTTTTTTTTAAATTCAATTGAGGTCTGTATTTGGAGACAACAGCACGCTTGCTTTTAGTGCTCACGGTTAGCCTATTAGTTCGTGCTGATAAAGAATTTCGATAGTCAGTTTATTGCTGAGAAGCACCACGTTCATTCCTCTTCTCCATCCTTAGCGCTTTTTTTTGTCTCGGTGGGAACCGAAGCGTGTTTAGTCGCTCGGACCGGACGTGTCTCTTTAATCAATCCGATCGATGCGTGTTCGGCGATAACGACGCTCAAACAACACCGGAGTGCAGACTGTGCCGAAGGGAAATCGATCAACAAACCGAGTTAATTATGGGAAAAAATCAATCAGGAGGAGGGGATATTTTAGTGGGCTTTAAAGAGCGAGAGAGAGAGAGAGAGAATACGTCTCCAGCCTCAGCTTCTCTTTCAGACTCTCACATGGTTTAATATGACACACAGGGCACTAAAGAGAGACTGTGTGAATTATTCCAGCTTTCTGTGCATGCATTAAACTGCTGCTTTCTCTTATTTGGTTGTTATTGCTACCACACAACTCCACAGGAAAAGGCCCGACATTAACACATTATGTACACACACAAACACACACATAGTGTTCATCATTATACAGCTACTGTAGACTGGATGTGTTGTGTAGTTTGTACAGGGTTCAGCCGAGGTGTATATCCCAAAAGCTTTTTACCTGTAACTTGTATTGCCCTGGTAAAAAAATTGCTAAGACGGAGATCAAAAAGCTGCAAAGGTTAAAAAAAAAAAAAAAAAAATGCACGTGTGTGTGTGTCGTTTGTATGCAGTTTTGACTTTTCACGAGACAAGGACATTTTTTGAAAATGTTTCCATTTGCTCCGAAGTTAAGGTTAGGGTTAGATTTAGGGTATGGCATATGGCAGTGCAAGGTCGTCATAAGAATAGTAGCTGCGTGTGCGTGTGTGTGTGTGGTGCCCACTCATTGTTAAGGCAATCTGTAGAGTTTTAGGGGCCGCAAATATTTGCAGGACCTAACCGCGTTCAGTTTTCTTTATGTGCCCTCACGTTTCATCACTGCTGCTGCTGCCCACCTGCCCATTATACTTACCCAAGCTCTCTCTCTCTCTCTCTCTCTCTCACACACACACACACACATACACACACCTGCAGAAATAGAAAACAGTGCCCCTGTGAAGATGTGAAGAGTAAAAAAATGCCTCTGAGACAGACCAAGTTAGCAAGTTACTCAAGTATGCAGAGAAAGTATTATTATTATTATTATTATTATTATTATTATTATTATTATTATTATTATTACAATAGCAGCGACATCAATAGAGAGAAGAATAAAATACGATGATTAGTCTTCGGGTGAAATGTAACATTTTTACACCAGTGTGTATTTACAATTTTGAATTTTTGTTTCACAGAATATCACACAATATAGCATATAAATATAGCACAGTATACATTGACTCATTCGTCCTCATAAAATCAAGCTTAATCAATGCTGATAGCAAATAAGCATGTTAAATAAAAACACACGCAGGCTGTTATTGATATTTGAAATGGCAGTATAGGTACATTTTAAATACAAGTGTGCTACATGATAAGCAAAATGTCCTGGTTAATAAGCACTAAAGACGCAGTGCAGGTCTCAGGCTGTGTCCCAAATCAACTTAATAAGCTGTGACCTCTGATTATGGCAGCCTATATAGTGCTGTGTTCTCAGACAATAATTTAGTACGTGATTATTGCCAAAGTCTCACCGTTACACGTGACAGGGTACGCAGAAAAAAGTGGAATGAAATGTGAAAATTCCGGCAGGATTTGAATAGGAAATAAATACTGAATTACACATACATTATAAATATTTCCCCCCGAAAACTTTTCAAAATGCAATCTAGACCTTATTTGATTCTTATTTTTCTCTTTCCAGTTTCTCCTTCACATGGTGCAGTTATTCTACAGTATGCGTTGGCTTTTGACCAATAAGTAAAAGCAACCTTTAATAAATGTGCTAAAAAAACCATCACATCTGAGTATGACCTTTAGTGTAAACTCATACAGATTTAAATCTGCACAAAATCTATGTTAGGCTATGTTCCCTAAAACAGCCAATTTTTTTTTTTTTTTTAAGCCTGTGAATGTAGACACGCTTTGTCTTCGGGTGAATGAAATCAAATTCACAAAATTTATACAACTTGTGATAAATATTAAATATTGCAGAACGTGATATGTAATAAATATGAATATTAAACAAACTGTTGCATAACAATATGCGCGTTTTTTTTTTATTTTTTATTTTTTACATGTAATCGTTGAGGAAATTCCTTTTCATAGAAGATCACCGCTATGATTTAAGAGTATTTCTAAATTAGGCATTTTTAAGATTGGACAATGATATGCATGAATATGTAAACTATTAATTAAATTAATATATTAACAAGCACTTTAATATACCCTTGCATGTGCAGTATGTTAATATACATGTCTAAGCAACAATTGCAATTTATCCAATTTGAACACCGAATTCAAATGTGTTTAAATGTAAATTGAGATATTAACAGCGAGGGGGGGGGAAATATCAGGATAGTAAATATATTGTGAGAGAAATAAATTATTAGAATAAAATTAGAATAATTAATGAAAGCATTGCATGCATTTAATGGGCTTCATTATTCATAGTAAGATGATCATGCATACACAGTTTATTTCACTGTAAGATGCACTTTCACTTTATGATTTAAATATTCAGAACTATATTAATATAGATTAAAATAGATTAGGCAAGACTGATAAAGTCTTGATGGTTCCTTTATTATAAAAATCCTAGCTCTGAATATTTGTGTCTTGTGTTAATTATGGTTAAATGTTTGTTGTTGTTTTTGATGTTGTTTTATATGCGTTTATCTTTTTATTTACCCGAATAAATAAACAATCCAGTGAATAACAACTCAGACTCAAAGAAGGCAAATGACTGTAAAGGAAATGTCACGATTTTTCTCTAAGCATATTTTCCTTTTGATTTCTCTTTTCCCACTAATACAAGCACGTGTTCATAAAGCGCTCATTAACACGCATATGTATGTGTGTATACAGTGTGTGTGTGTGTCCGTAACCAGGCATCGGACTGTACCGCAGACCACCGCAGTGCACTTATGTCAAAGTAATAAACACTCTCCCCGGGTTTATTTTACTGTTAAATTATTTCTAAAAATATTTTACTCATCTATTCCTTTTTACCAACAAAATGATTCTACTGAGATCTTGCGCAACCAAATGATTTCCACGCGTGCTGTTATTCTTCGTTTAACATATGAGAAAAGCTTTCAATGTTATCTTAACGCTCTCTTATAATTACCTAATTTTAGTTATACAGTTTTTAAAAAAATCACGAGATTCAGATTACCAAGTCTGTAAATGTAAAAATTTTTATATTCACATTTAAATCTGAATCTGAATCTGAGGTGTGCATGGTTCATTTAAATAAAAATACAAAATGCAAAACCAAACAATGAAGCATTTATTTTGCTTATTACACCTTATTACATCAGTGGTATCATAATTTTTTTATATAGTAAGAAATATTATAATAAATATTTCTCATTTTATTATGCACACAAGTATTGCTGCTCATAGACTTGGAGTAACACCACATTAAGAGCTCTTCTTGAGAAAAGGTGTGAAAAATATGAGTCTGAAAGTGCAGCACACTGACCCTGTGTATGCTTTTCTATTACTTTTATCTCAGGCGGTCTTTAGCCTCTTGTTCCACTACCGGATGTCCTATTTGTATTATTCTGACATGTTGTTTAGTGCATTAGTATGTGGTTTTGGATGTTGTCCAGGTGTCCAGGTTCAAAGGATAATTTGTAACCAACAGTCAGACCAGCTATTAAAACATAAAACCTACATTTACCTTATTTTAGGTGATTAATAAATTCCATAAATTCTAGTAAATATGATTTGAGATTTTCCTTTGAAGGCAAAATGTCTATGCAACCTAATAAATATTTGTGTTTTGTAGACCTTGCTATAATATTTGATACAAATTCTAAAATATAATGAATGTCAATACTATTATTACTACTACTACTACTACTACTACTACTACTAATAATAATAATAATAATATTAAATACTCTCTAGTTTTAACAATTTGTGACCTAGTCTGTGAAAACTAAAGAAAAATTATTTAGAATTTTTTTATTTGTGATTCTACATATGATTTTATGTATAAAACAGTGAATTAAAAAATGACCTTCGCTGGGTTTTCACACACTGGGTTACATGTTTTCCTTTAGGTTCATTTAGATATTGAAGTGAATAGATTTATGTCAGGTATTTGAAACCCACAGGGTCCTTGTTGACCTCTGCAGCATTATTGACAGGTTACTTAGTAAATGTTCACAAATGGATTCAATCCGATTAAATTTAAAGCAGTGATAAGTAACATCCTGCAGCATGCTTGTCACCAATGATGCCTGTAGGTTTGTCATTTTACTCGAGCCGTCTCTCAAACACAGATCAATCCTTTTTAATGCAAGTAGGGAAACGTGAGGACAATTTATTTACAATACTATTGTATTTCTGTTTCCTCCTTTATTGATTATTGAGTCTGTTAGATACACATTCAGCCGTTTACAGATCGATCGTGTTAGGTGGAAACGTTTCGATGGCAATCGTCAGTTGAGTCGTTTGCTACAGCTCGGGTGACGAATGGATCAAAATAAGCACCATAAGGCCCACTCTTGTCTGTTGTGTGCGTCTGTTTGCTCTGTGTGTTCGTATGTATGTATCTTTAGAACCTGATCAAGCGTCAGGGTCAGAGTTCAAATTCAGCCAGAGGTCAAATTCAGAGAGCCAGACGACCTTGTTCGATTGCATGACCTCAGGGGTCAAAGAGTGATGGTGGAGAAGGAGACAGGGTCAGGAGGGTGGTGGGGAGGACAGATCCTACCCATGTGGTCATCAAATTTAAATCTGTCATGTTCATTCAATTGAGGATTCAGACACACATGCTTCTCTCTCTTTATCTCTTCATCTACTTGATTCCCTTCTAATTGTATACATACACACTCTATGTAGGCTATCTTTCCTTAGGTATCCTCTCTAAGCACAGTGCTGAACATCCTGAAGTACCAGGCGGTGAGTGGGGTGCTCTCCTTTTTCGGAGTACACCTGCATGTCTGACTGCTAACAGAGGATCAGGGCTTTTGTCCACTTCTCCATCCTAATCGAAGTCTGAGTGCAATAGGTTGGAGTGTGTAGTCAGTGCAGTTCTGCACGTGACCTGTGTGAGGCAGTGGAGAGTCAGCTGTTTGATTACTCATCCTAGCTGATAAGCAGGTGAATAGAAAGGAGAGGTGAAAGGAAAGAAAGGAATGAGGGATTTCAAAAAGAGAAAAAAAGAAAAACAGGAAAAAATGTTGTGTGTGCGTGTGTGTGTGCATGCATGCGTGTGTGTGTGTGTGTGTGTGTGTGTACACCCACACACACATTGTAAAAGGCTTCTGGCTCCAGGTCCTACCCTTTTTTCTTTTGTGTATCCCACACAAGCACAATCATCTAATCTGCTTCGATGCAACTTCCTCACCGCTGTCTTTCTCACTCCACTACTTTTTCTAGTTTTTGTCTATTTCCTTTTCTCTCACATTTTTTCCTTTTCTGATTCATTCTTAGAAATTCCTATTACATTTTTTTGAGAATGATAAGAATAATGCTCTGAAAAAGCTGTAACATATGTATGTACTTTCAAGACACTTTGTCTGACATATTTTATTGTAGATCTTTCTTTCTTTCTTTCTTTTTATTTATTAGACATTTTCAATTTTTTTGCACGTCTTCCTCCTACTATAAAACAGTCTCATCAGTCTTTGGAGTGCTAGCACACATTTTCTTTGATGCCGTTGAAATCCACCACATTTTTTCATGCTTCAGTTTAACTCAGTTTTAAGTACTCCTCAATGCTTATAACCACGCAGCTGGCACATATAATCACAGAGAAAATGGAGATGCTTTCTATCTTATGTTCCCATTGAGAATAAAACCATTTGCATCCCCAGGCTCCCCCAGCCAAGCTGGAACAGCTGCTAAGCAGTGCTTTTTCCTGGGTGAGCCCTCAGGGCGGGGAAAAAAACATCCCCTCTGCTTTATGTCCCAATTGAAAAATGACTTTTGTCCTTCCTCATGTAGCAGCCCTATAGGTGTATCAGTGTGTTGCCTTTAAGAAGATCAGGGGCACTGACTGCACTTTGGCCCAAGGAACTTCTCTTCACTTTTATCAGGATTCCAGTGGCAGGAACCATTTAGTAGTTTAATGGAAGTATAATGGAGGTGCTTAGTGACTGGTTTGCTTGTAGGAAGAGATCCTAAATGGTAGATGTTTATCTTTTGGGTTCTTTCTTGGTACCATGTAAGCAATTATTGTTTAATTGTTATGCACAATATTCAGTATCTGTGTATGCTGGGAAAAGATCTACGTATAGAAAAAATCTACAGGCAAGTGTTTAAAATTAGTCAAAATACTTGACTTGAATATGTAAAACATTCACCAGGCTTCAATTGTTACTGTACATTTTACTATTTAAAGAACAATTTATGCCTGTTTAATTAGACTCTAGACATAATATAAGTGTATGAATTTGGGCTTATTGTTGCATCCACTTTAAATGCATTTTGAATCCATCAAGTTGTGTCCAAGCATTTCCAGTAGTGTTTTAAGCTATTAACTTTATATATTTGCCCCTCATGGACCGCATGATGTACATAGTATCTTCATAGTAAAGCACAATCAAGACACACACATTGCATGTCTTTTTTAAAAAATGGTTAACATTTTTACCTTTTATTTTTCATTTTACTTTTATGTCAATGTTCATTTAATTTCACTCTTCCTTTTTTTTTTTTTTCATTTCAATGTAATTCCATGAAATGGCAGCAACTCATTGAGCTATATGTTAAAAACCTTACAATTCATTCAGGAATTTGTCCAATGTGCTGCTAAAACACTTGCGATCAAAAAACGTATTTGAGCTTAAAATGAATCTTTGCTTCCAAGGCCAATATATCAGAGTCAAATCGGAACAAAGTCGGTGGTGCAGAAGGAGACGAGCAAATCCTGCTCTTAGAACACTCTTGAAATACCACACACTACGTCTTAAAAATAATAATAAACAATTCAGGGATACAAAAGTGTAAGTATGAAAACTAAAATATGCATGGTATTCTTTTCTTGAATGTAATTTAAGGTCATCATGATATTGATTTTTTTTCACCATCATACACAGGGGAATTCAATGTGCTTAAGTAGCAAATAAATGCCAGGGCACTAACGTGTCTTTTAGTTAATTCATATATAGGCTTGCATTATGTTGTTTTTTGATTGCAGCTTTTGGTATTGTACATATTAAACTTATCAAAGATCATAATGTAAACCTAAAAGATTTTAAGTGGTTGTTGTATTCGTGGTAGAAGGTTTCTGTTTAAAACAGTCTCCCAGAGTTTTTACATTATGACTTTTTAAATCATGTTTTTTTTCTTCCTGAAGTTGTAATTTTCCAAGACTGCAGAGCCATTTAGCTCTTGTGACTCTAAAATTTGAAACTTATTTATTTTTAAATACATTTTCAGCCTCGAGTCTAGGAAACCATGCCTTAAGCCTTGTAAAAGTTTAGTCATGTCAACAATTTTATGTTACTTTAAGTAGTATTTATTTTAGTGTTTCTATTGATAAAATGGCTGCATTTTGCTCTGTGTGACCAGTCTTTTTTTTTTTTTTTTTTTTTTTTTAAATCAAATGCACAAAATGAAGTTAACTGGCAGACATTCTAATGGCAATTTTAACATACAGTATAAATCAATATTGAAACAAAGCAGCTTGAAATGACTCTTGATATGGATTTATCCCTACTACATATGATTTCAATTATTTATCTAAAACATCATAATTATTTGTAAATAATACTAGAATTATATCTAGACTTTGGTTCAGACTCTACATTCCACAAAATTACAAAAAAAAAAAGAGAACTTACTTTTCATCTTCCCATCATTGCTTTGAAACGGCCCAGATGCTTCATAAAGGTGAATGTGTTTGGGTGATGGTGTTTCATAACCTATAACAGGTAACTCTAGAATGTCTCAAGAATCAAATGGACGTTTCATATATTAAAACAAATTATTTCTTTTATTATTTAAAAGCAAATTATTATTTTATTAAAAGATAAACCGTAGTTAGAGGTGTAGAGGGAACTGATCGGATAACCATGATTGGGGGTGGGGGAAAGGAGGCAGGGGTTGATTAGCAGGGGGTGATGGTCAAAAGAGAATTTCATCTGATCTTGTGACAAATGCAAAATATTGGAATTGGATTTTGAATGTTACTGTATTAGATGTATTATATTTGCAAATTAAGCAATCTTTTTTGTGCGAAAGCTACATTTTATTCTTTCAGATACCTTTTCTTACGTAGCTCTGCATATTTAAACTGTTGCATTAAAAATATTTTAAAGCTTAAATTTTTAAAAAAAGATTTTTAAATATATCATATGTATATTGATATCAGCTGATACTTAGGTTTTAGTATCAGTATCAGAAAAGTAAAATTGGTATCATGCCATCTTTCCTTATGGTGAACTAAGACAGGATCCTGTTAATGTTGTTGTACAATGGATGCTGTTGTAAATAGATTTTTAATAACAATTAAAAAATTGTCTTTAAGAAACTCACTGGTTGTTGTGAAGGACATGTTGCCTGTATTTAAAATATATATTTGTGCTTTGTTTACATACATATTTGTACCTGGTACACACTTGAGACACACATAGTATCAGAACAATACTGTAACTGTTAAGATTATACAGTCCCATTTCCACTTTTGGTCAAGCCGTGTGACTTTTGGTTCTCAGTGCGCAGAATAAAAGTGGCTCTTTTCAAGCTTTGGTCTGAAAGGAAAAGCAGCCTTATACGGAACCAATGCATCCACCATGCTTTGTTATGATCAAACCTCCTGTCTAAGAGCAAGGTCTGGCCGAGGCTTTGTAGATCCTGGCAGCTGTGGATGATCCAAATGCAAAATCATGTTGGCTATGCCTTTCTGTCTCATTCCTGCCCGATCGTTCAGACAGCACCAGCTTAACGCTAAGGCCATCATTTCCGTTCATGCAGCAGTTTCTCTCCTCTGTTTAATGTGTGGAGAAGCACTTTCAGATTATTGTCTAATACCTCGAACAGTGCTTCGTTCTCAAGACAGTGCTGTGGTCTTGATAGAGAGATGCTGACAAGGCGGCTTAGACTATGCGTTCTGGATATTTTCCACAGAGAATGAAAAGAATTTCTTAGAAATTTTGCAGTTTGTTTTTTCCTGTGTTTTTTTTTTTTTACGTGCCTGTTCACCCTCAGCCTATTTTAAGAACTTCATTTTTTACACATGGGGTCAAGTAGGAAAAAAAAAGGAACTTTGTGAAAAAGTGAGCGAGCAGCACAGCTCAGGAAAACAAAAAGCTTTCAGGGGAGAGGGATGAAAGCGAAGGGGATGCAGACGCCGAATCACCTGTGAAGCCTCGGCCTCACTCAGGCTTTTTTTCTTCCATTTTTCCATCTCTCTTCTCTCTTCCTCTCTCCAGGCAACCAGGCAGAGAGGCTGCTTACTGCGATCACTCATTATTCTCAATCGAGCTCTGAGACAGTCAATACATTTCCACATTTGCTTTTAAGTCAGGCATTTAGAATGACTTGTTTAGAAAAAAAAATCATTTTCATTATTTTGTTCTTTAGAAAATATCAAAGGGGATTTGCTGACAGAAATACGGCTAGTATATAAATGTTAATAAATGGGAAGATATTTCTTAATTAAAAGCTACCAAAGTCAGGCAGCAAATACTTTTTTTCATAACCCTTTTCAAGCCCATAATCAAACATTTAATAAAGAAATTAAGTGTGTTCACTGCACGCTCATCTTTTTTTTTTTTTTTTTACAAAGATTTAATTATACTTTATTAATAATAATTCAATAAAGTAAGGACTAACCAGAATGGACTGACCTTGATTGGAGAATACACTGATTTTCAAATAGCTATGAATGCGAATCTGTTAAATTATGCTTATTAAACAGTATTTTCATCTTTTCTTTTCTCCAAATAGTTAAGGCTCATCTTTCATTTCTTCAATATTTATTTTCAAAATACATCTGAAACAGAAAAAAAAATTGGCCACAATGGCAAAGTGTTAATATCGCTCAAGGGCCCAGCATCGGCTCTCTGTCTATTGTGGGATTTGAACTCACAACCTTCCTGTGATTAGTACAGAACCCTAATCATTAAATCACCACCCCCTTCACTTAGAGCGATTCATTTATTGATTATGAAGACGGAGAGGCTAAACGAGTCTTCACTTTTGACTTACGAGTGTGTTTAGTGCACGTAAGTGACCCCCGGCATCGGCTCCAATCGGTTAAGAAGTTCAGTGTAGGAGTATCAGGTCATGTGATTAGTCGTATGTTGAGTAATTCAGACACAGTGACGGTGCTATTGACTCGGCTATTGACTTGCCTTCACCCGGGTGGAGGAAGAGAGAGAAATGTATTGATTGATTGACCCCAAATTAGCCCCTGCATTCCGGCCCACTCAGTCAGTTGGGATATCTCCATTGGAATCCGGCTGTCAGAGCAGCTTATCTTTTTCATCTGTTCATCAAGCCCTTAACAATGTAGACATGGTAATGGTAGCTTCACCACTGGGGAAAAGCTAACATTGTAATTGGTTAACGATAGACCATCGTTCTCCCATCAATACTCTTGGTACATCGTCTCTCGACACTATCATGGCGCTGAAATGCTTGATGCTGATAATATGAATGTTGAAGTTTGGTTGAAAAATCTGAGATTACATTGAAAATGCAGAAATCTTTGTTTAAATGCCAAAATAGACGTTTTTTTTATATTCACAAATTTAAAACATACAAATGGAGCTCTCTCTATCTCTGTCTATATATCTGTCTACTTGTCCATCTACATACCCACCCACCTACATTCTGTACACCCACATATATGTATGAATAAGAAAATGCTCAAACATTAAATATTGAACATTCTGCACAATCCGTAAATCACAGTCTAAATTTAGGGTCCTGTGTACAAAATGGCACATTTTTCTTGATATCTTCTCCACCGAGGCAGTTATTCAGACGACACTCAACACTGTCCATGGATTTGGTGCCTGCTCTGAACACGCTGTCATTAAAGCAAAAGAAATACTAAGAAATTCTGAAACCCATCAAAAAATATTTCAGTGATTCGACTCATTGAATTCGTAATAAAATATTTTTGCGTCAATTAGTAAAGAATGCAAAGCTGTGTTTTCCACTAGTGCTTTCAGGTGCTTGGTCCGTCCTGTACATCATCTCATTTTTAATCTCAAAGGATAGACTTCATGAAATGATTAGTATGAAAATTCCCCAGAATCTAATCTAATGCCCATCGTGCTGAAAAGCAAAAACTGTGCTCTCTATTATAAGAGGCATCATAAATTATATAATCTTGGTAATATTTGCTCGATTTACATCCCGTATGATGTGTTATTCTTCATGTAAAACTCATTTGGCTTTACATCATGTCCTTTTTAATTTCCTGCATTTCTTATTCGTTCATTCATCATTCTCTTTCTCTTTCCCGCTCTCACTCTCTCTCTCTCATTCTCTGTAAGCTGGAGGCAGATCGTTGTTCAACATTTATTTCTCCAGCTCTTTACTGTTGGACTGCAGGAATTGGCAGCTCGATTAGAGCTCATTGATTTTGTAGTCCTAAGTACACTGATTTTCGAAATTCCCATTGATCCAGGCTTTAAATCTCTCTCTCCTTCTCAGTCTCTCTGCCTCGGTTTCTCTCTCCATCCAGCCTTCATGCTGTTGACCATACACTATCAATACGGTGTTTAAACGGGTTTAAAAGGAGAAACGGAATGCACAGAGGAGTAAGGAATTGAGCTTTGGTCTCTGTGATGGTGTGCACGATGAGTTAGAAACCCAGAGAACCGGCGAGTACAATACAGAGGGAAAGAAGAGGAGATTGTGACAAGGAGAAAGAGAGATTTTTCATGTTTTCTCCTTTCGCTGACTGCTTTGGACAAAGCCGAGGGTTAGTCTTGAAAGGAAAGACAGAGACCTCAACAGACAAAGAGTGTGTGCACAGCTGTGTTAAAGATCTCTTCCAACTCTTCGGCGTCGACCTGAGCTCCTGAATGAAAGGAACTTGAAAATTCTAGTGATTAAATTATTGATTAATGATGGATGTGTTAATCTGTAGCTGACCTATGAAGATGTGTATTCTTGTATTTGTATTTAAGAGTATTTGTTCTCTCTAAGGCAAGTTCAATACTGTCTGACATAGGCCAAATATTATTCTTTTTCAGTTCAGGGGTCAAATGCTGACTCGTGAACTAAAGATCCATTGCCTTAGCACATAATTCGTTCTGCAGCACACTTCATCCAGCAGCCGCGGAGGTTGTACAAGGAAATCTTACTGCGCTACATCATCATTCTGCTTTTGTTCTTCATTTCCGATGTTAAGTCACGTTGACTTATCGTCTTGGCTTTAAAAAAATATATATATACCTGTATATATATATATATATATATTATCCTTGCTCTCTGTCAATCCAACGTTCCGTCTCTCACCTGTTCTGTCATTTTATTTTATTTTTTTTGCCCTGTCCTTTTGGCGCTCTGGGGCCGCTCTCCTATTGTGGTCAGATCCCACTTTGCCTGTGCTGACCAATGAGCTGGCACTGCCTGCTGTGTCCCAAAGAGCGAGAGGGGCGGAGGGAGGGAGAGGAAATCGATAGGAGAAGTGATGAGGAGGGGAGGTGTAGATTACTGTCTGGAGGCCTTGGGGCTGGGGGGCAGGGAACAGGGTTTGGGGTGTGTGTGTGTATGTGGTGGTGGTGGTGGTGTTGTAGGTTTGTTGTTTAGGCCTTGGAGATGATGTTGCAGCTTTCTTTTCTAAAACCTCCGTTTATAGTCGTAGGAGCTAATGCGTATCTCAATGACACGTCCAATCAGAATACCAAATGGGCCAGGAGGCACATCGGGTGTGAAAGAAAAGCAGTTTGTGTGCTTGCTGGATCTCAACACACTGATCAGGGACATGGTAGATGTGTCCTTGCGTTTCAGTCTAAATGCAGAATGAGCGGAAGGAAGAGTGCTGGGTGGAATGTGTATTTGTGTTTGTGTGTGTGTGTGTGTGCGTGCATGTGTGCAAGCCAAAAAGAGATGAGAAGACAAAAGTGGGTGAAAATCTTGGAGGAATCCTAGAGAGTGTAATAGCAGACACATGCACAAACACACACACACACGCACACACTCAAGGATTATGATAAGGACAATGAATATCTATAATAAATATCATTATTATTGTCCCGATCTCCCACAATAAAGAGAAGCAGTGAGGGATGACACTGAGACTGGCCGGGATATTGGCAATATATCAGCATTGATTATTGGGAGCACTGACAGAGAGAGAGGAATAGAGCGGCAGCGGGAGTTAATAAAAACTAATAAAAGAGACGAGTGAGGGAAGAACAAAGGCTTTAGATGGATCTGCTTCCCTTACTCCAAACTACAGGCAAAGACAGCAGCAGGAGGAGTGATGAAGTGCGTGTGTGTGTGTGTGTGTTGTGTGTGTGTGTGTTGTGTGTATGTGTGTATGTGTGTATGTGCATGCACTTGGTTTTACTGTCTTTACACAGCCCGAATGTCCCAGCAATGATAGATTTTCTCATTGTAAGGACAGTTTGCTGGCTCATATCAGGAAAAATGCCTTTTAAATACAGCTTTCAATCGAAAAATCCAGAAGAGGCGAAAGATTTTTTTTTTCCGGTTGCTCGTGGCAACACTTGGCTTGTTGTTCGGGTATACATCATAAAGCATATTATTCAATCCCTGCAGTGAAGCTAATAAGAAACTCTTTACAGAAACATCACTTTAACTTCACCCGTTGCTTTTAAGACACTTTTTAGAAACTTTTTTTAGTTCCACATTTTCATTTTTCACACAGTAGAGTTGTTTAGAATTTCTTACGTGCATGGTTTAGCCGGAAGTAGTGTTGCATCATTACAGCTTCAAGGTCCATGACCTCTGGTTACAGTGTGTGTGTGTGTGTGTGTGTGGAGTTTTTGTGCATCTCTATGCTGGCGCAGGACAGGCTAAGCTAAATTGCGATGGACTGTTCCGGTTTTTGTCCCTACCTTGCTCCCAGTGTTCTCCAGAATCAACCCGGCCCTTACCAAGAGACACTGCTTACTAATTACAAACAAACTATGGATTTTTACGACCTGAATAATTTTTTCACGATGTTACATATCATTCATTATGTGTTTTATTAGACCTCACATGTGCAGTTTCATCATACCACGTTTTGAAATGAAAATGTTTCCACTTGTATTGGCATGGTCCCATAGTGGTTAGCATTCTGTCCTTGCCCCCTCCAGGGTTGAGGGTTCGATTCCCACATTGGCTCTGTGTGTGTAGAGTTTGTATGTTCTTCCTGTGCTTGGTGGGTTTCCTTGGGGTACTCCGGTTTCCTCCCACAGCCCAAAGACATGCAGAGTTCTTGTTTTCCGAAATTGCCCGTAGTGTGTGAATAAGTGTGCGTGTGTGCCCTGCGATGGGTTGGCACCCTGCCCAGGATGTACCCTGCCTCGTGCCCGATTTCTCCTGGGATAGGCTCCAGGCTTCCTGTGACCCTGTACAGGATATGTGGTACATAACATGAATGAATGAATGGATATTTTCACATGATTTATATATACAGTATATAGACTGTTGGGATCTAAAAGTGTATAATTTATAAAGCTCTGTTTCCAATTATGATCTAATTCAGTATGTTTATGAGAAAAGACAATGCATGTGCATTAGGACACTATTCTGTGTATATTAGAATGTTTCTAGCATTCCTGATTTTCATTCGTATTCAGCCATTCCTTCACATAGAGAAGTTAAAATGCACTTATAGTGGTGATGGATGTAAGACTTCTAAGCATTCATAGATGCTCAAACACTCATACACACCCCATAAACATAATCCATGTGCATGATTTGTATGGTTGAAAAGAAACATCTGAGTGGCGTGAGCGGGTCTATTTGTGTGTGTATGCATGAAGGTAACACACAAGGGAACGGTCACACTCGCCGCCTGCATATACACCTTATTCATGCTATTCGCTCATACATATGTAAACCTGCTTCTGCGCATTCATGGATAGAAGTTAAAGCCGTGGACACTCCCTCAGTGCACATAATCTGCTCATATTTAACTAAAGTCTGCCGAATTGGGTTTTAACTCAGATCAGCCAGGACGTATTTCCAAATCCAGCAGGAAGTATTAAGAAACAAATGACGTCTTAAAGCTTTGTTAGGAATTGCTACTTTGCTCATTTGGGAGCACAAATCTTCAGAGAGTGAGTCAGACTGCCATGAGAGATGAGAACAGGCATGTGTATGTGTGTGTGTGTCCATTTTATTTGGGATTGTTTTTATGAAAATACTAAAAAGTAAAAAAAAAAAAAAATGGAGACACAGAATCTCCGTTTGTTACATTACATGTTGTTAGGTCAGTCATTTTTATTACATTTATATAAGGCTTTGTGTGTGTGTGTGTGTGTGTGTATGTGTGTGTTATGTATGAGCCTGAAGGTGTGTGAGAGAATACTTCCATCAGTGTGTTAGAGAGCATGAGAGAGACAATTTGACATCATGTGTCTAGTGTATGTGTGTGTGTGTGTTTGTGTGTGTGTTCTAGGAGAGAGAAATAGAGAAAGATGTGATGTCAATTCTAATGTGCCACAGTAGTAGAAAGGCGCTTCGCTGCTATTGATTGGGCCACCTTGTTATTGATGAATTTAATTTCATCTCCTCTTTTGTCAAAATGTCACCGCCATTTAAAAATGACACACGCGGACACACGCCAACATGCCTTCTCACAATACACCACTCCATTCTTCTCAAACAAATTATGGCCTGCTGCTTCATTCATATATTTCATATAAATCACAGATCCAGCACCAGCTGCTGTGCTATACGTCTGTGTCTGAATAATGTGCTTTTCTTGCTATGGTAATTTACAATTCCCTGAACTTGCACATTTTCTGCAGCTGTCAAAATATGATGGTCATTAATAACTTCAGACCACGCCATCAATCACGCAGGCCTCGCATCTTAATGATGTAATGCCCTGTATATTCAAGTAGCCCCAAAATAATAAACAGAATAGTGCTTGGAGAGCTATGTTGGTTTATATTTTAGCAGCTCCCTCCAGCACTGTCGGTAGAAGCAAGTTTTTTTGGAATGAATAATTTGTTGAGAACATCCTTTGGTGTGTTTGATCTGTTTCTCAGCTCCAGATCATATGCTCTCCTATCTCCTATCTTGCAACAAACAAGGCTGTGTGGGTGTAGGCTTTTTTGTGTATTACACCAGGATATCGGAAGAAGGGGTGATGAGGAGGAAGGGAACGGGTTGGAAGAGGTGTTAGCTCCACATCCTGCCGACACTGTCTTATTTTCCTCTCTTTCAATCTCACACTCTCGTTCTCTCTATCCCTTTCTCTCTATCCTTCTCTCCTTCTCACAGGCGCGCAACCACACTCAGACTCTACCAGAAATAATTGCTTTTGTCTGAGAGGAGTGCACGAGGGAGGGAGGGAGGGAAGGAGGGAGGGAGGGAGGAAGGGAGAGAATGAGGGAGTGAGGGAGAGAGTAAGGGAAGGAGGGCCCGCACAGCCTTCTACCTCTACGCGTGAAAGGGGACTTGCGAGGGACAACTGGTCACTTTTTCCTTTCGTTTTTTCCCCCCTCTGCTCCAGTTCAGCACAAAAGCGTAGTGCAAAATTCCAGGCCCTGTACATATGCACTCTGTGGACCCCTAAAGAAACTAGTAATTTGTCATCATCTTCCTTCCTTCTTGTTTTATTTTATTTATTTATTTTAATACCGATCTTTAAATGCATTAACCACTAGTGCATGTACTGCCAACCTCAAATCTGGTATCAGCTTTTTTTATATTATCTGAAACATTTGAAACTTAGTGTTTTAAGACTGCAATGTTAATCAGGTGTAACAATAATCAAGCACATGCAAACCACAGGCTTGTATACAGCGTTTTGCCACCTAATGAGAGAAATGGGGGGAAAATATACCCCTGTGACATTTCTACTGCCATCTTTTAGAGCAGAAATAAATATATAAAAGTACTACAGAAATGTTCCACTTTGCCATTCCTCCCTTTCTCACCACTAATGGTTTACTTTGCCAGGTAGATGCCACTGACACTCACCTGACATGAGCACACAGTTCTAATCAGACACAAAATAGAAGTTTCCCTGGTATTTTATTGTAATTAAACTGTAGGAACCCATAAAGGTTTTGTGTGAAACCCTATAATAGAGCTTTCAGAGTTGAAAGTAGAACCACTTAGGGGTAGGAAACTATAAACTGCAATCCAAGGAATCCTTGAGGAACCTTGAAAGATAGAAAGAAAGAAAGGAAGGAAGGAAGGAAGGAAGGAAGGAAGGAAGAAAGAGAAAGTGTATGTGTAGGACCGGAATGTTCATACTTTTGGAAAGACAAGGATGAAGCTCTAATTTTCTATGGACAGAAAGTTCAGTCTCCCAAACTATTTCTTTTTCACTGAGTATTGATTTATTTATGACTCCATACTTTTCACTGTGGAACATGTGGAAATGACTTCTAACCATATTTTTCAAAGTATGTTTTTTGTCCATGTGCCAGTTACTTGGAATTAAATCCATCTAGACAACATAAGTGCTTAGGAGGCATGCAATTACTTGCTGAATGCTGTTGCAGTAATAACAAGGGAATGTACATTCAATATTCATAACTTTTACATTTGTTTATGGATAATTTATTCAGTCTGCATAGCATCAGTAAGTGATTCCCAGATAATTGGTTCAACTGGGTGAGATATATCTTACTCTTATATCATAATCATGGAAGGAGGAAAGTAAAGTGGGATCCAGCTTTGCAGCCCCCACCTCACTTCTAAAACCAAAAGTATGCTCTTGTAAACGTCTCTGTAATGACAATGGAAGAGAAAGTTATAATGCAGGTTTTCCCAGCACTCAGATGGTTATGGAATACTTTACTAAAGGGCACATTATTCTTTCCCAAGATAACACTTAATAATACCTTACCACTAGTCTATTACATGCACCTGTTGGAACAATCCACAATTACTATCCATTCTCAAACTCTAGAGGGTTTTAGCTAATCATTAAAGTAAACAGTTGAAAGGCTTGACTCTTTTTAGCCCCGGCGGGGCTGTGCGGCGCGCAGCCTGGTGCAATCGATTTCCCCCCATCGACTGCAGTGTTTAGGGTATAGATTTTTCTATTTAAAAAAATCTATATCGACAATAATCTTCCGTGTAAGTGCGCGCCGCTGCGTAATGTTGCGATTGCGATTAACGGCACGTGACGGACGGACGAACTCACGTTCGGAATCACCGGAACCACCAGCACCCCACCAATCCGGAGCGCGCGCTGATTTCGCGACACCTCACGTGGGCACTTGGTACTGGTACGCAAACGGACCGGTGCGTAAACGGAAAGCGTTCTATAATTGATAAAGAGCTGGTTTAATAGTATATGATCCGATTCTAGAACTGGTCTCAGATCTGTTTATATTTGCGCATCCATAAATTCCAGGGTTGCACAGTGGCTTAGAGCTGTCGCCCAGTGTCTGGGTTCGATTCCCACCTCGGGTCTGTGTGCATGGAGTTTGCATGTTCACCCCGAGCTTGGTGGGTTTCCTCCGGGTACGTCGGTTTCTTCCAACAGTCCAAAGACAGGCTGATTAGGCTAATTGGCATTTCCCAAGGTTGCCTGTAGTGTGTGTATGTGTGTGTGTGTTCAGGGCAGGTGTTGGAAGATGCCAGGTTCAAATCTCAGCATCACAGGCCTAGGCCCTTGAGCAAGTCCTTAACCCTCAACTGTTCAAATCTATTCATCTCAGATGTATAATGAGATAAAGTGTAAGTCACACTGGATAAGGGCGTCTATCAAATGCCAGGGCAAATGTGTGCCCTGCAATAGATTGGGTGAGTGAGTGAGTGAGTGAAAATTCCACTTCAGGGATTTCTCCAGTGGAATAGACCCAGTGTGAACACCCTCAACTGCTGAATCAGGTATAAGCATATTTTGCCGCCCAAAATCAGATTTTAACCTTACTATGACTAGACGTTGTTTTGGAAATAGTAGCATAGGCCCAATTTTAGGTCTAATACTACTTCATGGTGGCCTCTGATTACATATAGGGACATATAAGCTTTGAAATGTAGCTCATGTCATTGCAGTGACAATTGTCTTATTGAAGGTACGAGGAAGCCACAAAATCAATGTCGAGCAGCTGGCCTACTATGGGAGGGAGAGAGAGAGAAAGAGAGAGAGAGAGAGAGAGAGTGAGGGGGGTTAGAGGGAGGGGGTGGGGGTGGAGGATGAGGTGGTGATGTGTGTGAGTTGTAGCGGCTTGGCTCTCGTTTCCACGTCGCGGCAGCGCGGAGGCAGAGCGCGCGCGCATTCGGGAGGGAGTCTGGTCGCGTGAGCCATTGGGGTTCCCGCATAACGGGAACAGACAACAAAACACGCAGGCGGACGGACCGGGAAATAGGCAAGTGATCTTCAACAAACAACAACAAAAAAAACAACAAAAACAAGAAAACAAGAAAACAAGAGAGAGAGAAAACACAAATCCAGCGGCGAAACATTTTTTTGTAAACGTTTCCAAGTTATTTATTTATTTATTTATTTATTTATTCGCTTTATTTATTTTTTTGTATCGATTGATTGCGTTTTAATTAGCGGAGTGTGACAGAGCGGCGGTGGGAGGGGCGAAGCGCCGGCGAGCACGTTATGTTGCCTTATTATTGACGTTTATTGGTTATATTAATAGATTAGACTAAAAATAACCACTTAATGTGGCGAATTTCGGATAGATCGGGCTGTACGACTTTGAATGTGGATGTGCGAGCGATTGTGTAGCATGTAGCTTGTGGAGAAAAGAAGATCCATAGCTAAAGACCAAATAAATGAACCAAATGCACCAAAATATCCGAATAAAACACAACAAGCACTGTTTTATTTCTTTGCAAGGGTCAGGACGTGAGCGTTTTTCTCTTCATGCAAGAATCTCTAAATGCTGAGATCTCCGGTTTTATAGGCTAGCCAAAGTAAAGACACGACTGAGGGAGGGAAAGAAGCGAACCGGAGATTATTATTATTATTCACTGTCGAATCTCAGCGAATGAATAAAAACACCCTGCTTTTATATACAGTGAGATTTTGCAAATATATATATATATATATATAATATTTAGCTTATATTAAAGCGCAGCTTGGGTTCAGCAGGTGTAGCACTGGAGCAGTGAGTGTTAGAGCAGATCAGTGGGAGTGTATGTATAGCCTGTAGTCTGTCCGCCTGTGTGTGGGTTTGTGTCTGAGCAGCTTCTGCTCTTATCTCTAGGCTTATTATCCAGTTCACACGTGAATGTACACAGAATAATAAAAAAAAAAATGAAAACGTGAGAATCGGTCAGCATTCCAGTGAGTTCCTATCACCGAGAATAAACTTGGTGTACAATGCCAAAGAGATCCCGAACACAACCAAAGCCGAACACGACCGAGCACGAGGTGAAGACCTACACATCCGATCTCAGCGACGAGGAAGAGACCGGCGACTAAAACAGACTGTGCTGTAGCCTAATAACGCCAAAGCCGAACCACAATAACAACAACAAAAAATACCAGCAACTAGGGGAAGAGAAATAAAAATACATATATATAACGAGTCCAGAAGAAAAGCCTGAAGACGAAGGAGGATCATGTTTGTCCCCTTGCCGCTGCCGTTCGTCTTGCCCAGAACTGCCTCCGAGCTCCGTGCCTGGCGCCTCAAGTCTCCGCCGGCTGCGCGCGCGCTCTCCGGTAAGCTTCATTCATCTCTCCTTTCTCTCTCTCTGTCATCTCTTCTTTCTTTCTCACACATCCAAAAACAATGTAGCGTGCATCCCCGCCTGTGCCCTCGCACATCCAAACCATGTCCTTTGCTGTCCCAGTTTGTGGACATCAACTGCCTTTCTTTTCCCCCTGTTGTGTCCACCGTCCAAAAAACGTGCGCCTTTATGTGGTATCCTATATGAATAAGTGGCATTTTGCAGTGCACTTGTGGTTGATTGTAGATAAAATCTATAAAGCAAATAAAAACAATATGCGCAAAAAAGGAATAGATTAAAAAAAAAAAAAACAAGCAGAACTTCTTACATTCTCATTCTCATGAAGACTATAGATTAGAGCTGATGAATAAACCGCCTATGTGACAGCCTTTATGTTTTGCTCGCAGTCTTTGCTCCTTTCTTTCCCCGTCTCTATCCGTGTCCTTTGCTCGCTCCGCTCTGCCTCCGGCTCCGTCTCTCCCGGACTAAAGTCTGGCGCGCGCCGGCCCGGGAATATTCATGCCGCGATATCGATCCTGCGGAGATCGATTCTGGGGCCGGCGGATCGCGGCACACAGAGAGGATAGAGAGAGGCAGACCGAGCAGAGCAGAGCAGAGCAGGAGGAGAAAGGAGACCGAATGAGACACGCACGTTTTTATTTCTACATGCTTTGTTTTGTTTGTTGTTTTTTTGTTTTGTTTTTGTTGCAAGAATTCAAGCTGTATGTGTGTTTAGTGGATCGCAGCAATCAAGCTTGCATGCACTGGAATTAAATAGCTCTTTCAGGATTTTTTAAGAGAATGGAGATTATCGTGTTTTTGCTTTGGATGTACACCTGGCAATGTATAACCAGGCACATGGCTGCAGGACAGGATGAGAGTTTGGAGGGAACATGGAGGGGGGGCGGGTGTAGGTCTGTGCCTCCCCTCTCTTTCAAAGAACTGAGTGCCTTCTGTGCAAAAAAAAAAAAAAAAATCTCCACTGAACCTGTGTATGTGTTAATTATCAGTAGGCAGTTAGCAGTGTGAGGAAGCAGCGGGGCAGCAGGCACAAGAGCAGACACTGAGGGCTGCTGACACTCAGGCCTGTGCAGTTCTGCACACTGATTTATAATAGGATTCGGTTTGCTGTCTATTTGTTGCACAGAACAACAGGTTCACTGTAGGGTCTGTACTGTAAACAAGAAATGTTATTCTGGGAAGTTCACTGTTGTCTGCATTGTGTTACTATTATTTGTGATTGCGTCTGTCACTGGACAGTAGACCTAAATGAAAATAATGCTGCATGTGTCTGGTAAGGTGTGATGTCCCACTTTAGACACTAGGGATACAGGCTAAATTAGAGATATGGTCTAAATTAGGGTAATAACTAGGAGAGAAAGCTGAATGTTTCAGAAGAATGAAAGACAGTCTTTAAAACAGCAAGAGAAAGCAAGTGATGACATGGCGAATGAAAAGTGTGAGCCCTGGAGGGAAAAAAACTCACGAGTTTGGATTTTGGAGGTGAAAAGGGAGCACTTGAACACAGGGAGCGCGCACGTCATGGATGCAAGGAGCACACTTGACATTTTACTCATGCGCAGCCCGTGCACAAATCAGTCCGAATGTTTACCCTATTCACTACACAGTGCACAATTTATTGAGGTTTGCTTGTTTTTAAAACATTAGTACTCAAAGACTGTGAGGTGTGTAAGGAATATGGTTTATGGTGTGTTTGCAATTTCAGACATTCACCCGGTATCTGTCTAAACCGCTTTAACCTGTTTAAAGGGGCCTGGAGCCTATCCCAGAACACTTAGGGCACTAGGCATGGTACACCCTGGACAGGGGTGCCAATCTATCACAGGGCAAACACACTTGCACGTTCATTCACACACTATGAGCAATTTGGGAACACCAGTTAGCCTAATCTTCATGTCTTTGGTCTGTGGGAGGAAACCAGAGTACCTGAAGGAAACCCACCAAGCCCACAGAGAACATGCAAACTCCACACACAGAGACCCGAGCCGGGAATCAAACTCTGACAACGGAAGTGCAAGGTGACAATGCTAACCACTAAGCCACAGTGCCGAAAAGTCTTAATTATTTTTCACTACAAATCCAAAATTACATATTTAAAAGTTTCTGTTTTACTTCGTCATTTTTGGATATACCTAACAAACATTAGCACATTTTGGCTTAAAGTGAGCCTGACTATCAAATAACTGCAAAAAAGAAGCAGGGGGCCTAACCGCTTCTATAATTCACCAGCGATGGGATGAGTACAGACAGGCAAAGCATGCAATAATGAAATAAACAGCATACAGTCAAAAGAGTCATTAGTCTTAATAATAAAAATGTTTGTTCAATGATACAAACTCAGATAAATGGCTTTTTAATTCATTGGTTACAGAGTATAGACATGTAAACAATTTTTGTAAATGTTGTTAAGAGTGATCAATATGTAAAAAGCTAACCAAAAAAAATTGCTAAATTTCTGGTATATGGGACTCAGAAATAAGCCTGGTCTTGTATAACTGGAAATAACAATCCAGGGGCATTTGCAAAATGGCCGCTGAGTGGACAGATTTCACTAGAAGGGCATTGATTTGACAGTCACATAACTGTAGGAAGCACTAATGCACAAGACACACAAAAGTCATCTGGGAAGGGATAATTGTGCCAAGCAGTGTGTATGTATGTGTGCGCATGTGCATGCGTGTGCGTGTGTTGGTGTGTGTGTGTGCGCATGCAACCTGTGTGTGAGTGCGACTAGGGAGTTCCAGGTTTAAGATGATTGTCAATGACAAAATATCAGCTTGGGCTTGTTAGTAGCATAATGCAAAATCAATAGACGCAACAAAGATGTCAATACGGCATGCTTTATTACTTTGAGCTTCTCTCCCTCTCTCTCTCCCTCTGTGTGTGTATATATGTGTGTGTTTAATTCTCTTCATGGATGTGGGTTAATAATACCTTATTAAGTAATGACAATAAATTCATGAACTTATGAAGACATCTTCAGCTCTTTCCTTCTCTGTTTTATCATTTCACTGTTTTGTGATCAACACAATAAAACACAACCACCAAAAGTAGGGAGAAAATCATGCTTGTCCTATGTGTTAAATTTGATCTTGCAACTTTTTGATAATACAGTTTGATCATACATAGAGGGTTTAATTACACAAAGTCCTAGTTTTTTCTTTTAAAAATTACAGTTCGCTGTTGCTCAAAGTGAGTAAGTGAGTGAGAGAGAAAGAGAGAGAGAGAGAGAGAGAGAGAGAGAGATGGCCTCCACTAATGGCGTTTTAATAGTGATGAAGTCTCATGGCTCATTAGCAGCAGCGAGAGATATTGAGTTTCGCCCAGTGAGGAATGACCTTCGCCTGTGTTCATAAACACACACTCAGTATCTTCACTGATCTCAGGGAATGAATTTAATGAACTGAATCTACAACGGCTTTCTGAGATGCATTATGAACCTTAGGAATGTTCTCTTAACGTCAGTCTCTAAACTGTGCTCCAGTTTAAGGTTGTGTGATTGTAGTAGTATTTTAAGATACTATGTTACTTGTTACACCGTAAAAGCAGATCTCAGTAAAATCTTGGATTATATACTATATACAGAGTACGATATTATGTCAGACTATACAATGAACATCAAGAGACCTGCGATTGAAGGACAATTATGACTTGTGGTTATGTCGGTGTACGGCCTGATCTGGACTTGATCAGAAAATGGCGTCGCACAAAAGGAAACATGCTTTAAAGTGAGATGGAGCAGCAAATAATTTTTCTGTCCATTAGTAAGTTTCCTTATTGCCACTGATGCATTTATACCATAGCTGTAGTGTGAGCTTCTAATGATCTTATGTTGTTCTTCTAGATGTTTATTGTAGCAGCACTAACACTATTATAAATAATAAAAAAAAAACTGACAATTCCAGAACTTTGTTACTGTATTGTTAATCACAACAGCTATAAATTAGCTGCATCTCATGGCACACGTTAAGACAGCAACTACAACAAATATGGTTACATATCACACAGCGTATACCTGGCTTAAGATTTACAAAGTCGTAATCCAACCTTTACTTGTTGCCATTTATTTATTTTTGGTTCTAAGAGGTAAGAATAAGGCATGAGGAAAATTCATGAAGTTTCCAGCAGCCACTAAGTCAACAAGAGTGAGATTCCCCAAAAGTGCCATAGTAGTGAAATGTATGAGAAGATGGTAGAGAGGGAGGCATTTTAAACACTCTTACTAAACATAAAGATGATGGCTACAATGCTTTTGGGAAGCTGAGTCCAGATGGATGCGAGTTAGGAGAAAGCCTGAGAAAGACATCCGAGTGATGCTGCTTAACTGGTGCACATTTGCATGTTCGTGTACCGGTGTTATCCATCACACCCACACTGGATTCACGCTTACATGACAGACAAATAGATGGATTAAATGGACGGGTAGATGAAACGGTTGTTCGGATTGATGGATGGTTGATGGAAGTGTAGGTATATAGATTGCTGAATAGATCGTTGGATTTAAAACAACTGGAAGATGACAGACTGTTGGTTAAATTGATATATCGAATGAGGGATTCGGATATTAGGGTTGTGCCTGGAAGACGGATATACGAATGAGAAGCAAGAATGTTATTTTGGTGATGGAGAGATGGGAATATTGGAGCCGAGGGATGAATTGACAGAAATATATGATACTGCTTTGATTGATCAGAATCCTTCCTTGCTTTGGTAGATGAACTCTAACATATGTCACATTTGTTGTCTCTGTTTGTGAGAAGGAAAGTGTGCCTGTGTGTGTGTGTGTGTGTGTGTGTGTGTGCATGCATGTGTGTGCCCATGCACGATGTATTCAGATAAAGGGGCATGTGTAATAAAACCTAGTTATTTGATTGGGGGTACTCCTCCGAGGCAGCTGAGTAGAGGCGTAAATCAGCAAACCCTCGTTCCATTTCATTTAAACTGTTAAGATTTATGATAAGCAGGGTTGCATGTTCACCTGGAAAAATCCAGGCCTTGTATTCTGCGTGTGGATCCTTTTAGTGTTGTGTTCACTTACATTACAATTGAGGATGCTTTAAAACGTACTGCCATTTGAATTGCCCTATGAATTGCCATTTTATAACAATTCTTTAAACTATTCTTTATAGAGAAAGCTCTGTGTGTGTGTGCGTGCGGGCATGTTTTTGTGTGTGTGTGTGTGTGTGTGTGTTTGTGGGGGTTGTGCAGCTTGACCTCTCCCCTACATTAAACTGCCTCGTCCTGTCCGTTTGGTACTCCACGTCTGTCCTCCCTCCTCTTTTTGCGTTCTTTTGTTCCACTCTTTTTTAATCCCTCTGATCTGATCAGAGGCTCTTGCTGTTCTTGCACCTCCCTCCCAGTTTCCATGCATCTGAACGTTTAGGTTGGACCTGTGCGCTGTAAACCTCAGATATGACCGTGCGTCTGGTGTCTAATATAAAGGCGCAAACGAAGCTGAGGCAATATTGAAGCTCGAGAACGGCTATAAATTTGGTGCCATAAAATAGTTTTTATGGAAGCATTTTTAGAAAGGTCTCCCATCGCCTTATTCCTTGTAATTGGCCACATGCTGCCTTGAGTGACGGGAATAATCATCAATCAAATTATGGTGGAGGAAAAGGAGGGAGGGGCTGCCTTATGAATTAGAGCGAGCGAGCAAGAGAGAGAGAGAGAGAGAGAGAGAGATTAGAAAAACTTCTTTGATTATCCGACATTACAGTTCTTTTAATAGGCTGTTTCTCACATGTTTGTTACAGATATGTATTTTGAATAGTAACATAAATTCCATAGGAGTGTCTTTTAGATTCGCAGGATTTGTAGCACACTCCGGCTGCTTAAGTGTGCTACAGCTTGAAATAAACGCCATAATTTTTATACTGTCATGCCAGTCTCTTCTGGGATAAAATAACAAGGGAAAGAAATTCACGACAAAGCTAGGGATGTTAATACACGACGAGGAGCGCTTTATGGTGTGTGTGTTAGAGAGCGATGCGGGCGACCATTATATCAGACGGCTGATGCTGTGCTTCATTATAAATTGGGGCTTGGAGAGATATCACTGGACATCAAGCCGGACAAACGACAGCTCATGACAGAATATGACATTAATGATTATAGTAGTCGTTATAGGAGATTTTGTGTTGCTCCCTGTCCAGTTTTCAACATACTGACAAGAAAATTGATTTTTAAATACCTCTTTTTTTAGGAGGACTTAAAGGCTACTTCTTAAATTTGGAATTAAATTTTTTAACAAGGTAAAACAATAGAAAACAAGGAGGGACTTAAATAAATACGCTTAAGGGCTTTGGGCTAAGCATGCTAACTTTTACAGTAGGCAGGAAGGCTGCTTGCTAAGCTCACTGCCTGGCTAGCTACCCTAGCTAATCATTGTGGTGAACAAAATGGAAAGGATTGTTATGGTATAGTTTAGCTCAAGGTTATAAATTCACAATTATTCCTCAGATATTTATAGCTACCGGTTAACTAGCTAGCTAAATAGACTTTTTGTGAAAATGTGCTAGCAGGATAATACAAAGGAGCTTCTACTGTAGATTCATGTATAAGCATAAATGCTGACTTTGTGTTTGTTTTTTGTTAATAAAGGTAGGTCTTGTTTTTTTTTTTTTACTTTTTATTAAAGGATGTTGAATTATTTATTGTTGTACTTACATTCATGACTTGAGACTTCAAAAACTTTCCTTAAATATCTGTGGACAAATATCTACCAGTTAGCTAACTAGCTAGCTAAATTTCATAGCAGTCAAAATGTGCTAGCAGGATGATACAAAGGAGCTTCTACTGTTGATTCATGTATAACCATAAATACTGGCCTTTTTTGTTTTTATAAAGGTAAAGGTATAGTGATAGGACTTGTTTTTTGTATTAAAGGATTAATTGTTGTACTTTCATTCATGACTCGAGACTTCAAAAACTTTCCTTAAAGCATTGCAAGCTCTTTAATAGCATTTATGTCCACTCAGTGTGTTTTTATAGAATTTGGTTATTATTGTTGTAGTAGACAGCTTCATGTTTAATAGGCAACTCTTATGAGTCTCGCTGTCTAAAATCTGAGTGTGTGTGTGCGTGCGTGTGTGTGTTCATTGGCCGTTAATGAGCTCTGCTTGTGTTCCTCTCTGCTGGCCTGTCATAGCCCTGACACTGCTTATAGCAAAATCAATACAGAGAGAGAGAGAGAGAGGAAAAGGGAGGGAGTGAAGTAGGAAGCAAGGCAAAGGTTGAAGGAAGGAGGATGCAAGAGAAACGGAGCCTTGGAGCAGAAGACGATAAATAAAGTCCTTATCTTCCTTCTGAATGAAATGTAAATACACAGTGGCAAGATGTGGTGCGGATTATTGGTTGATGGTGTACAGTTAAGGGCACGACTGGCTACAGTGCACCTGCAGTTTATCACAAGGCTGAGCATGTGTGTATGTGTGTGTGTTTTAAATACAAAGCAAATGTGCACCAAACACAGTTGGAACGAGTGTGTGAGGAAGTGACGGCAGTCTATGGTGAGTGAGTGAGTGAGTGACAGTGGATTGTGTGTATGCGTGCGCAATTGTAAAGAAGCAGCAATGGTTTAAATGGTTAAACCCTATTATATTCGTATTATAATCCCAGCTTTGAGAGAGTTTAAGTTGAATAAGAGAGAAGGGATCAGTCTGGCTGGAAATCCCTCACACACACACACACACACACACACACATGCACACACACCATGCAGTCACAGATTCATGTGCACATTCTCTGAGTTTATCTTATATACACACACAACTCGCCTCGCGATCACTTCCCTCTGGAGAGACGAAGGAAGAGGGGAATAAGGCGATAGAGGGAAAGTGAGAAAGGTTGGGGGGATCCAATGGAGGCAGAGAGAGGGACAGATAGCGGCATTAAAATTCATGGCTTTTTTACTCGCCGAGCCAAAAATCAATAGTGTTTACTATGAATGAGTGGAAAGACGGACAACAGCCGGGGCCAGAGGGGGAGGAGGGAGGGAGAGAGAAGGAGGGAGACTTCATTACTGCGGGCTGTGACACCAGGGGCCAAGGTTAAAGATGGGGTGGAGAGAGCGCTAGCAAAGGGGAGGGAGGGGTTAGGGGGGTTGGTCTAGCGTATATACACAATATCAGATTGATTCAATGTCCTTCAATGTATTCACACATGCACACAGACAAACACATCTGACCTAGCTTAAAATCCTTTTTTTAAATGAAATAATAAATATTAAGATATAGTAATATTTTTAATGAAAGCTGAAACCTTATAACAAAACGGTGTCACATACCGTATTGATTATTTTCACCACAGTGCTACAGGGTGAGGGTTTTATATTTAAAAACACTTTGCCTTTGAAAACCTATGCATATATTTACTTTCAAGCACACACACACATACACACACAAACATGCATCATAAGTACAATATAATCACAGAGTCGTTTAAGTAAAGACTCAATTTAGATGTAAAAAGGATTTAATTTCAGTGACTCTAGTGTTGATTAGGGTTCACACTTGCCTAATCTAAGCTTCAGCTAAGAAGACGGTTTCTTTATGCTCGCTATAGGACATCAGGACATCTGGCAACAAGGGACTTAACTCTAATGACCTTTAAAAGCATTATATCTCTCTCTCTCTCGCTCTCTCTCTCTTTATATATTATCTTCCAGTATTTAGAGCAGCTTGTCTTTCTCCACACAAACGTACACAGAGCTCAGACTTTTTCTTTTTCTTTTTTTTTTTTTTTTTTTTGATATTCAGAAAAGCTCATGAATGATGGAGCAGAAGATGCTTGTCTGTCTCACAGCCAGGTTGATCCATGGGATTTAGATGAAAATGTGAACTTTGGCATTAGCGTTCATTCCCATTCAAATCCCTATGATAAGAAATCGATACTTTTCATAATTTTCTAAACATATTAAATAAAATCGTTTTGCTGCAGCTAAACGAACCTCTGTGTTAGGAGTTGGCAGACATTCCCTGAATGATTAATGTTTCAAGCTTTCCCGTAACCAACCCCCCCCCCCCCCCACCTTTGTTTCTATTCTGTTGTTTCATAATTCACATTACGATGATCAGATGAATACATATCACATTTTGCATTTCTTTTCATACTAGCTGTTCATAGTAACTTCTCACCGAGGATGATATTAAGTGTAATGAAATAAGTATTCAAGGAAGTTGCTAGATTTTTCTTTTCTTTTTTCAAAACTTCATTTAGCCCTAGCAGCTTGTACCATACTCCTTTAGTAGATTATTACACCATCTTCTTTACATTTCCATTAAAACAAAATATGATATATGTAATATTTAGGACATTATCTCACCGAAGTGCATTACATTTACATTGTACTTAAAGCACAGACAAATAGTTATTGCATCCTGTTTCATTATTCCTTACAGAACCCTGTTTTAAATGTGTGTGTGTGTGTGCATGCTCTATTCATCCAGCATACACATGCACACAGTACTCATACCTCTTTAATAATGTAATATTACCTTTCATCTTGTTGCAATGCCATGCTATCCAATATTTATGACCGGTATTTGTTATTGTTATTAGATGTGACGTGTTTGATCATTGCAGAAAGTGTGTTTGATTTATGATTTTGCTTACTTTATTTCCCATGCTCCTTTTCTTCATCTCCTTTTTATACTCCTCCTCCTTTTTTTTTCTCTTTCTGGCCATTTGCTCATTCTATCTTATTTTTTTTCCCCCCAGGTCTCCCTCTCTTGCTCTCTCTCTCTCTCTCTCTCTCTCTCTCTCTCTCTCTCAGTCGTCTGTTCCCTTAGCGACGGTTTCCAAGGCGCCCATTCCCAAGGGCTAGGGGAGGGAACCTGTGAGGTCACACATCCATAACTACACACCTGAAAAATCTCCTTTTCCCTTTTTCCAACCTTCATTTCCTGCTCTCCCATTTGGTGTCCTGCTGTGCTCTCTTTTCTCTTTCTCTCCATCCCTTTTCACACTAGCTACATATCTTTCAGTTTCAGTTGTTAAGGTCATCTCTTTGTCCTAACACTACCATAGTCCTTAGTCCTTGCCATCATTCTGAAGACTTTTTTTCTTTTTTTTTAATTCAAACAAAAATGTTTTCTTTTCTTTCTTTTTTTGTTCAAGAAAAAGCAACTGGATGTGAATTATCCCCTAATGAAAACAATTTCCAGTGTCCTGGTGTTGGAACAAAAATGTAACATCATTGTTAAATTTGGCTAGGTAAAATCGGTGAAGAATCAACACCCACTAAGAAAACAATTGTACCTTTTGCCCACTCCTTTGTCAACAAATCTGTCTTCTAATAGACATGCGGAAAAGGTTCATTATAGTTCATTAACTAATTTCTGACCCTGACACTGCCAGATCTCAGGACAGACTGTCTGTATGTGAAAGGATTGCGTAAATTAAGGACAACAAAGGCACTCGTCCTTGCACTCAGTGACATATGTCAGCCTTCCAGAAGGCCTGGTGTGCCGTTTTTTTCTTTTCTTTTCTTTTCACCAAGGGTTTCTGCACAGTGAGAAGGAAAATGTGATTGACTGATTGATACAAGTGCCATTTCCTAATTACACTGACATTCTCTCAGTGTTCTGAAGCTCTAAACAGAAGATGAGCTTTGTTCTCAGGAAAATTTGAAGGAAAACTTACTTCAATTCTTGCATTAAATAAAATATTACAAGATTATAATATTACATTAAAATGAACTCCAACTTTACAGTTTTACTTTACTTCCAACAAACCCTCAGACCTTTGCTTAAAGCCAAGAAGCATCCAAGTGCTCCCCACTGCTATAGAAGCCATGCACACAGTATACATTATTTTCACTTTACATTATCTTACAGTATATCCCTCCCTCCCTCCCTGGAGAAAACAAAAGACTACAACAGAGCGATAGACTCTTAAAAAAAAACCTGCCCTAGAGACAGACCTGGTCCATCCTGTGCATCAGTAGATTTTGATGTGCTCCATGTGTGGTGTGACTCTGAAAGCTGTGGGTAAGGGTACGAAGTGAGTGAAGACTCCAGCAGTGAGGATAGTAGGGCTGAAGATGAATCCGGAAAGAGCTGACCTTCCTCCTTTCCATGTGTGAAAAAGTATTCACACCAGGCTTTTGTCACAACACCATGCACACCTGCTGGAATATCATAATAAGTCACTCTGCAGATACACACAGGCAGACCAGCAGCTGCAAAAGCCGTAATTAGAAATAGAATTAAGTTAAGAGCTTCTGTGCTGCCGGCACTTAGGCATAGCTGTGGAATGCTTTCTTTGTTTAAGGTTTTATGTGCGATATTCCCAGCATTATAGATAACTCGTTTAAAAACAAGTTGAATAAACATATATAAGGGGCGTTCGAGTCAAACCGGGACTTCTGATGAAACTTCTGCTGAATAAAGGCGTAAAACCGAGTGACATGTAAAGAAGAATTTAAGCACAGTAAAGCATTTCAGTGGTGTGGTTTCACATTCTGTGGATCCCTACTGAGGTGAATCAGAGCCCACTGCAGCCGCTTCCGCGAACATTCTGTGAGTGGAACGCCTGATCCTGGAACATCGACATGTAACTTGTCGCCAATTTGTGGAAGAGACACATCTGTCACAATCATTCACCAGCACCACTTGCACTTTACAGGAGCTCGGCTGGGAGTTATTATTATATTATATATATATTGTATAGAGTTATTATTATACTGTATCCGTACAGTCCTGATCTCGCTCCAAGCCATTTCCACATATTTAGGGTTTTAAAGGGGGTCCAGTGTTTCACGCGTGAAGCAGGCAGTCCGATCATGGCTCCAGTATAGTGAGAAAACTTTGATGGAATCCAGGCACTAGTGAAACACTGGGATGAGTGCTTTAGTGTAGTAGGGGATTATATAGAGAAATAATGGGAGATTTGACTTTCAGGACTGTGTTCTGTTATTCGGCACAATCAAAAATCCCGGTTTGACTTGAACGCTCCTTGTAAAAAGGTTAAGCTGTAAAGCTGCCATTTATAACATCCAGTACTAATTAAGTGATATGAAACAGAGCAATCAAAAAAAAAAAAAAACTCACCCTCAATTCAACCACTATATGAATTGAAATTAATTTCTTATCCTTTGACTGCCTGTGAAAGAAAGTAAAAAAGTTCAAATGGTAAACATTTAAAGCATCAAATATTTATTTTGTAGTAAAACCTAAAAAAAAGTAATATTCTTAATGAAAGCTGAAACCTTATAACAGAAACGGTGTCACATACCGTATTGATTATTTTCACCACCGTGCTACAGGGTGAGGGTTTTATATTTAAAAACACTTTGCTCTTTGGTGCAGTGTAATGTGTACTGGCTCTCTCCTCTCTCCTGCTCTGTCCTTGGTGTATCCATGTAGATCTAATTCATATTTAACAGGTAATTTATCAGTTTGGATGTGTCTGTGGAGAGGGGTGAGACAGCGTGCCCGTGTGTGTGTGTGTGTGTGTGTGTGTGAGAGAGAGAGAGAGAGAGAAAGAGACAGACAGAGAGAGAGAGAAAGCATGTGCTTCTATTTGACACATGTATCTTTAATTCTGATTCAGTTACATAATGTAATATTTTGCCAACAATTCCTGTCACAATTTCAACATGATGTTTTCACATCTGGATTATCTTGATATATGGTAATGTTGCGGTCTCAGCAAGCTTACCTTTGCCTTGAATTTAATCCGATGATTTTCTGACACAATGGCTTGTCACAAGAGGTGCCATGTGTGGTTGTCAATGTATAGTGTAATAGTGTAATACTATCTATCTATCTATCTATCTATCTATCTATCTATCTATCTATCTATCTATCTATCTATCTATCATGTGAGGTCAGTCAATTTAACAAGAGCTATGATTTCACTGTTTCTGCCATGAGGGTCATGGTTACCAGGCAACGGGCATTACTGTCCGTAGATATGCACTATACTCCTGGCTGGAGCGGAAAGTGTTTGTGTGTGTATGTGTGTGTGTATGTGCGTGTGTGTGTGTGTGTGTGTGTGTGTGTGTGTGTGTGTGTGTGTGCGTGCACGTGTGTGTAGGAGGGTCAAGTTCATCTGAGAGGAAATTAATGGTTGAGGGACAAACAGATTTTCAGGCTGCATGGACACACACACTGTTCAGGACATTTCCCTGTACTGATGAAAGAAACCCTGATTAGCCTAAATTCATTTACTATGGAAGTCCAATAATGTTTATGTGAAACTGGTATTTTGTACTATGGGGAGGATTAAGGCCACCATAAACAGTTTATTTGAGTTCTGACTTAAATGTTTAATCTCAGAATTAGAATTCTGAGTAAGGAAGTCAGAATTCTGAGAAAAAGTCAGAACTCAAATACATTTTTATGATGACCCTAATCCTCTTCCATATTCCATCACAGTCATTTAGGAAAGTTTAATTTAAGTGATATAAAAGTTAGGTTTTATATTAAGGAAGCCTAATATAAATAAAATCAAACAATAAGTTTGGGTAAAACTTGCCATTCTTGGACATTTATTGTTAGAGAGTAATTTCAGTTCATGTTATACAGTCGCATATTTTACAAACACACCCACACAATCACATTTAGACACACACACACACATCCGCACGTACGTCAAACTGCTCTCCAACTTCTATTACAAGTTAGTTTAAATAATATAAAGTCGAGATCGCTCATACTTTAATAATGAGATGGATAGAGAGCAGAGAGAAAACACTGGAGGAAGATAATCATCAGGATACAAGAAATCAGCAGCAGCTTCCCACCACTTATGTCCTTTTCCAGCTCAGTTTTCTTTCTGTCTCTTTCTCCTCACTCTTTCTGTTGACCAACTCCGTTCTTTCCACACAAACTCTCTCTTTCTCTCTCTCTCTCTATTGATCCACTCATAGTTTGCTCAGTTCTTCACTTTGCTGCCTCACTTTAATCAATACAGATAATTGTCTGCTCCCCGGTCGTTGCCAGCTTCTCTCTCTCTCTCTCTCTCTCTCTCTCTCTCTCTCTCTCTCTCTCTCTCTCTCTGTTTTTTCATCAATGAACTTGTGCCCCCTCCTCCACCCCCCCAGTCTGGGATTCCCTCAGTTTTAATGACAGAAGATAACCTGCTCTCTCTGTCTCTCTTTCTCTCCATCGATTGCCGTGGGAGCGATCGACTCACATGTGTAAACATTGTGCACGTTCGTGTTGCGGTTTAGGTTCTTCGACCGCTCCCACGCTCCACAGTCACTGCAGAGATGCACTCAGAGGCAATGCAGCTCATGAAACTGCAAATCGAGGCCTTGGACCACATATGTATCACGGTTGTTCTCGTTATGTGGATTATGTGTGACGTATATATATATATATATATATATATATATAAATTATGTGACTATGCAGGTTCAGGGTAAAGTAAAATGCTTGGCCAAAAAAAAAAAAAGATTCACTCATTCTCTATACCGGTTATCCTGTACAGGTTCTCAACGGGGCCTGGAGACTATCCAAAGATGCTTGTGGCACGAGGCAGGGTACCAGGGTACACCTTGGACAGGGTGCCAAACCATCGCAGGGCACACTTCACACACTTCCCACACTACAGGGAATTTGGAAATGACCGTTACAGAGACTCATCTGTATGTTTTTGGATTGTGGGAGGAAACAGGAGTACCCAGAGTTGAGAATCAAATTAACGTCCAGCATCAAGCATCAAAGAAAACATTTTGCCAAAATTATTGAAACTGAAAAATGCCTTATGAAACCCTGGAAGGACAGTGTTGAACTTTGCAGAAAGGATAGTGTTGAAGAAAGGATAGGTTTGAACTTTGGTTGGGAAAAAAAATAGTGATCAGGATTATTTAAACACTTGGGGAGGTTGCATCATCGAAAATTGACAGTTGAATGTTATATATACAGAGTGTCCTAAAGGTCTACCTAATTAAGGGAAATTAACCGAATAGTTGGGATCAACAGTTTCATGGTTATTGTGACCCTGTGGAGTGGCCCCCCGCCATCCCCAGATCTAAACCCACTTGAAGGACATGTGAAGGCAGCGGTGTATCGGGAAAGGGTACAGCACAAAGATCTGTTAAAGGAACACAATCAAAAGTGGCATTACATGTATAACAAAAGATGAACTCCAAAGATGTGGAAGTCATGTAGAAGATGTTTCATATATAAAGTTACGTTTGATGTTAAAAGTGTTAATTTCTCTTATGTATGGAGTCTTTTGGAACACCCTGTATAAATAGAGTTTTATACCAACGATTGCACTGCATTCCACTTAAATCAGCAAAGGAAAGTCAGTACTTGAAATAACAAGTTGTAAAAACATTGCCTTTTGTTAATGAGAATTTAGCAAGTTAACTGAGATGAGCAGAATATATTTCCCACCTCAAAACAGCATAAACAATATTATGAGATTTGTGATTTGTTTGTATGTTGATTAATTGTTGAAGTGAGAATTTCCAGTTGACTCGGCATTTTCTCTTATTCAGAGATCAAACGTTCCGAGTTATGAGTTTTTATCAAATAAAGCAGTTATGTAATAAATGCATATGCAGATATTCCAACCACAATATGGTCAAAAAAAATTTTTTTGTTGCGAAAGCAACAGAATATACTAATAGTTTAGAAAGAAGCCACTGCTGTATAGAGCATTGCGCGTTGCCTTGCATCACAAAGACTGACTGACACCCCAGAGTAAGTCTAGTAACATTCATTTATTCATTTATTCATTTTCTATACAGCTTATTCTGTGTGGGGTCGCAGGAGGCCTGGTGGAGGCCTAGGGAGCTCAGGGCACAAAGCTGGGGGACCCCCAGGAAGGGGTGCCAACCCATTGAAGGGCACAGATAAACACGCTCATACAGTCATACACTACAGGCAATTTGAAACAATCAGCCTACAAGGCATGTCTTTGGACAGTAAGAGGAAAAGCACAAAGCATGGGGAGAACATGCAGACTACACAAACACACACAACAAAGATCCACACCCCCAAACCCTGGAGATGCTTTCCCCCCCTTTTTTTTGTGGTGGGGGGGATTATTTTTAAAGCCAGATTGTTACAAACAGTAAATGTTTCAGTGCTTTTATAGTAAATATCAGCACTCTTGGAACATTACTTGTCCACTCAAATTAGTGCAATGGAACCTAATGTGGTATAATTATTATAATTATAATTATTATGAAGGCATAATCTATATACTGTACATCCTGCGCATGAGGCATGCAGTTCTGTGCAAAACCATTAGACATCCTGTGTATTTTTTTGTACAAACTTTGTCATTCATGTTTTTTCAATACAAAAAAAGTAAAAAATAAAAAAATAAAAAAATAAATATATATATATATATATATATATATATACATTAGTAAAAAGGAAACTTATGAGAACATATCTGTAGGTCAGAAAAGAAAACAGCATGTTATGTAAAAGATCACTTTTCAGACTTCAGACAAAAAAAATTAATTCATTCGTTCATTTAATTAATTAATGGATTAATTTCTCAGGATGTTCAGTAAAT
>JAQMYK010000033.1:9904925-9918149 GCA_030014345.1 Clarias buthupogon
TTTATATATATATATATATATACGCACACGCACACACATACACACACTAGAGACCTTTTTGCTACTGTTGCTTAGCAACGCAACCTCAGTTCCAATCAGAGTGCACAGAAATGTCCAGTGATGTCACAGCTTGTGCTGACCAGCAGGTTGGAAGCGTTAATAAGGCCTTAAAATGAGAAATAAAGGGCACATTGATCTCAGCATTAAAGAAAGACAGAGGACACGGAGCGGTAATGAGGTGAAGCCCTTTGCCGATGATCTGCTGGCACTGAGAATGTGTGTGAGGAAATTAAACACACACTTTATGTATGCTCGGAACGATTTGTGTCTGTCTGAGAGCGAGTGTGTTTGTGTCCATGAGTGGATCTGGAGAAAGAAATAGTTCAAATGCATTGCTTCTGCGCTCAAACACACACACACACACACACATGCTTAGAGGCCATGTTGAGCTGCGACAGCATGAAGATTGATGGCTCTCCTGAGGCCCGTTCAAACCCCCCCCCCCACACACACACACACACCCGAGACAGACGGCTGATCAGATAAACGGGAGAACGCAGGGGATGAAGGAGAAAAAGAAAAGAGGTGAGAGAAGAAGAGCAGTGGAGAGAATAGGAAGACAGGAGCAGAAGGATGGAAGAATAGAACAAGCTGAAGAACAGAGAAGTAGAGGCGGAGACAGGAAAAGATGTTAGCAGAAGAGAGGTACTGGAGACTCGGTACAAACATCTCATATGAAAATACACACCCAAAAAGCACAACACACACACTTTTCCCCACTAGCATCCTGTAGCTCTTACAGGGGGTGGGGTTTCCATAGGAACTGGGAGATTTTTTTTTTTGCTGTCAAGGCAACATAATGACCTCAAATAATGTTGACATATATGGCCACGCCTCTTCTCGACCCCGGGGCTGCGTGGCCACGAGCCTAACGTCTGAGGTTGTGATCTTTCACCTTCACCCCCCGCCGTAAGAGCACACAGACAGACAAAGAGTCCGTCTGCTGACCATGAACTCGAAAACACGCACACACACACACACACACACACACACACACACACACAGAAGTGATAGATACTACTACTACTTACTTAATAATAATAATAATAATAATAATAATTAATAACAATTGCTCCTCCTATCTATTAGATTCCAAAGACCGAAAATAATAAATAGGAAACTCAAAATTAAGTGTAATTATTAACCTATAATCTAAATAAGAAAAACTAATAGGGGCTCTAAAGTACTTGTATAGAAGCAGTATAATCAATAATAGATGTCAGAAAATTATTATTATTATTATTATTATTGTTATTATCAACAACAACAATAATAATATTAATACATTTTATTATTACATTTTAGCATTATAAACCTAAAGATGACTTGTTTTACACTCAGGATGTTCAGCAATCCACTCCTCCATAATAAAACCCCCTGTGAACAGTAAAAACAGTCCCTATGCCAAAAAAGCATTTAAGGGCTAAAAATGCATAATTCATTTCCATTTATAAATGAACAAGAAATTATAAAGCAAGGGTGAGCAGGAGGACCAGGCGAGCAGGACAATCAGGGAAATATTAAGGAGGTCCAGGTGCAACAAAACAAGCTACTGCAGTATATACCTGTGTGTGCATACCAGTGTGTGAGACATTTATACAGGTGAATATCACATTTTAGGAATGCATTTGAGTATTTATGTTCATTAATTTATCTAAGTCTGTTCTTTGAATCCCGAATGCTTGATTAAAAAGTCAATCTGGAATTTCTGGATGGATTTCAGATCCACTGCTGCCCCCATCTGATGATAATGCAGTACTGCAACGCCCACATGCTCACCCACTTTATCACCCACTCCCATTCAACTTTTCCTGGCAAACGTCACAGACATACCACAGCAACCTTTATTTCAACATTCCTACAAACAAACTAATGATTATTATGATTTAAATGATTTAAAGCACCGTATGTTTTATTGTACTGACTGTTCATATAATTGCAAGGTTTTTTTTACTCCACAATCATTTACATGTAGCTTAATTTTAACTTGTACTGCCCTTGAATAAACAACTTATATGCCCATGTATAGACTTCCTCATGTACGTAACTGTCTAATATTTTAATTAAACTCTCATAACAACTTTAAATTAAAAGATTTTACATTAGGTTACTCATTAAGGTTATAGACAACCTGATGTATGAATGTATGGAAATTTTGTGTCAATCTCAATAACCCTGATGCCTAAAAAACAAAAACTTGTGAATTTATCCATTCACTCATTCAGTCATCCATTCACTTATTCGTTCATCTTTTTTTAAAGCAAATTATCATTTAGAATTGTCAATCTACCCACCTGCATGCTTTTGGGAGGTGGGACGAAGTCAGAGAACGCTGAAAAAACTCAGGGGAGAGAAACTGCAGAGAGAGGGTGTATCAGTAACACATTACGATACGCAGTCTTAGGCATATAAAGCTTTCCTTTTGATCAACTGATTATATATATACTGTACATGTCAAAAGTTTGGACACACCTTCTAATTGCATGGTTGTTCTTGACTTTTATTCTCTTCTACATTGTAAAACATTGCTGAAGGCATCCAAGATACGCAGTCATCTCCTTTGAACAGTTGATAAAAACCTTGAAAAACGCCTTCATAACGGCTCTAATCTGACGTGCTGTTAATAGGGTATTTTGAGGCTGGTAACTCTAAATAAACTTCTTCTCTGCAGCAGAGGTAAGCTTTGGTCTTGCTTTCCTGGGATGCTCTTCATGAGAGCCAGTTTCATCATGGTACTTAATGGGTTTTGCAAATACACTTGACAATACTGTTCTTGCAAGAACTATTCCAGAATAGCTGACCTTCGTGTCTTGTAACAACTTACTTTTGTTGTTGTTGTTGTTGTTGTATTGTTCTAGAATATAGAAAATAAATCCCGAAACAAAACATATTGAATTAGAATCTGTGTCCAAATTTAAATTCTGCTGTACTGTAGCTTTTACTTTATTTAATCTGGTATTTAAATGATTCATCACACAGACCTTCCCATCTGTTTATCTTTAATACTGGACATGATTGACCTTATCTAAGACTTCATGAGCTGGGTGAGAGTGAAGCCCAGAGTATTCCCTAAATTAATATCCAGTACCCACAATCCCATAATTTCATCTGGACCTAGTGTAAATTTAGTGTGAGCCCACATGCATTAATAACACATTGTAAAATCGGAAATCAGGATCAAAAGGTTAGGGAATGATGGAAGGTTGTGGTCAAGACCATCACTGTAAAGTTCAAGAAAAAGGACCGGCAGTGATGAAGACTAGACAGAGTCATAAATGGGTCACGGTTAGGTCAAGATCAAGTCTAAGAGACCTAAAAACCATCACTTCGATTTTGAGGTCAAGCCTTTACCAGTGTTTCATGTAAATATTTGTTTGTTAGTTTATTTGACAGGGACATTATACATACTGTACATTCACACATATACTGTACTGTACATTCACACATATATGTAAATGTACCAGAATTAGCCATATGGATATTTTTCGTCTGCAGTTCATGGACAGTAAAATGTCACCCTAAAAACAAATAACAATAACATTATGTAACAGTAACACTACATTATAATCATTAATCATAAAACTGCTAAATATATACAGTACATTTGTACATATACAAATAAAATATGTAAAACAAGCACCAATATAACATCACAGAGACGGGAAGGAAGTAAAATCAGGATACAGGCAAGATCTCATTTATTGTGTTAATGTTGATATCAGATTAATATGCAAATTAGATTAAGAAAATAAATAAAAAATATTTCTATGTATTAGATTTAAGGATGTAATTGGGTTGCTTTGGTAGCTTTATTAGGCACATGATAATCTGATGTAACTGTGGTCACGAAAAGGGGTTCACGCTCTAAATGTGCGTATTACAAATAAACACGCATTCAGATCTTTTACTGTCTGATTTGAGAATTTATGAGAACAAAAGGAAAGGGATTGTTTCTCACCCTGAGACTGTTAAAGAAGAGTTAATTTTTTAAGTTCTCCCAACTAGTCAGATGTATTTGTGTGCTGTGCTAATGATTGAACTGTGTTCTCTAGTAGAAGGAAATCATCATCATCTATACCGCTTTATCCTGTATTCAGGGTAGCGGAAGAAGGAATTCCTTCTTTATTATTTTTCATTATTTTTACAAGAATATATTTGGTAAAAGTCATTCCCAAGACAAAGAGAAATCTAAGTGAATATGGAATACATCTCCTGACCAGGCTTGAGTCTTACAGCACTTGACAATAGGATAAAACTCACTGGCTTCCAGTGCTGATAAAAAATTATTTGAAAAAAAGGTCTGGATGTTTATGAAAATCTACACTGACCAAAAAGATCAGAATTTTATTAACAGAATGCATGTACCACATTTGTTTGCGATTAACCCACAGCGGAGTAACAGATGGTGAGTTCATGATTAGTTAATTATAACGACGCCGAGGCTTATACAGTAGACGTCGTATAAACACAGGTTAGATCGAGTTCACCTATAGCTCATACAAACATCAGGCAGAAACGTGTGAACTCCTCCATTGCTGAAGATTTGATGGAAATTATAAATCATTGCATAGCACACCTGTGAAAATACTTCTGATGAGTCATGTTTCCTTAAAGAGAAAAGCTTTCGGTTACAAACCATATGCATGCAGTACAGCTAGCTGTAAAGTGCTGCGTATATCGAGATTTGATCGTTAAGGGAAAATATCTTCAGTTGAAACTATAGCGAAACGTTACGGGTGTGGCAACTCAATTTGACTTTGATCCCGTTTGATTTATCATTTATACTAATTTACTTACTTTAATTGACTACTATTAAACTAATACCATTACAGTGGTGAGTGAAAGTACAATTCAATGTTTTAATGACATTCTCAATTTTTATTTATATTTTTTAAAATCTGTTTATTATTTTAAGCAATTAAATTGCTAGGCAACAATCGGTATTTAGTATGAGGTCCTTTATACTTCAAAGTCTGCAGTACTCTCGCTCAACCCGTTGCTGCTCGATCGCTTCCTGAAGATCACATACAGAAGATGGTTCCTCGGCTGCTCCAGCCTTCTTCACCCTTGTACAACAGTTTTCTATTAGGTTTAGGTCTAGAGACGAGCAGGGACATGGCTCCAGGAGCCGAATCCCATTGTCTCACATCCAGTTTTTCACTAGTGTTTCAGGTAATTAGCACAACTGTTCAAAGAGACAGGTAGAACTCAACAGTTATTCTCTCATTTTGCACATGGAGAAGTTTAAAACGTGACATTTGTTGTCTTAATATTGTACATTTGGCCTTTCCTTTGTTCCGTGGTTCAACATTTTTGTGGTGTCAACAAAACTCCTGATTATGAAATGATATTGTCATTAAAGGTTTATATTTTGATTATGAATTAAATGAAACTAGGGGTGATTATTTTTTTATGATTAGAGTAACTGAATAATAAGGCAGAAGTTGAATGAATGAGATGCTCCCACTAATGCTCTTAGCCTGGATTACCCTCACACGTCTTATCTTTCTGTATACAACTATATACCATATTATATATATATATATAATACTATATGAAATGAAATACCTAAATGATCAAGGTATTTATCATCGACTCTATGCTTGAGAATGCCTCGCTCTGAGGAATTACTTGCTGTAAAAGCAGCTATTTTCCCCACAGGTTATGTCCTGTGAACTTCAAACTCTCGTGACGAGAGGTGTGTCACAGCTCAGAGTGGAAAATCAAAGCTACAAATGGAACACATCCTCATTCTTGCTGTTTACATTGAGGTTTTTGAGTGTGTGGTATCATGTCAGATGTACTAAGTGATACACAGTTGAGATCCAGTATGAGAAAGAGTAAGTCATGTGCGTGAGTGAGAGTTCGTGTGTTTGTGTGTGTGTGTGTGAGTGAGCATGTGTGTGTGTGAAGACCGTGTATCATTGCGGCGGCTCGTGAGTGACTCTTTCCAGCAGCCCCAGCAATTTCCAGTGACAAAAGCTCTCCCCCTCTTTTTTTTGCCTATATCTCTTCATCTGTTTATCCTTTCATCTTGTTCGTCAGTGTGGCCATCCCACTCTCGAACCCTTCGGCCCCCTCTTTCTCCTCGCCTAACCCAACGCTACCCACCACTTTTCACTTGTTTACTTCCTCCTTCACTGCCTCAGTCGGCTTTTCGCGCTGGCCTACTTGCAGCCTCGTACTTCTGCGACGCTTCCTCTGTCCTGGGTGCCGTCTTTCAGAAGAGGCTTTATGTAAAGTGTCGCAGAACGCCGAGCGCACTTATCACTTTATAAATTTTTAGATCGTGTCTACAGAAGTGTGCACTTCGACACAGGAAGTGGGCAGCCAGGGGGAGGAGGTGTGGGAGGGCACAGTGGAGAGAGGAGGTGAAGGAGAGAGGGAGGGAGGAGAATTAGAGGGAGGAGTGGGGAGCAATTTCCTCACCCCTTAGATTATCAGTTTGTTCCTCCTTATTGGCCGTGAGCTGACAGGGGCCGAGAGGGTGATAGAGCGGTGTGTGAATGTGTAAAAAGGAAGAGAGAAGGAGAAAACGAGAAAGAGAGAGAGAGAGAGAGAGCGGGTAGAAACAAGTGCACACATAAGTATCAGTATGACAAAGACGGCTCCTATAGCTGCGATGGATTACTCTCATTTGTGGTTGCCAGGTATGTGTCTTTACTTCCTGTGTGGTTTCCAGGTTGGACTTTTATTGGGTCAGTTACATGCTGAATGTGGAAGGGACAGGACGGAGTATTTATTGACCAGCTCTAAGTTAAAGAAGCTTACCGAATAATTAGGACAAGAAGAAACAGCAAGCAAACGAGAGAGAGAGAGAGACAGAGAGAATGATCTAAATGTGGATTAAAATGTAGATAAGTGTAATAATGTGGAATGTTTTTTTTTTTTTTTTTACATTTTAAAAACTTTTTGTATCTTTGCTTACAATCGTAAATAGTTCAAAGATTTTGATAACCTGCTTACAACTCCTTTTAACAAGGACGATGATTAAGATGATGATGTCTCATGTCGTAATTCCTGATAGATTTTTAATAGATTTAAATCTACGATTAGAAAGACTGACTAACAGCATAGTTTCTGAACTTGCTCAATTATATTCATTCATGATGTTGACGAGTAATACAGGCTTGTACGCTGGCTATGAATGAGGATACGTGTAAACTGCACTGGCTCTTCGTTGTGTTCCTGTGGGGAAGCCCTTTAAGGATCTGTGTGGAGACCTACAACAGGGTTTCCCTATCACAGGGGATTCCAAGTAGGACCTTTTTGAGGAAGCTTAGAATCCCAGATTAACCAAAGAACACACAAAACCTGCTGTCTAGAAGTGGGGTAATGGATAGAGATACAAATGGCTTAGTATGCGGTTTTATAAGGAGTGATGTCAAAGCTTTACAATTAGTGAAACTATAAGCCAGACTGCTTGTTGTATAGGGGGATTCAAAAAAAAAATCCAACAGCATGCTAAAGTGTAACAGAAAGGATTCAGGGTGAGAGAACCAGTTAACACCATCACTTTGGTCTGTATGTGTGACTTGATTTCAATGACTAATACAGTAGACCACATCGCATATTGAAACGCATGAAGCGCTGCCGGAGTCCTGTGTGTACATGTTTGACGAACGACGACCTCCTTGGTGGTGGTTATATGCCCTTATAGTATTGGAACGTATGCATGTAAAGGGAGTAGGTGTTAATTGTATTGGAAAACATCTACGTGAGTGTGACGGAGTAGGAGTCGAATGTGATTATGTGTGTAAAGGACATGGTGTTTTCGCTGTCCTTGGCTCTGTACTTCCTTCTCATCTTCAGCACTGAGTCCGTGATGGACAATTGCTCATACGCATGCTATGTAATACGCAATGTTTCGCTTAATCATTTTTTAATTTTTTTTCAGAATGATTAAGCAAACGTGACATTATAAACCTGCTGAAAGAAAAGTGTGGAAATGTCAATGGATAGGTTAAAGATAAGGTTAAACTTTGCCAGTGATATCATGACACTTGTATGCTCATGAATAAAAGGAAATAATAGTAAGGATATTAAGTCTAATTCAATATTTCGATCAAAAAGCATCAATCAAATCATTTTTTCTGATGTCTCTCTCTCTCTCTCTCGCTGGTCAAACACAGGTGTTATATGATGAAGTGATAATCTAAGAAACAAATATGGCTTTAAATAAACCCAACTTTGTATCAGATGTAAAGGCTTTTTGTATTTGTACAGTGAACCAAATGTCCCCATAATCATAATCATACATGACCTTGTCAGGCATCTGATTCGTGTTTGGGACATTTGCCTCTGTATATTTGCAATAATAAGAGCTACAAGGCTTATTTTACGTTACACAGGTAAGGGTAAGTACAGTCATAGTGTCATTTAGCTAACGTAACATATCAGGCGATAGAAACACCCTTACAAACGTCCATATTTACAACGTCGAGGAGGAACGCACTACTGGAAGAAAATAAGAGTGTTGGTATTAGTGTGTTTAGTGGTGTGCAGTAGATTAATAATAGCTTTTTTAACAGTAAGGGTTTGGTTTAACACATTGCGCTCCCCCCCCCAGCCTGAGGGGAAATAGAGAGGGAAGTGAGAGACAAACTCTAGACCTCTTATACACATACCCCATCATGTATGTACTCCACAATCACTTCATATGAAACTAGACCATTCTAGACGAGCACACGATGTGGCTGAATTCTGACAAATTCTTAATTTTGTAAATTAGTGATTAATTATGCCAAGTGTACTGTATACTATATACTGTATATTCAGTGCACTAAATACATCCCATTGCTTGTGATAAATGGCTGCTGCACACATTAATATGAGGCATATATGGAAAATTAGAGCTGTCAGTGAGGTATGAGTCAACATCACAGTCAGCACGTGCATTAATATATAAATGCAAAAATTATTAGTGTGTGATGTAATCTCAAAATATTGGCTGAATTTCACTCCAAACTCCAAATAGAGTCAGGACTTCTGCCTTTACTCCGAGTGTGGCTTGAGGAGTCAGGGGACAGCAGCGGGGATTTCCTCCAGCCGTACTTCTTCCCCTTCCAAAATGGTACTTTAATGGAAAAGTGCGTTATGTGCAGAAATTCAGAGATGAATGATTATAGTGAATGATATATTGTATCAAGAATAAATGTCTGTTAATGTTAGGTTTTGTCTCCATCATGAGGAGATGTTTTGGCTTTTAATGATTTAGGAGTATGCTGATGTACAGTAATGAGGAATCTGATTAATCATAGTAAAAAATAAATAAATAAATAAATAAATAAAGTGGAGTTTTTGCAACAGAGCTCAAAGACGAACAGTATTTCTGCATCGCTTTGATAACAGACTCAAGAGTAATGCGCTTCATTACACCATGACTTTTTCCATAACGTTTCAGTTTTATGTCTACTTCTGTGTTTATACACTCTTTGAATCTTCTAATGTAGCGGGTTCTCACTGTTTACACAGATTAAATTACATTAAATGACATTTAAATTTTTTATTCAAATATAAATATTCACAGACCCCCTCAGGACAGACCTTTTTTACATACTGACTATTTTATAAATTATGCATTTTATTTTGATGTGTACACTAACATGTCTATTTATTGGAGTTCAGTTTCTTTTAATGGTTATTATTAACTTTCCTTCTATAGACCCATTTTTATTAGATTCCAGATTACAGTATTTGTAGTAGTTTGTAAGGACAAGGGACAAGATTATAGATAGTGGTCTAAAGGGCGGAAACCTCTAGTGGTCTCTACTGGTCTAAAGGGCAAAAACCTGGTTTATAGGTGTTTAATAGTGGGCCAGTGATAACTGCACTTCCTTATTATATTTTATTCCTTATTATATTTTGATCTTTTTATACTTTTATTACTATATAACAGTATTTAATACTTTGTATTACTGTAAAGAAATACTCTTTCTCAATTTTATTTTCAAGAAGGAAAAAAAGCTCTTAATTTTTCCTCCTTGCATTTAATTTAAGTCCTCAGGATTATCCTTTAGGATTCAGACAAATTCAATCAAACAAAATTTCAATCAAGGATTGTTCTGATCAGTTCTGATCAGTGGCCATGACCTTCCCATACTGCACAGCATATTTAGCATTATAGCTATCAGTCTGCCTATGAATATGGACGCACAATGTGGCTAAGCCACCAGATTGACCCTGGCGATACCGCTGTTCAGTATACCTGAGTAAATAAATGCATCCATACAATTAGTGTGTTTAATTTGCCTCCCTAGAAAGCATGAACGGCATAATTTTTTAAACTGTATTTGTCAATAGACTAGCATAAATTTAATTAGCTAACAAAAACAGCTAGGTAGCAAGTCAAATTTGAAATAATGTTATAAAGAAAAAAAAAACATACATGGCTTAGCTGCTTTAAAACAAAAGTAATTATCTAATAGTTTTAGACAATTAATAAAGCTCTTTTTAACATTAACTTGATTTGTCCAGTTAAAGACATTGATTTACCAAGGTTTAATGCTTAAGTACATTTCAAATCAGAAACAGTTTTTTTGTCATTTTTGCCTGGATACTTTAACTTTCAATGACGTATTATTTGTTCCACATTGTCTTCACTGTCTGGTAAATCTAAAGACTAATAACGTTGTCCACCCGGTGGTAGAGGAGCAAGTGTGAAAGAAAAAAGGGTCGATTGAGAATCAGGAGTGAAATGTGTGGAAAGATAGTGAAAGACAGCTAGCGGGGTAGGGAAGCGTTTAATATGCAGGTGGCCGATATAATTAGTCAGTCGTTGGGGTTATTTGCATGTATTTCACAAAAGGGAAGTGAGTGTGTCTGTATGAGAAACTACGTTTAAGTTGTGCGTGTGAGTGTGTGTGTCTTATGGGGGTGTGTTTATTTTAAACGACGACCACTTTTTATTTCACAGACTTCATCAAATTATATATATGTGCACTTCTTTAAATTTGACTTCCTCTTGTGAATAGACATAATGTTGCTTTAATGCAGAATTGCAGAATTTAATGCAATTTTAATGCAGAGTTTGTACTGTTAGAATTGCTTATCCTATGGTATTGATGTATTTAATGATTTGAACCAGGGTATGTTGTGTTATGTAAAATATTATTTATTAATTTTTTTTCTTTATTTCACCTTATTCCTCCCAATTGCAGATTACAATGTGTTCATTAATTCAGTTACATTTGTAAATACCTTACTTAATACATCATACTCTTACACAATTTTTAACATCTTACTTTGTGTAGTATTGCCCTTCCAAGTATTTTTTTTAATGTACAAAAAAATGGCCAGTGTATATCTACATGATACAACTAAATATGTTCAGGGCAGCTAAACATGAAATATTTTTCCAAATTTGATCTTGTCCTCATCGTCTAAATACAGCAGCACCCCGAGTAATTGTAAAACCCAATATCTATAAAATGACATTTTATTACAAATTCATTCCATTGTTTTTGTTCTTTAAAAAGATGACAACACTGTATAAAAATCATGTAGATTGACACACATCAAATGTTTTCATATTAAATAATAATAGGAAAAACGTTAAAGCAGTAATTTAACAGAGTATATGTTTGCTATATAGTGTCACATCTCTATATATTTCTTTATTTATTTATTAGATTTTATTTTATTGGTGTCTCAGTAAACAGAGAATCTGCTTTTCTTTCAGTGTGAGCATTACCTCGAGTTGGCCTCTTGAGTTGATGTGTTTCATAAATGTGTGTGAAATACAGTTGTGTTTTCCCATTTCTCCCCATACATTGCCTCTCTTCACTGTTATGAGAATTGTGTGTAATTTTGAGTCAGCAGTATGAGATGAGCTCCGGTTTCTCAAGTGTCGTAACTTGGAAACTGGGGATCCATTTTCTTTCTTTGGTTTGCCTTGAGACACTTAAATGTTTTTCTCCCTGTCTTTTAAATTACATCCTTTTGTAGTGATGGTGGATAAAAGTTTTTTTCTTTGCTTTTAAGCTCTCTTTTTGATGTCTAACCTTTTCTCTGACCAGTGATTTATTTTTTTTTAGAGTTACAGAAAACACTCTAATTCAACTTATTTCATTAAAACACTCTTTGTCTTTTTTTTCTGTAGATATCAGAATGTCAAAGCCAATAGAGGTTGAAAATCCAGCGGCTGACTCTCCGATGGAGAACACGGCAGGTATGTTAATGCATGTATCAGCCACAACATTAACACCACCACCAGGTGAATGGAATAACATTTATTATCAAGTATATACCAGTAAACTGGGGGGATTACGTGCACCCAAGGCTCATCAATGCAAAGGGGACAAAGGGCTAACCTGTTCGGTCTGGTCTGACAGAAAAGCTAATGTAGCAGAAATGACTGAAAAAAGTTAATGCTGGCCATGATAGATACACACCAGAACACTCAGCACATCACAGCCTGCCGTGTATAGGACTTTAAATAGAGAGCAGGCAAAGAGTTCATATGTCGGACAAGTCTGATCCATGGAGTCCCCACCCTGCAACCCATCTGCCACTAACGCCCCGGTGCCAGTCACCACAGCACACCCCCAGAGCTCTTGCGGAGTCACGCCCCGAGGGGGCCAAAGCTGCCCCTGTGGCACAAGGGGAACCTACACGATCCTGAGCTTAATGTCTTGCAGTGTAATGTTGGGACTGATCGGTGTATGTGTGAGTGACAAAGCCAGTCATGAATTATAGTAGCTAAGACATTTGTTTTGATATATCATGTCTTTTTCTCTCTACCTGTGTATCCGTTGTTAGATTCAGAGAGGAATGGTTCAGACTCCAATAATCAGGTAGACCTTCATTTTTAAAGTAATAGTTTTTTTTAAGTAATGGTTTTATTATCTATTATTTTGATGATTGTATTTTTTCAAATTTGTTTCCTTCCAATAGATTCTACCAATGAAAATCAGCCCCTTCTCACTCTCTCCAACACTATGTGCCAGCAACAAGGTAAATGACTCACTAGAAATATGTGTTTGTTTTTGAATTCTGACAGATTTGCATGTTGAATCACATTTATGTAGAATCATGCGGTATGCAAGTGTGTGTATGATATTTTTGAAGAAAAATTAAATCTGATAAAAACCAGAGGTGGAAAGTAATGAATTACATTTACTCGCATTACTGTAATTGAGTAGATTTTTTGTGTACTTCTACTTT
>JAQMYK010000033.1:9918249-9934314 GCA_030014345.1 Clarias buthupogon
GATGCCAGTGATGCAGACACAGCTGAAAGTGAAATGCCAACAAATTCTTATGAAGCAAACCCCTCGTCATATTTAAGTGACCACTTTGATTTCAAGCACAACAAAGGCAACAGATTTATTATGCAACGGTGTTCCATCCCCCATCCCACCCCCGCTGTTAAAAAAAAACTCAGTAACTCAGTAACTTTTACTCTGAGTAAATTTTTAATGAGCTACTTTTTACTTTTACTTGAGTAGATTTCTATAAGGGTAACTTTACTTGTACTTCAGTAAAAATTCACTGAAGTAACAGTATTTTTACTTGAGTACAAAATTTTATTACTCTTTCCACCTCTGATAAAAACTTAGAGACCAAAAAAATAACCATTAAAAAAGGCATTATTAAACAGCGAATCAGTAAGGAAGAAGTACAGAAGACAAAAGACTAGAGACACCCCTTGTTTCTTTATATTAAATAAATAAATAATTTAATTAAAACTATTTTTTTATTTTTTTATTTTATTTAATTTAAGAAATGGAATTTTGGAAAATGGAACAGTGCCTAAAGATACAATTTTTAAAAGATGGTTGTTTACGTAACAACCTCAGCAGCATCCTCATTTCCCCTCTCATCTGTTCCAACCACTCATCATTCAGCATCAGCAGTATACTAATCACCGGCCTGATCATCTGTCACCATCCTCACCTGTTTCTCACTGGTTCATGCCTTATGTTAGATGGTTTTTATGCTTGAATGATTCATAGGTCACTGTGTGCCTTAACAAGCAAAAAACATCTGAAACTGCCCAGGTACGGGGACTGGACTGAAAATTATAGCCAAGGAAGCCTGGAGAACTATTCCTCAAGATTATATAAAAAAAAAAAAGAAGAAGACATTATGTAAAAAATACGAAATAACTAATTGACACATCCCAAAGGTTGATATACTGTAGGTGCATTCTTTGTCTATTTATATAGTCTGTTTTCTATGATGGAAAGTATTTCATTGGCGTATGGAATATTCTCTTATACTATAAGTTTGTGAACAAAAATGTCGCTTAAAAATAACCCCAATGCTAATTTAAGATTGTATTGTTGGTAGATGTGCTTTTGGCAGATATTTTCTAACTGTACTAATGAGTATTGTTTATCCAGTGAACGGTAATGTAACTGTCAGAAGTGAATTTAGTCAGAATAAACAGGCTATTAATTTTTAGCAGGTAAAATCTGATCAGCTATTTTCAGATCCTGTATGAATCATATATACTGGAAGCTATGTGCAGTGTACATTCTCATAATCCTACATGATTCAATTTTTTTCTATTTTAGTAGTAGAATCTTCTGACTTCTTGTTTGCGCTTTTGTGAGTTTCACTCCAGAACTGCGTTTCTGTCAAGTAACTCCTTGTCTCAGTGAGAGCAATACATTCGGAGTTGAACTTGTTTCGGACTGATAACCCTCCATGTGTAATGACACATCAGCTGTAATAGCCAACCCTGAGTTGTTACTATTCCAGTGCTTTAAATTCAGTCTTTTAGTTTTGTTATTCCTCTTTGACTTTTCTCAAAAATCTGAAAACCTGCACATTCACCCGCTACAGTATTTAATTATAGGATTCATGTGCTTATGGCTGATGTTCACGTCCTAACAAACCGTATGTAATTTAGAACGGCTAAACCACTCTGAAATAGCAAATGCTACAGTAGGTGTGTTTCTACAAATCTTGCAACAAAACTGCCCTTATATACGACGCTTTCAAGCCGAGGAGAACTGAAAGCGAGACCTTGATATAGCTGTATATAGCCCTGATATATTGTTTGGCCTTGCAAGTTTCCACTGACAACATGGCCGCACTGCAGTGTGCTTTCTGAAGCGTGCATGACCGTTAAAACGCGCTGATGCTTGCTCTGCGTTAAGTCCAGATTCGGAAGAATGAGAGAATGTGCTTGCGATGGTGTTCATGTGCAGAAACAGCTTCCCTTTCTTTCTCAGGCCAAGGTGGAGGAGTGTGGAGAGATGTCTCCAGCTTCAGTCCAGGCCACGCCCACTCAAACACCCCTCCCACACACACAGCTGATGCTGACAGGAAGCCAGCTGGCAGGAGTAAGAGAGAGACACACACCCACACACACACACATGCACACACACACACACACACATATATGTATATTTGCTTCGCTTTATGGTTGCAATGTCTATTCAGTCTATTTCACGCTAAGCTTTCTAGCACCATCATGCTTCCTCGCCCAGTGTGCAAAAAGACCTAATTATAATACGTATATAATATTGATTGCTTATATTCATAAAACAGGTAATATCAGTATTCTTTACTGATAAAAGTAGGGATGGAATATCGACTTTAGTGTTAAATGCGTACGCTAGCATTAGCATTGCATGACATAATGCCGCGTACGTGATCATATGTAAGAAAAACAAGTTATGAATGAGATCCTTTCTCCACGCTACTGTTGGATCTGTTTCTGCTTTTTATCTCTTGCCCTTCTTGCACTTCCAGTTCTTTTTCCTTACCCATACATTTCTCCTTTTCTCTTCCCCTACTCTCTCTTTTCCTCCACTCCTGACTTCCTTTTTCACCCTTTAATGTCTCGCTCTAGCTGACCGCTCTCTTGCCCGCTCAGCAGCAGTTGCTCCTCCAGCAAGCGCAGCTCCTGGCCGCAGCCGTGCAGCAGTCGCAGGCGGCTCACGCAGCCAATCAGCAACAAACGCAACAGCAGCAGCAGCAACAGCAAGCCAATCAGCAGGCGGCTCTGACTCAGCTGCAGGGCCAATCAAAGAGTGCTCAGGAGCAAAACGCTGCTCCTGTCCTACCCCCTCCTCACCAGCTTACCCTTTCTCAACCAATCCAGCTCACTGCCCAGGTACACACAGTCACCGGCTTTCTCAGACTCAGTCACCAGAAACGCGTGCCTTCTGGTTTCGTCCTCTTTCTTCTATCTAACATGGAAGCAAGCTCAATTACAATGTTATCTCTAGAAAGAAGTGAATATTACACAGACTCATAGTCTTGAGAAGAGCTTTATCACCAGTCCAACCCTAGAATCTCTTCAGACTGTCCAGATGTTACCTTAGACTGATTTTTCAGCCACAAGTTTGGCCCAATCGCTACAATAACCTTCACTAACGTACAGTATGGTTATGCTCACCTTCGGCGTTTCTCTTTTTCAGGACATCCAGCAATTGTTGCAGCTGCAGCAGTTGGTCCTTGTCCCAGGGCATCCTTTGCCCTCACCTGCACAGTTCCTTTTGCCACAGGCACAGCAAGGGCAGCAAGGTTGGATCCTTACTCACAGTTGTACTCACAGTTATACACCAGTTTCCCTAAGCATACCTGAAACAGACTTTTTAAAACCCTTTCTCAAAGACTAGTGAGATTGATCAAAGTGGATTTTCAATGTCTCTCTCTCTCTCTCTCTCTGACTCTCTCAGGGCTGCTACAGACACCAAATTTGATTCCACTACCTCAGCAAAACCAGGGGGGTCTCCTCAGTGCGCCTCCTGCACTCGGCCTACAAGCACAGGTAAAGCTTGATTTTAAATCCTGTATAAAGACACCAAGCACAAAATTGACACATGTTCATAAAATCATTGTATTTTTTTTTTTTTTTCTGGCAGAGAGACAAAGTTATGGAGAGCAGTATCAGTACGGTGACCCCTGTGACCTCTCATGCCGAGGAACCAAGCGACCTGGAAGAGCTCGAACAGTTTGCCCGTACCTTTAAACAGAGGAGAATTAAACTTGGGTTCACACAGGTAAAAAAAAAAAAAAACCTAAAACACATACTTTACTGCATGCATATTGGGCAAGATGTTATAATAGATTTTCCTTTTTTTTTTAATGTATCTATGTATAGCAACTTTTCATTTTTGTGACATTACATGAAATGCAATAGGGGGATAGAAGGATAATGTACTACTGCTATCTGGACACTAGATGGCGGTAAGAACTGTGCAGCAAGGCTTTTTTATTTTTCAATCAGAGTATACTCTGTAATCCAGACTGATGAGAAATAGTTCATCTACAGTACTTTGCGTAGTGTGTACACATTACATGGGGCAGTATGAGCTTTCTTTTCAGGAATAGTTTTAACGAATAAAATGATTAAATATGAAGATATCTATTTTCTAAACCCTATAGTATTGATATGTGGTAATCATGATCTTGAGCACTGCAGTCGTTGATCTTGTGACTGCTGCTGGAAATGACCTAGCCGAGGTCTTTAGGTGGAATTAATTTTCAAAACTACATTTGGACGCAACCTTAAATTATGTAGAGCTATGTAGACACGTCTCACTGTCGCCTTGCCCCTCCAGGGTCCGGTTTCGATTCCCAGCTAGGCTCGATACCCATCTCTGTGTGCATGGAGTTTGCTTGCTCTCCCCATGCTTGGGTTTCCTCCGGGTTCTCTGGTTTCCTCCCACAGTCCAAAGATATGCAAGTTAGGCTAATTGGCGTTCCTAAAATTGCCCGTAGTGTGTGTTAGAGTGTGTGAGGGTGTACCTGCCTCGTCCCTTAAGCCTCCTGGGATAGGCCCCCGGGACCCTGAATACAGGATAAAGTGGTATAGAGTGAATGAGTGAGTGAGAGTATGTAGACACTTAAGACCTGCTTTTACACTCTTACTTCTGTACTGTAATAACTACATGTATACTGTCCACCTTTCTCTTAGGGTGATGTGGGACTGGCCATGGGCAAGCTGTATGGAAATGACTTCAGCCAGACCACCATCTCCCGCTTTGAGGCCCTCAATCTCAGCTTTAAGAACATGTGCAAACTCAAACCTCTCCTGGAGAAATGGCTCACTGATGCCGGTAACAGCATACACTGTCATACACCAAAAACACTCTAACTAAAGAAACAAAAGTTGATTTCTTTTTAATAACTTACTTTAAACATAATGAACTACTATGAATTATCTGGTGCCTGTAGTGAAACTAAGAATAAAGCTACAGTATATAGTTACTCTCTGGGGCGGCACGGTGGCTTAGTGGCTAGGACTTTCGCCTTGCATCACCAGGGTCCGGGTTTGATTCTTACTTTTGGCCTGGGTTCCCTCTGGGAACTCCGGTTTCCTCCCACAGTCCAAGCACATGCAAATTAGGCTAAGTGGCGTTCCCAAGCTGCCCGTAGTGTGTGAATGAGTGTGTGAGTGTGTGTATGTGTGTGCCCTGCGATTGATTGGCACCCTGCCTCGTGCCTTAAGTCTCTTGGGATAGGCTCCAGGCCCTCCGCGACCCAGTATACACAATAAAGCGGTAGAGACGATGACAGGTTATTGAGTTTAAGAGGTTGTGTATTAATGGATTTGTCCTAATTACTTTATTATTGATCAATGATGATATTTGTACATGACAGTACAAACTTGTATATTGGTTAAAAATGTCCGTTGATCATCTGGTTTCTAATTTGTGCAGAGACCATGTCGATGGACAGTACCTTACCAAGTCCCAGCTCTCTGTCCTCACCATCTTTGGGCTTTGAGGGCCTGCCTGCCCGCCGCCGCAAGAAACGCACCAGCATCGAGACCAATGTGCGCGTGGCTTTGGAGCGCAGCTTCAGCACGGTGAGACAATGAACGTTTAATGAACAAGCAGCATTTAAACAACATGTACTTGTGCTTTAATGCACTTCAGTCATGCAAGACCTCAGCTAACATTATGTACAAAAAAGGTTTACTTGATCGTGTTTCATGGTAAAAACAGGAGAACGTCAGGATCTCACAATCTGGTGTTAACAGAAAAGTTGGAATTTATTTGAGATGCAAGAAGTGGCTAATAATGTGCATGGTACAATTATTCTATCATGTTGCTGCCAATGAGTGTAACAGCTTGTTCCCAAAAAAGGGGGCATGAGGTCAAACAAACAGAAAAACAGACAAGCAAATGCATATCATATAGTTTTTTTATAATTTCAAAAATATACAGTACATAGATTTATATGTATATTCATCTATTTAAAATGTTACATTTATATTGGAGTTTTACTGAAAAACCCATTTGGTGAATAAATTTATGAAACAGAGGATTTGCAGTTCACTATGCATATTCTTTCAAATCTTTTACGACATCTAACAATTATCTGAAGTGGCTTGATAAAAAAAAAAAACAGTTTACAAGAAAACAACTTTTAGTCATAGAGATTTGCTAACATTATTATTAATTCCAGTATAGCATAAGACTGTGACTCACAGCCCTGTCACTAAAGTGTATATGTAAAGGGAATGTGTAATAATGTTCTAATTAAACAGCAATTTTCTATCACAGAACCAGAAGCCTACCTCAGAGGAGATTCTACTCATCGCTGAGCAGCTCAACATGGAGAAGGAGGTGATCCGCGTCTGGTTCTGCAACCGTCGACAGAAAGAGAAACGTATTAACCCCTCCAGCGCCACCCCTCCCCTGCCCAGCCAACCCCAGCCTGCCACACACAAACCCCCCTGCTACAGCCCGCACATGGTACGACCCGGCCTGATCCTCACACCCACACGCTCACCCCTAATGTCCCTGTGATTGTCCTGCACGCGCACCTTCTCTCAGAAGGTTTTCCCATGAAATCCTGAACATGGTCTAATCCATTTGTCATTGCTTGCTTTTACCAGATCAGATCCTGGCACAATCATAACCTAACAATAACCAATCACGTTTTGCAAATAATATCGCTTCATTGGGCGGTTAGTGTTAATATGGACAATTTGACGGCAAAATGAGATAAATCCATTGTAGCAGTTTTGAGAAATGACCCAAGAAGTAAACTAATAAAGAATGTTCATTCAATCATGAGTCATGAGGATTTTAAAAAGCAGAAATGTCGAAGGATTTTTTCAAAATCATATGGAATATAAAAGTAGGAAATGATGTATGTAATTTTGCAAAACGCTATAACTCCACCTCTTGTCACAATTGATAAATCAGACAGATTTTGTGTTTGTGGTCATTTAAGTGCAATTTAGTAGAAATAATATGTTGTTGGAATTGTGATCTAAACTATTTGAAACCCATAATTTGATTGCGATATTGTATAAGCCATCCCCTGAGTTATAGCGGACAGACCCGGACAAAGCAAACGTCACGGCGTGCATTTCACATCTCTTGTACACATGTATATTTGATGTTTTTGTAAAATTATTTGCAACCACAGTTCCTGCGCTACAGTATCAGACATAGTTTATTATGAATATAACATGGTATTCGAACAACATCCAAATAGCATAGTGACCTATGAGCGTATCGCAGATGTTCAGTGAGCCATACCTGTCAACCTATCATTGATTACTGCTGGCATGACTGCAACGGCAGCATCATAGTGTAAAAGGCCTTTTCTTGGCTTATACATTCTTCAAAAACCTTTTGCACACATTCAGACCTCGCATGGCAGCTGCTGAGTTGCACAGGAAATATCTCCGCTTCATTGATCATGTGACAGAAAAAGAGGAAGGGATTGGCTCGTCACGACGCATCTGCTTTTGTTAACATACCGAGCAGCGACGCAGCTACGAAAACAGGGCTACATTGAAAGAGTACCTGATCAAGCCTGACATGACTCTGGTTGTGTAACTTGCGTACAACTGGCCAGTAGCTCTACCAGTACAATACAAGTATCTAACGTAGTGGTATAGACCATGTACCTAATGAGTAAAGTCTAGACCAGTGAATTTCCAAAAAGCTAAAGACCCAGATGGCACACTGCTGACACTATCCCTGTCTCATCTTTCCCCCACAATTTCTCTCTCTCTCTTTCTTTTTCTTGCTCTCTCTCTCTCTCTACTGTTTCTCCTCAGATGCAAGGTCAGGGACCGTCCCAGCCTGTTACCAGTCTCAGCACAGCAGGTAGGAGACACAACCAGGCTATTCATTCTGTTAAATACAATTTAAATAATTACCAAAGTGTGTTAAAACCTTCCTCGTCTTCTTCGCCCCGCCAGCAACCACCATGTCCTCAGTTTGTCCTTTGACCCCCACTGGTCCCTCCTCGAGCTCCACTCCTTCACCAGTGACTCCGTCTCCTCGCAGTGACGCAAGCCCTGTACCTGCCACTCACGCATTAAATCTGAACACAGGGTGAGACATACAGACACACACACACACACATGCATACTTACAGTACATAAAACACACACTAACACTCTATCATATTTAAAACTGGGTTATTTCTTATTATAAAAGTTTATTATAAGGATGGTTGTTGTGGGCATTACAATATTAACATCAGACCTACTGTACCACTCCCAGCAAGTAGTAGGTGTTTTAAAACAACACATATAAAATGTTATACAAAGATATCTCGATATATACAGAAAAGGGATATCACAATATCAATATGAAGAAGACTTCATTACCGTATAGTGAAACAATTTTCTTTGCATATCCCAGCAATGGAAGGAAGCTGGGGTCAGAGGGCAGGGTCAGTCATGATATGGTGTCCCTGGAGCAGGCCTTTGCTCAAGGGGCAACAGTGGAGCCCGGGCTTGAACCACCAACCTTCTGATCAGTAACCCAGAGCCTCAACCCTCTGAGCTACCACTGCTACCATTATATAGTTTAAATCAGGGTTATTATTTCTTTTACCTATTTTCATCCCAATTTAGGCTGCCTATTCACACCCACTCTGTAGTCCTCCCACTACAACAACTATCAAACAGGAAGGATGAAGGCTACTACATGTTTCCAACAAGACATGTAAAGCCGGCCAATTACATCTTTTTATGCTCATGCTAACATGCAGAAGAAATGCTATCTGCCCTCTTCCACATGCATCAGCCTACAGACACCATTGGTTAGTGTTGCTGTAATTGAGAGAACAGAAATAAAAAAAAATAAAAAGCCCCTTCCAGACAGGCAGCATGACCAGCTCTGTATAAATGAGTTATAAGTAAATGATTTTTAATAATTATTATTATTATTCTTTCACGTTATAGAGAAACGTCTTGACATTTTACCACAGTCCAATTACTCTCACACACACACATATGCTCGGATACACACATGTTCCCGCATACGGTATATATCCTGTATGCAAAGCCCTAAATACGTATATTTCAAAAATTCTCACTCATACTAATACTGTAAGCACGCAAGCTGTTATGTTTTGCTGACGTCGTAATGACGGTGTGTATGTGTGTGTTGCGTGTGTATACTGTATATACATATATGTATATGCATATATATATATGGCTTTCCTGTCCACAGTTCGTGGCGTACCAAGAACTGTGACGTGTCTAACTACATCACTGATTTTGCTGCAAATCTGAGGTGAATACAATACCGTGCACACGCACACGCACATACACACATACAGAGGCACCAAGATGCATACACAGACACACACTTATGCATTCAAGATGAAAACAGAAGAGTCTCACAGACAAAGCACGAAACGGCTTTATAGCCCCAATGTATCATCTTTCTATCATTAAAAATGGAATACGGTCTGATATCTACGATCATTTCCGTCTTGCTGTTTAATATTAGAAGCAATTTAGATTGTGACTGATTTTAATGTTAGTTTCTCTCTTCGAATGACATGCCTTGTTTTCCAGTGTGCGACATCTCTTATGCCTTTTGATGTTTCACTGTATTTCCTCTTTCCTCTTCTCCTCCCCCCCCCTGCTGTTTGTCTTTGTGTGCGTATGTGTGCACGCCTGCCTATTTGTGTGTGCAACTCAGGAATACGGTGATTGGAGTTAACACTGGAATGAGCCAAGCTCTGCGTGGCAGCAACCCAATCGCCACAATTCAAGGTTTGTTCGAAAGTAGGTAGTCCATGAAGAGTAGAATGAGACATGGGTGAAAAAAAAAAAACTGATAAACAAGAGAAATAAAATGACGCGTGTGTTTGCTCATCATCTCACGTCAGTGTGCGGTGCTGTGTGCTTTGCTTTATGTGTGATGTGTGTGCACTGTCATGGTGTTTCATCTTTCTTCTTTTAAATCTCATTCTTTTGGTTGTAATGTGATTTTGTTTGTTTTTATATACACTACCAGTCAAAAGTTTGGACACACCTTCTAATTCCATTGTCTTTTTCGGCTCTAATCGGAGGTGCTGTTTGTTAGTTGGTGATTTCTGAGGCTGGTGACTCTAAATGAACTTGGTATGATTTGGTCTTGCTTTCCTGGGAAGGTCTTCATGAGAGCCAGTTTCCTCATGGTTCTTGATGGGTTTTGACTTGACAATACTGTTCTTGCAAGAACTATTCCAGAACAGCTGACCTTCCTGTCTTAATATAACAACTGGCTCGTTTTGAAAATATGTCAAATAAATCCCAACTTGTGTCCAAACGTTTGACTGGTGTGTCCAAACTTTTGACTAGTACTGTAAATGACTCTACTCTCTCATCCTTCTCTCAGCTCTGGCAGCCAGTGGTGGTCAAACCACCATTTCCAGTCTTGAAGGTGGCAGCAAGGTGCTGTTCGGTGGTTCTGGAGGACAACGGTCAGGACTCCCTTCTTCCCTCTTCCTCAACCACCCTTCACTGTTGCCCATGGCAGCGGGCACAGCTCTGGGATTGGGCAACTCGATCATTTCCAAATCCGGCAGGCCTCTATTCCCGGACGGCATGAGTCCCTCCCCTTGCTCGAGCCCTGATTCTTCCTGCTCTTCCAGCGACCTGCTACACAGCCCGCATGATCTGGGGAGCGGTCAAGATTGAGCGACACTTCCAGGAAAAAAAAAAACAATCACAGGACCAGGAGGAGGAACCGAAACCTCCCGTCACAACCAAAGCATCTCCGTCTCTCTTTCTTCCTTCGTCTTTGGCCGTTCACACTTTCTCTCTTGCTCTCTCTCGCTCTCCTGATGCCAAAAATACACAAAGTGGAAGAGGGGAGAGATGAAGAGACAGAGGTGAAGACGAGACGAGGCGAAGAGGAGAGATTTACATGTAAACCAAAAAAATTCACCTGGAGGTCTAGTGGTATGTGGTCGACTGAGCGCAGCCACTTCTCCACTGTTGTTGTTTTTTTCTCTCTCTATCTCTCTCTTTTTTCTGTTTCTCCGGAGAGTGTAAAGACATAAAAGAAAAGACAATAGATACCGGTTTAAGAACTGCAGGAACCAGAGGAAAGAGCTGATTATTAATGATCCTTGAGCCAAAAATAGCAAAACTAAAAACTTTTATTTGTTGCAGAACGGCAGTCGGATTTCAGCTCTGACCAGTCTGGAGAACTTTAAACCAAAAAAGAAAAAAAAGAAAAAAAATATGATAGAGGTGAACTTTAATAGACTCACAGTGACAAAAAAAAAAAGAGACAACCATACCAAAAACCCATATACCAAAAAATAACCAAAACCAAAAATACGGAAGGAAAAGCTTTATCCCGTGGACCTGTAAATAGTCCAGCGTCCAGCACCAGACCCACACCAACGATCCAGCAACCTCCCGCTCCATCACTTCATCCGACATTCTGTCATTTTGTCTGTCTACATGTCAGTATTTTTCCCTAAGTCGTCATTGTTTTTTTAATTAGTGAAGAGGTGAATTTCTAAGTATTAGCTGTGTATTGCTGTGCAACAGTGACTCAGAAGTGTCAATGTTTTTTGACTAGAAGTCTAGATGTACAAATCTCTCCCGCTTTCTACCTCTTTATCAGGTTTTCTTCTCTCTAGCTTTAGTTCCCATTCCAGAAGAAAAGCATCCATACTTGAGTAGGTGTGTTTTGTTCTTTAACCCTCATCACTGTCATGTCGTAATTTTCAGCTTCATGTCTATCAGCACCAAACAGGTGTGTTTGCGAATGTCATGAAAAATCAGATGTATTTAATACAAGGTCAGCTGGTGTTCCTGCATGTTTGACGTCTGTGTCTCACGTTCATGTTCATTCTGTCTTATTTCCATTAAAAAAACAAAAAAAAACAACAACCACATTTTGAATCCATTATCCACATTTTTCACCTCCTTCATACTTGCTCCTTGTTGGATACCAAAGTGACTCATCACGGGTCTCTCACTGCGATGCAGACGGAGAGCGGAAACCCCCTTCCCTCAGACGTGCTCCCACCTCTCACACACCCACACACACACATATACACACATCACTGAGTGGACATCGCTGGGGGAACTTTTGAGGAACGGGCGTTTCCATTATCCCTGGCACTTCATGTATGAAGTGAATAAAAAAATAAAAAAAAACTTTGCAGCCAACCATAATTCCAGAGATTCACAGAAGCAAACCAAAAAAAAAAAGTTTCCAAGCCAAATATGGAAGGAGCTGAGGAAGAGGAGACAAGAAAAAAATGAGGTCTTTCTTATCCTTCCATCCATCTATGAAAGATTTGTGAAAGTCAGGGATGGTGTCAGGGGTAGATGATTACAGCATAGATGGATGGATGGATGGATGGATGGATTCATGGATAAGTACAGATGGTTCCACACTCTTCTTCCTCCTGTCACTCGAACCCTTCCTGGTCCTTGGGACGGGAGCTTTGATGACCTCACTGAAGTTAAAGAGATGTGGCTGGTTTCTTTTGGGTTTGGGAAGGATGTTCTTTTTCTTCCTTTTGGCTCTTTTATTTCTTTCCGTCTGTCTGGTTTGTGGGAAATTTTTCTCTTCTATGTGTGTAGCTGCTGTTCCTTTGGTTTATTGCGTGCTATGGTTCTTTTGGGGAGGGAAAAAAACACGTTATTATAGAATTGTTCTTTTTTTTTTATGTCCCCTCCTTGTTCCTAGTCGTGCTAGAGACTGCATCAGGTGGTTGGAGAAATACTGTGAACATTCATCTAAACAGATCAACTAGGACGAAGGTGAACACAAAATACACACAAGACACCCAAGAACATAATAAGCCAAAGCTTTAACTCTTAAAACGAACATCGAATACGCGTGTATACACCAAAAATTCGGCACCACGCAGTGCTGTAAGATGAACGCAGGCGTGGAGGTGATCAGAGCTTCTGAAAAGGGGACCGATTGAACCTGTTCTCCACATGACCGTTTAGATGGAATGGCTCACTTAGTGCTTCTATAGATTTTGTAGTAAATGATCTATGTTACAATGCTTACTTATTGCTGATGTATAGAAAAAGGTACAATTTAAAAAAAACAACAAAAAAAGAAAAAAAAAGTTGCAAACTTGATTTTAGACCAAAATGTTTCTGTTTATCTTCTGCATTTTCTTTTCTTCACCTCACACCTCTTTTTTTGTGATTGTTCTGATTATGCTTATCTATGAATTTTTATTTATTTAATTTATTTATTTATCCCAAATGCATTTTTATTGCTATGTTTGAGGCATCAGATTGTGTCAAAAAAAAAAATGTAATTCTACTTCGCCAAGGCAACCTTTTCAAAAACCAAATCCATAAAAGAATGCAACCATCGGTCTTTTATCGACCAACACAGGGACGGTGGCTTGTCCTCTTAACCCTCCCCTCCTCCTTTATGGGCGGAGTCTGTGTAGGGATAACCTATCAGGGTGAAGAGCAGCACTGCGCTAGACGCTGACCTGACGTTCTGGACGGACGTCAAACATTTTAGCACAATGTTACAGTGACCTTTTTTACTAGCTCGGTTTAGACATTAGCGTCATGATGCAGGATCTTATAATCTTATAGCATCGGATACTTTCTCTGTATAGGCATTATATCTACTGTATAGGAATGTGAAGATTATTTTTTTTTTTTGTCTAGATCTTCTAATGTAGCCCTCAACTAAAGGAAATCAGCACGACTGGTCATGATCTAAAACATTAGGACTTTTATATTCCTGTGCTGGCTGAGAGTCTCACAAGCTAATCGTTTGTTGACTGTATTGCTGTGATGATGGTTGAGAGCGTTGAACGTAGTGCTGCTCGGAGCCTTGAGCCGAAAGCTTTAAACAGCTACAAAACCAAAAAGAAAAAAAAACTGGAAGAGAGGAAAGATGGAAGGAATTGGATAAAAGAGGAAAAAAGAGCAAAGAGGGATTCTGTGCAGAAAAAACAAACAAAAAAACGGTCAGGGCCGTGCAAGGCTAGGAAAGAAATGTAGCTAAGCAGAATCATGTCGATGCTGTCTCCATCTTTCTCTCTCTAGCTTTCTGCTCGACTTCCTTCTTTCCGCTTTCTTTCTCGTTGTCTGTGTCTGATCAGGTTGAGAAGAGAGATAGTTCCTCAAATACCTCACTCTCTTTGACGATAAACCAAACTAACGAATGCTTTAAGCAGAACGATGCATCTGTTTGTAGCGTGTACGAACGGGCTGCTTTAGGGCGAGCTGGAAGAGGTCATGGGGCAGATCGAAGAAGTTCGAAGGTCACAATGGTCACACGCTCGATGCGTGCGCTTCTCAGAAAAGCTTTATTTACCAAAGCCGACACGCTCAGTCTGTTTGCCTTTCTAAGGTGCACACAACACTGTTTTTCAGATAGAGTTCGAAAGTCTGAGTCTACTTCCAAGAAGTGTTTTTTTTTTTATTTTAATCTTATTATATTCAGGAAAATGAATCCAGTACGCAAAGGCAATTAACCATTAACACTGTGTTAGGGGGTAAAATGATCAAATTTGAATCAAAATATACACATGGTAGCAAAGGTTGTGTAAATGGAATATTCAAATTGATTTCTTTTTGATTTCTTGATGGACTATTTAATCTGTTTTCTGTTTTAAATGATTGTGTGAACAACACAATCAACAATACGACTTTATATCAGGCCAAAAAAAAATAACTGAACCTAGGTAGTGGACTCCTAGGCTGTACACCATACGGTACGATGTTGTCTCTCTGTACAGCAGCACACTTGTGAAATCAGTGAGGCCATGTTTTTAGAACAAGGACGTAATACATGATAAGGTCGTTATACATGGCAACACAGAAACGTCTTGCTTGATTTCCCAGCTGGCAGTTATGACTCAGAGTGACACTTGAGCAGTCGTAAGGACATAACAAGAGCAAATCAGAGATGAGTCAATCGCAGCCCCCACTTCTCAGCCTTTTGAATCAACGCTCTGTCGATATGAGTGAACAACAGTGTGACATGAAACAGGACCATTGTGAAGACCTTGAGGGTACGTCCTCCCTGCCCTTTTTGACCTCAGCTCAACTCCTCTGCCTTCCTTCAGCCCTTAAAGCCACTTCTACAGTCAGCAGGCCTACTGCACCTTTCCAGCTCACGACCGTAGCCTGACTCCAACTTGAGTACATGGTGATTGGCTGATTCGCCAGAACGTACACTGAAAGCCCATTGGCTGGCGGTCCTGTCTGTCAGCTGCGCGAGGTGCTGAGGGCTGGTGACTGGGTAGAGGCTGAGACTGTTGTTGCTAGGTGACTTCTTAATGTCAAAAGAGTCTGAGAGTAAATGAATTCGGTTCCTGTTTACATCGAGCGATCGCTGAATTCTAACCCAGAATGTCTTGACTACAGAGAGTTTAGTATATGCAATGCTATGAGAAGCTTATCCACCTCAGGAGCTTGAACCCCAGACAGCATTAGACTCACGTTAATTGCGGGTGTAATCGGGACCAGCGTTTCTCTCTCCCACTCTTTTTCGCTTCTTTTTCTCCTCCTTGCTGAACTTCAAATCGTTTTGCAATGTAAAACTGAATTCTTGACTATTACGGAGTGTGACCAAGGTGTCTCGCAGTCTCTCAGTGAAGTGAAACACCAGAGAACGATACCAAAGCAAACACTCCACTGGGAGTCCCGACACACCATACTGTACACACTTTCCGAAACAAATTGTTAACATATTAATAAATGATTATAATGCAGAAACAGTGCAATGACTGCTTTAGTGCAAGACAGTTATTGCTTTTATCATATTTTCCGATTGTGCTAACCCTGACAGTGGGTCTTGTCTGGGTATAACCATCACAGAGGCCTGATCACTGTTATTTCCTAGCTATGATCAAGAACAGCACAGCAAGGCAGAGAAAAAGAAACCAAGACATCTATCCTTTCTTTTTTTTTCTTTCTTTTTTTTGTCTTTGATTTAAAATACAGCTTCAGTCCAAAGGAATAACAATAAAAGAGCAAATATCTTTAACTCTTCTAGTGAAACCAAAGATCTCCACTAATGCATCTTCTGCAGCATTTCTGTTGGGGGGGGGGGGGGGGGGGGGGGGGGGGGGGGGGGGGGGGGGGGGGGGCGGGGGGGGGG
>JAQMYK010000033.1:9934324-9944452 GCA_030014345.1 Clarias buthupogon
GCATTTCGGGTCCCCCCCCCCCCCCCCCCACCTCTTTCTCTATGTTCACCTAGCAACTCCAGTTTCTGGAACGATGGCCTCAGCAATCCAAAGCAAATCATCATAAATGATGATTTTGATAAAAATTTATATTTTTTAATTATTTGTTATTGGGGAAAACTTTTGCTTCTCATGAAGGTTATGGTGACGATGCTTATGATGATGATAAAAAATAGTTTATGTTCATGAATTGTCTGTGATTACTTTTATGATGCTGATCTGTCCCTTCTGCGTGTGTGTGTGTGTGTGTGTGGGTGCGTGGGTTTGTCAGTGTGGGTGTAAAAGTACATGCATTTATGTGTATGTATTACATATACAGTACCTATTTTATTTTGATACGGTTTGTGTGCATGTGTGAGTGCGTGCATGAGTGTATGTGTGTGTGTGTGGGGTGTGTGTAAGCACATATGTGATGTGTGTGGCCCCTACTATCTTTTCCTTTGATGTGAATAGTCCTTTTCTTCCCTGTCCCCTTTCTTTCCTCTCTTCCCTATGGTGACAGGTTAGCCTTTTAGTGTATTTATCTCTGAAACCAAAAAAGAAAAAAACGAAAAAAAGATGAAAATAACTTGCTTGTTCATTGTACAGTGTTGTTCATTTTAAGTCATTTTTGTAACTGAAAGTGTCTCGCTCATCCAAATAAAAAAAAGGTAGAATACTCTGCATGTACATTGTGTCTTTTTTAAAAATACAACCTGGCATGCTTTATTAGAGACATTAAGCAAATTACCAGCAACATCATGACCTGCTATGTTTAGCTCTGGAAATAAAACTTGGCGCAGACGATTAGTAACATGAACAGTGTTTAAAGAACCGATTACAGGCAACTGCATGCCATTTCAATGTAGCTCAGACCTACACTGATATTAAGTATCCCATATGCTTCTGATGGACACTCTGATACAACATATTTAGCTACTTACTAATGTCCCATGGGGGGATAATGTTAGTAAGGCAGCCAGGCAGCAAAATGATTCACATGCATGTTATGACTCCTCTGGCTCAGTTAACTAAAAATAGTTTGTTGAAACCATCCTTCCATTGTCTATACAGCCTATAGTATAGTATAGTATCGTATTGTACTATGTGGGGCTATTTGGGGGCCTGGAGCATATCAGGAAACTCCGGGCACAAATCTGGACATGGTGCCAACCCATGGCAGGGCACATGTACACACTCAAACCTACACTACAAGCAATTTGAAAACGCATTCAGCCTACACCAGGTGGCTTTGGATTGAGTGAAGAAACATGACTACCCAGAGGAAACCGTCCAAGTACAGGGAGAACATGCAAACTCCACATGGACCACGGGCGAGAATCGAACCTATAACCCTGGAGGTGTAAGGTGACACTGTGCCCCTGTGACACCTTTAATTTAAATAAAATAAAATAAAATACCTAAACACACAGTAATACAAAGAATAAAATCACAAAAACCACAGCTATTGCTTACCTTCTTATACTATTTATACTATAGCTATTTTCAGTGCTGCTATTTTTTGCTCGTGTTTGCACACAACTTGGCACAGGTTTTACAGGAAACCCTTCCTGACGCAGCCCTTCCATTTTATCCGAGATTCGGACAGGCACTACATCCAGTTGGGCTTTGGGTGGGAATCAACCCAGGCCTTCCACATGGGAGGTGAGAAACCTACCACTGAGCCGCAAATGCACACCGGTCATCGTCCACCTATCGTCTATTCTACTTTATCCTGTATACAGGGTCGTGGAGGGCCTGGAGCCTATTCCAAGAAGCTAAGGGCACGAGGTGGGGTACACCCTGGACGGGGTGATAACCCAACGCATGGCACACACACATATTACGCACAATTTGGGAACGCTAATTATCCTAATCTGCATGTCTTTGGATTGTAAGAGACAACTGGAGTACCAAGAGGAAACTCGCCAAGCACAGTTATTTAAACAAACAAAAAAAGTTACATTTTTAAAAATATTATTTAATGTTTTAGGTATACACTTTATTATTATATATTTTTTGTAATGAATATGAATATAAAGACATTAAAGTAAACCTAATTATGCTAATATATTATGTTCAAATCATCCAAATTTTAGCATCTTATTAGCTACACAAGCTAGCATGTTTATTATTATTATTATTATTATTACAAAACAAAACTATTAACAACATCTTTTTTTAATTTATTTTATTTTTTTTATTATTTTAAATTCAACTAATGGTTTGTTAAAGTATTTTTGACTAGCTAACTTGACTAGCTATATGTTTCCAGCTGATGCTAGCCAGGTTGTCAGCTTATCGGTGCACTTGTTAGCAAGGATGAACTTTCACTTATTTCAAATTTAAAGTAATAACTATCATGGAAAACAGACTTCATGTGAAATATATAACATTGTAAGAATCTTAAATATATCAAGATGTACTGTACTATTTTCAAAGGATATAGTTTGGTGTTTTTTGGTGTAGCCACTGTACATTAACCAGTAGCCTATATATTTTTCAATGTGCAAGGTTTAATTATTTAAATAAATCTCAGATAAGGCTTAAGGCGGCACGGTGGCATAGTGGTTAGCACTGTTGACTTGCACCTCGTTTGGGTTCAATTCCTGCCTCGTGTCTTTGTGCAGTTTGCATGTTGTCTTGTGCTTGGTGGGTTTCCTCTGGGTACTCCGGTTTCCTCACACAGTCCAAAAACATGTATGTTAGAACGCTAATTGGAGTTCCCAAATTGCCCGTATTGTGTGAATATTGACTGGAGGTCCTACCATGGTTCTATAAATGGGAATAAATACTATGGTCACCATTTGCCTCCACGGTCGGTAAATTGAACTACACAGGTTTCTAGATATATGGAGTAAGCCTTTAAAACAGATAATACAATATGCAGTTAATTAGTTTAACCACTAGATGGAAGCATCTGCCAAGCCCTGCACATTTTGTCCAAAAGATGATTTTCTTATTTCTAAAAAATAAAAGCTCTAAGGTAGCAGAGGCCAAATTAGTCATCATTTCTCCTTTCCCTTTCTGTTTCACCCTGCCTCCATGATTTTCCACCTTCACTTTTGCTCATCTGACTCATGGGACATCTGGACCTGAGCAATCGGTGTTCTTGATTCTCTGCTCAACAGGATGCTTCGCACACCCCTTTGTTTTTTTTTGTTTTTCACGATGCGAACGCACACTGTAATCTTTCTGGGTTGTCATTATAGCTGTTTATGTATCTAGGACAATCTGAGGTTTTTGTGTCAATTACTACACTGTTCCAAAACTGATTAACAGATATGACGTAGTCAAACCAAGAGTTATAAGGAGGTAAAAACATTTTACATTGGCGCATGTACAGGGACACATCTTACTGATGAATATACACAACATAGAGGAATACACTACATGGCCAAATGTTGATTATGGACATCTGACTATGTCCATACGTGACTTTTCCCGCATATATGACTCTTCCTGTGAACTTTTGCCGCAATGAATATGATTGTCTACAATGTCTTTGGTTGCTGTAGATTTACTGGAATTAAGAGGTCTAAACCTCTTCCAGCATCCCAGTGCCTCTGTGACCAAAATGAGGTCCATGACGACATGATTTGCTAAGGTTGGAGTGGAGCCCTGACCTCAAGTCCAACTTTGGGATGAATTTAATGCCGTCATGTACCTGACCTCACTAAAACTCTTATGGCTGAATGAATGCATAGATCCAGAGTAATGTTTCCAAAATGGACTATTGGTTTTCAATAAGCACATATGAGTGTAAATGGCCAGGTATCCACATACTTTTCAGAAGTATAGTGTACGTGTTGTGGCTTTGGACTTTGCAAGGTTGTTTGATTTAATCTTTTTTCTTTGATCAGTGATCACACATCTCGTAGTTACTATAGTTACCTTGAAACATCATAGTAAAGCTCTGGCTGTATCATAATACTGTCAGAGTAAACTATAGTGAATTGTAGAGTAAACTTCAGTGTCGTACAGCGTGAGAACCAGTAGGAATCAGAATCGATCCGTGTGTACATCATGACTTTACAGATTAAGTTTACTTACAGAAAGTACAGTCAAGCCTCTAGTGCAGCCAAACTAAACATGCAAAAGTCCTATTAAAAAACACTGGGCTGACAACAACTCCCTGCGTGGGATATGCAGTTTCTGTACATTCGCTCAAGATAATCATTCAGTATCATGCTGAGCGCTGTGTACAGATTGGTCAGAGGATTCGTCAGTCATTTTCGCTCCCACTCACAATCTGCCACTGTCAGTGTCGCCTCCTTTTCGCTGACAGGTGGTCAATCCTTCAGCCCAGAAGGCAAAGGTGCACTTATGAGTGTGTATGTGCTCAAAACATATGTGCGACCCAGACTCTGTACACCTTTGCTTTGCATGTGAAGCCTGTTAGGCAGTGAATTAGAACAGCTTCGTTCATGAGCATTATGGAAGCATAGACTCATTCTGCTCCGTCTACAACGAACACTCAAAAACAACGGGGGCGTCTGAAGAGGGCATATCAATAGATGAGTCATTAGACTACTACAGTGCCCACGGCACACGCACACCCTCTACACATCACATCCTGCACACACCAACACTATACACTCACAAACACGGAGACTTAGACTTTCTGGTATACTTGAGCGTAACATAGCTTGCTGTTTCTCATGGCCATCTTTTTGAAATAACATCAAATCAACATTAATGCAAGCAGAAAGACTTGTCCCTAAATGTCTCTCGAGTACCATTAAAGTAATGAAGAGAGAGAGAAAGAGCGAAGGAGAGAGAGAAAGAGAGTGTATTAGACATAGACACATCACAATTTCCAAGCATAATTTCAATAAATGTTTCATAATGAGTCCTGTGAGTGAGATGTGACTCAGTAAATGTCCATGAAGTAGTGCAACACCCTGCAGTGTGCGTTCAAGTGCTTGCGTGGTAGGATATGTGATCTTTCGTTAAGGGGGTAACTAGGGGCAAGTGGATGCCATATCCTCAGTGCCAGAGAGAACTATTACCACAGCGAGTCTGAGGGAGGGTTGAGAGAGGGTTTACAGCTTAGATCTGGCCTCTGATTGGGTCCTTGGTTGGGGCAGCCGTGGTAGAGCCAAGTCCAAATCTGTCTGCAGCGAACGCCCTGGAATGAAGGGGTGGATGGCCAGGTCAGTGAGAGAGAGAGAGAGAGAGAGAGAGACTATAATGGGAAATAGTGATCTGTGCCAATAGGAAGAGTTTGTTCCTTAGCAAGATACTGGACACACTGTCAACACATGCTGTGCTTAATATAGCGACTGTCACACAGCCAGACAGTACCTCATGCTCTCTTGCTCTTGGAATATTATAGACTCTGTCAGACAGGGGTTTTAATGACACTCACATTGTCCCTGATCTATGCTATTCTGACCTTCCGCGTGCTCCGCAAACTCTCTGAGGCTCTCTAATTGCTCCCTTCATTACCCCACGACTGACGCCTCCGTTCACTTCCTCCCTCATGCTCTATACCTTCTCCTCCTCCTCGTCCTCCTCCTCCTCCTCTTCTGTTTTTCCTCCTCTCTAGCCTCTGTCCTTTTCAGAGCTATATGTGGTAATCCTATTACTCATGTGTGAAAACCAGCTGAGAGAGAGGTAGGGATAGAGCGAGAGAGAGAAGGGATTGTCAGTTCTGTGTTACACTGGGCAGCAGGTGAAAACACGACACAAAGAACATTAGTTGAAGATGAAACTATGAGGCATGACCCTTATGGGAAGGGCTCTGTGGGTACAAGGGGGAAAGCCAGAAAGAGACAGAAAAAAGAGGGAATGAGAGAGAGAGAGAGAGAGAGAGACGGGCGGGTGAAAGGGGTGAGACTCAGACATGGTGGGGTATTATGCGGCCCCTGACAGTTGGAGCGCCAAGCTTGAAAATAAACAGGTTCTTTGATGACAAAGAGGCCACTGACACACACACTCACACACACACACACACACACACACATGCCCTGGATGCCCATTTCCCTCGGCATCGCCCAGATTCCATTGACTCTCTGTTGAAACTCGATACGGCTCCACTTCACATAATGAAGCTTTAAGATTATAAGCAGCAGCATACTTAAGCAAAAGAGTTTAAATATCCAGGCAATGGAAGTAAACGTGAAAATACCAGGAAACAAAAATACACATAAAGGATTTTCATGTGTTTTTGTATTGCCTTGTCTGCAGGCCCCTGGGAGTTACTCTTACCCATAAAGCAGTTCTCTGCATTAGGGCAGAGATATGTGAACTTGCTTCAATGCAGAAGTACAAACCAGATTTGAATGATTTAATGCAAATATTTATGACAGTTACTCATTTCGGGATTGGCTGAGAAGTGGATCTGCTAGCACTAAAGTACTATAAGTCAGGTTCTCCTGGGCCATGACCCTGTGTGGATCTCCTGTCCGTGTTCCTCTGATGTCCATGTCAGTTTCTTCCAGGTACTCTGGTTTCTTCACACCCCAAAACATAGCAGGATTTCAACTGGCCTACTCCAGGGTGTGACTGTGTGTGCATAGTACTCTATGATAGACGGCCTGTATTACCACCTCACGTACAGTGTTTCTAGGATTGGCTCCAGATCTACCTTTATCGCGATTAGGATATCGAAGATGAAAAAGTGAACTATGGTGAACTATGAACCAGTGTAACCCTGACACTCCACTCTACAGCATTTGATTTTTAACAGGAGTTGAACTTCTCATACACCTTAAATAAATAAATAAATAAATAAAATGCATAAGATATGCTTTTTTGATGCTTAATTAAAACTTTTGGCATGTGTGGTGTGTGTGTGTGTGTGTTTTACTATCAAAATGTCACAGGCTTCCCTCGGACTGCTGCCACACCTTAAATGTCAAATATAGTGCATTGTTTAAAAACTGGATATGAATGACAGGAAATATATTACACATAATATACAACCACTCATGGCACCAAGTGATTATCCCATTCCTATTGTTTGGGAGTCCTTTAAGTCTCAAGTGGTTACTCATTGCCCATAATCATACACAAATCTGTCAACCTTGTGTGTAGGCGAATGGACCAAGTGTTTGTCATCTTCAGGGTGGGACACGAAAACGTACAGTATGAGAGGATTACTTATGGCTAGGTCACTCTACTCTGTTCTTCCATTCCCATTCTCATGAATCATTTACGTGTCATCTTTCCTGTCCGAAAACTAAAGGTTGGTCAATGGCAGCGGTAAACATGGAAGGAAGTGGCAACTACTCTATTACACATCTGTATTAGACTGTACGCTCAAATCCCAAACTGAGCCCTTAAAGCAAATCTCTTAACCCCTTAGTTGCACAAGAGCTTGCCTTATAATAGATCAAAACTTCAAAAAACATTTTACCCAACAGCAATAGTCACGATTCCTAGTCATGCGGTCATCAGGCCCAGAACAGTTAACTGATTAACATATTCATGTTAACGGAAATAAAATAAAATGAAACAAAAATATAATAAATAAATAAATAACATGAGGCCTAGAGAAAATAGTGCGAACATGAACAGTATATTTTATGGAGAGGAAATAAGCAATGATGTACTTGACAGAAAATGAACAACTGACTGTGAGGACAGGAGTGATGAGAGACGTGGAGAAATGGAGAAACTAACAGTGAATAATACGGTGGTCATCAGTGAGCATGTATTTTAACCATGAGAGAAAAACGACCATGATGTTTGAATGGGAAGGTTGAGTCATTATTCCCATGCCTTTCAATTACTACTTGTTTGCATGCAGCTCGTCCATTCTTCTCTTCGGTCTACTGCCCTGCACATCCTAGCCTTTTCTCTCTCTCCCACATCCATTCCTCTCAACTCACTGTCTACACTTCCTCTGCTGAAGGCCCTTCGTTACAAAGCATGAGAGAGATAAAGAGAGATACTGTACAGAGAGTCAGCGCAAGTGCTAGTCAAAGGGATAATAAAGAACGAGAGAAAAACAAATGAGGAAAATTGGAAAGGAAAGAACTCGTCTGAGCTGGAGCAGATAATGTTTACGGCCTATATGAACGTGGGAAAGTGCCGATCACAGTAGCTGTTCGTTTTTTCCCCCTGGGGAGTAGAGGGCAAAGCCATTTTCCTACACGCACGCACTGCATTTTTCTGTTGCTTCTCATCTGTTTCCTCTCTGAACAGAATAGTCTGCACTTTTCAGCACTCATTGTCATAAATACCAACAAGAAAAAGACAATAAAGGTGCAAACAGCAGCTTCCCCTCATAAATGCGTTCTGTCTGCAAAGAGATAAATTCACATATAGCACTTCATATATTCACTTAATAGCTGTGACAAATCAAAATTGAAAAAGTAAGCAAAAAGTACAAAAACATATGTTAAAGTAGGAAATAAAGAGTTTAACTTGTAAGAAAAAAAATGCTTATGAAAAGACTTGTTGAATCTAGAGGAGTTTGTGAGTTTCAGACTTTTATTGCATAGCAAGCCCACTTATACAATATATGGACAAAAGTATTTGGCCAAACCTGCAATGACATTGCATCCAAATACATATACTTCAATATACAGTTGGTCAACCCTTTGTAGCTATAACAGTTTCCACTCGTTTTGAAAGGCTGTCCACAAGATTTTGGAGTGTTTCTGCAGGAATTCGTGGCTATTCATTCTGTAGAGCACTGATGAGGTCAGACACTGATGTTGGACGAGAAGGCCTGGCTCTCAATCTCTGTTCCAGTTCATCCAAAAGATGCTTGATGGGGTTGAGGTCATGGCTCTTTGTTAGGGCCAGTCAAGTTCTTCCACAACGAACTCATTAAATCATGTCTTTATAGTCCATGCTTTGTGCACTGGGATCATACACAGTCATGTTGGAATAGAAAAGGGTCTTCCGCAAACTGTTGCCACAAAGTTGGAAGCATAGCATTGTCCAAGATGTCTCGGCATGCTGAAGCATTAAGATTGGCCTTCACTTGGGACAAGGGGCCTGGTTTCAATAATTACAGTGGAACCTTGGATTGCGAGTACTTTGGAATGCTAATGAACGAAATACGAGCAATATTGTGGGTAATCATCTCCCATGCTTGATCTCACTCATATAGCTAACATCCGTGTGCACATATACTGTATATTATAACAGTGACCATGTGTGGACGCTTAAAGCATTTTTTATTATGTGCTTTTATGTGTGTGTACGCTTGTGTGAGTGAGAGTCTCTGTTGTAAACTGGTGTGTGTGTGTGTGTGTGTGTGTGTGTGTGTGTGTGTGTGTTTGCGAGCGCACTTGTGTAAATGAGAGTCTCTATCGGTAAACTGGTGTGTGTGTGTGAAAGAAGCCCCCCCCTTCTCTCCTCCCTTTGGTCTCAGTCTAGTTTATTTTTACTTTATATTTTGTATTAATTATTTTTATATGAATATTTTGGGTCATGGAATGAATCGTCTGAGTTTCCATTATTTCTTATGGGGAAGTTCATTTTTATTCACATCTACGAGTGTTTTAATACACAAGCACGCTTAAGGAACGAATTATGGTCGCAATCCAAGGTTCCAGTGTATTAAACATCTAAATTCAATGATTAACAGATTTGGCCAAATACGTTTGTCCATATAGTGTATCAACAACTTGTATCAACTTCATTTGGAATGTGACTTATTAGATATTTAGATTTTTAAGCTATAGGTAATTAATGGAGTGGAGCGTTGTTATACAAGCACAGGCATGACTTATAGGACCACTGCACCTGGATGTGTTGAGATCTTGGAATTTTCTTAGTGATCCTATTACATTTTGGATGTAAATAAAACATTACAATTTGACAAGCGAGCGGAGCATCCAGGGATGCGGGTTTGAATCTCGCCTTTAGTCTCTGTGTGTGGCTTTGCATTTTCTCCTTGTGCTTGGATAATACGTTTCCGACACATACTCTGGATTTCCCCCTATATTCCAAAGACATGCTGATCGACGATTCCAAATTGCCTGTAGTGTGAGGCTGGGTGTGTGATTGTGTGGGTGCCTGGTTCCTGTGATGGGTGGACACCTTTTCAGGGTGTACCCTGCCCTGTCCCCTGAGCTTCCTGGAATAGGCTCCAGGCCAGACAGAGAGTATATACAGTACATACAAACACACACACACACATATATA
>JAQMYK010000033.1:9958181-9960681 GCA_030014345.1 Clarias buthupogon
CTCTTATAAATTTTGACTTCATTTGGTGCTTCCTGTGTGTGTGTGTGTGTGTGTGTGTGTGTGTGTGTGTGTGTGTGGTCGACTGCCGGGAATTCAAATGTTGTCTGGCGCCATCTTAACCCCCTCCCTCCTTTCTCTCTCTCTCTCTCTCTCTCTCTCTCTCTCTGTGTGTCGCTCCCTCCCCCCACTCCTCCTCCATCCCACTTTTTACTCTTTCCCTCCAGGTCAGGAATGTGAGAACACGTTTAAAACTTTCGTTTAAAACGTTTAAAGCTCTCTCTCTCTCTCTCTCTCTCTCTCTCTTTTAGTCTCCATACATTTCTTTTTGCCTTTCTCTCTCTCTCTCTCTCTCTCTCTCTCTCTCCCTCACACACATCTCTCCTCTTTTTTTATCTGTCCATGTCTTTTCTTTCTCTCTTTCTCTGTTTCTCCTTTAGTCTGTCCGTCTGTCTGTTTTTTCTCTCTTGTCTCTCTCACCTTTTCTTTATCTTTTCCTCTTCATCATCCTCTCTGCCTTTCCATTTACAACTTGACTATTCTCTCTCTCTCTCTCTCTCTCTCTCAATGTTTTTCTTTCATTCTGTCTCAATATAACTCTCTTAATAAAGCTGTCAGTTTGTTTCTCTCTCTCTCTTTCTCTGTTTTTCTGTCACTTTCTGTTTTTTTTTCTCAGTTCCATCCTTCATCTCTGTCTCTGTGTACATTTGTCAATTTCTTTTCCTCCTTATTTCTCTCTCTCTCTCACTCTCTAATTCTGTCTCTTCGGCTGTGTAACTCTCATACTACTGTATCTCTGTTGTCCTCTCTCTCACACTCTCTCTCTCTCTCACTCACACACACACACACACACACACACACACACACACATCTGGACTCTTATCAGTATTCTCTCTTGAACTTTGAGGTCGTGCATCCCAGTCAGTTTTTGATTTGTAATCAGCTGTGTCTGTGTGTGTGTGTGTGTGTGTGTGTGTGTGTGTGTGTGTGTGTGTGTGTGTGTCTGTGTCTGGGTCTGGGTGGTGTGTTATTGTCGAGATGAAGAGTTACGTAGTGAACACACCACACTGTCCTGTATTACAGGAAGCGGCACACCTTTTCTCTCGGCGCTAACCTAATAAACACCCAGTAGAACTTCTTTCTCTCTCTCTCTCTCTCTCTCTCTCTCTCTTTCTCTCTCTCTCTCTCTCCTCTGAGTTGTGAGTAGTGTTGGCGCTCTGTACTCGTCTCAAGGCTTCTCGAAGCGCTCATCCCCAGAGGAAGCGTCTGACAAGTTTCTTAGCGTGTTTTGTTGAACTTCGATCTCCACGCACAGCCAGTGAGAGAGCCTGAGTGAAGAGTGATCTGCACAACAGAAGATCCTAACACTAGGACTTTTCCTCTCGTGCAGGTGTTTTTATTTTTGAGACCGAGTTACTGTCTGGAGCAGCGCTGAAGCTTTCGCTTTACGTTTAATTATGAAGGCGGTTCAAACCAAACTGGGACTTTTGATTGTGCAGGATGACAGAACACACCTTAACTTCTCCATATAATCCCCTCCTACACTAGTACTGTACACGCATCCCAGCATTCCACCAGTTCCTGGATACCATTACGGTAGAGACTTTTTACTTCACGTCTGAAACACCGGCCTCCAGGAACCCCTTTAATGGCTCAAACATGTGGAAATGGCTTGGGACGAGGTCAGGACCGAAAGGGGGATGTGGCAATAACTCCCAGCCGAGTTCCTTTAACTTGCGAGTAGTCTGCTCTTTCTTGAAAGCGTGTCTTTCACAATTCGGTGACGAGTTATCCACTGATATTCAAGAATCGGGCGCTCCACTCGCTGAATTTTCAGGAGATGCTTGCGTGGATGTACTGCTTCCTTAAAATGTTTGCACCATTCCGATGTTTTACTCTGGCTAGGAGTCTCATCACCGTACTGGGCTCGAAGTCTTCTGTAAACGTCCCTCTGTTTTTTACTCCTTCATTCACCTGAATCCCTCATTACAACCAAGTCCCGGTTTGACTTGAATGGCCCTCGTAGATCCGTGGGTTTTGTTGTAGTTTAATTGAGGAGAATTAAACGAAGTCATTTTAGAAACGAAGTCGCTGCTCGGTCTGAGAGTCTCTCACTCGAGTGTATGATGGCGTTGAGCTCCGGACTTCTAACTTTTTTGCCTTTCAGACAATTTCTACTTTCAGGTTCGCTCAAGTCAAGCTGCAGATATCGGGAGCTGTACAAGCAGATGTTTGTGACCCTGACCCTGCCGTGGACCCGACCCGTCTTGTCTTGTCCTGTACCTCTCGCAACCTTTCATTCAAGTTCGAAGTTGTAGAAGTACAACAGAAAGAGGCTTAAAGTGTGTGTGTGTGTGCACGCTCGTGGAGTGATGGGAGTCCCTGTGGAGTGAAGCCTTTTAAACATCGATTCTGCCCTCGCCTCTTTAACCCCGAGCCCGTGCACACGCGCTCCTGTGTCCATTTCTGCGCACACGTCATCTCACGATCTGTCACCAATCCA
>JAQMYK010000033.1:9963181-9969892 GCA_030014345.1 Clarias buthupogon
CTATCATATGTGTCTTCTGTTATCCTGCATAATCAAAAGTCCTGGTTTGACTTAAACACCCCAGGTTTTCCAGTGAAACCTGGACTTTTAATTGTGCGGAATACCAGAACACATCGAAAATCTCTCCCGTTTTACCTCAAAGATTCACAATAACTGTGTAATCATGCTAATGACTGAATGTCCTTTAGTTCAAACTTTAAAACCGAAAATAAACATGTTTTTTTTTCTTTTTCTTTTTCTTTTTCTTTTAATGGAAGTCCTTTTAGCATGCACTTTTTCTATGAACTTTTGCAAAACCTTTGTTTAGTCACTTGCCTACAGATCCTTAAGTTGAAAAGAAAGGTGCAAATAGTGACAGATTTTAGAAAGAAAAAACTGTGAAAAGTGGCTCAGAACACTTTCTCAATCCATATCGAGTTCACATATGGCAGAAGTCTAAAGTTTAGCCGTTGTGACATTTCTACACTCTTTTGCATAAACGTGCATAAATTGATCTTCTGGAGTAAATGTAGTTTCATTCCAGTGCCACAAGTTGTATGCATTATATTTATTTTAATTGTTTTTAAATAAAATAAATATAACTTTAAAAGAATTTTTGTTCTATTTTACCTGTACATAAAAAAAATCTCAGAGGGTCAAAAAACTTGTACTGAGAAAGAAACCTAATTCCCCGTACCAGTACTGAAATGGTTTTTTTTCTTTGAATAACAGAATGTTTAAGTTTTAGATTATGAGGAACGTTTGCTGTAGAATTCCCAGTTGTTACTATGGAAACTATAATATATGCAGAGGAGCGCGTTACTAGAAACATGTAATTTGAATGACCGCACCGACCAATCAAATCAGAGCGTTTAAGAGAGTCGTGATCGAACATATCAGGGAAAAAAAAAAAAAAAGAGCACTACAGGAACCTGCCTGACGTTTGGTAATGATGAGAACATTACCGGCTAGAATTGCTCTCCTTTCTTTTGGAAGACACGAATACACAAGGCCAGCCAATCGGACGCGAGCAGCTCCTGCGGTCACGGCGTCTTCAGTGGCGGGGAATCCCTGGCCTGTTTTGCAATTCTATACCGTACTGTCTAGGCGCACCGGGTCTGGGTTTAAATGCATGACATGTGCTCGCGTGTTGGTGGTTGTTTTAGCGTTCATTATCTCGGCTCTGTGCTCTCTGTGCGCACGTGAACGTTAAACGCTGCTCCCTCTTCACCCTGTTACATAATCACGTTCAGCAGCAGCCGCGCAAGAACATTGAAAGTTCACCCGGATCAATCTCATCTCTCTCTCAGAATGTGTGTGTGTGTCTGTGTGTGTGTATTCATACCATAGGTTACTGGTTTTCCAGTTAACAGGTTATCAGATTTCTCTGCTTGCTTTTAGGGAGAATCCAGGTACCTGAGCAGCTCTAATTAAAAAGAGTATACTAGAACAGAATACGAACACACGCATTCCTACAAAACTTTTTCTTTTTTTTAATCGTCCCATAAAACTCTCATACAGATTTCTTCTTTCTTCAGGCTCTTAACATGTCCCTAAAGTGCCGAGATACATTTTCTCAATCCTAGTTGGTCACCAGCACTAGGCTTAGACACACACCAGGCGCAGAAACACACCGCGTGTGAGAGAGAAAGAGAGAGAGACGGAGAGATTCTGAGGAAAACTGTGACACCACTGGTTTTAAAGTCTGTTTTGATTTAGTAGCCGGCATGCTGGTTGCTATGGCGTGGCTGCTGTGCTCCGGGTGGCGAGTTTGTGCTCGTAGTTACATCATTGGCGTCTTGCATAATGCAGTACAATTTATTTGCTCCAGTTGAGGAGGACGAGCTCTCCCTCCTCCGAGAGAAAGAGAGAGCGAGAGGTGACTGACCTGCTGCCAAGATGGTCAGAATTAATGCCTGCGAGCTGCCTACACTGAAAAACATTATCACCCTCCTCTCACCATAAATCAAAACTGGTGTTCGGTTTTATCGAAAGGGTTTTTCATTGAGACGCAACTCAACCGCTGTTTGGACATTGAGAGAAAGTTGTCTAAACTGTGTATTAGACCTTTGTCCTCCAGTGTCCTGTTGTCCTGCCAGGTAGTTACCAGTTTATATCACGTATGTAACTGTAGGTATAAATCACGTACGTAATTTCATACGAGTTTTATTCCTTTCCACAATGTTAAACAACACTGAAGGTATCCAAAGTATGCAATAATCTCTTCTGAACAGTTGATGCTGAGATGTCCATGGCTCTAACCTGAGGAGCTGTTAATTGGTGATTTATAATTTTTTTTGTTTGTTTTTTGTTTTTTTGAGACTGGTAACTCAATGTACAACTTCTCCTCCGCAGAGGTAAGTTTTGGTTTCCTGATGGTGAATGCACTTGACGATACACTGTTCTTGCAAGAACTATTCCCGGACAGCTGGCCTTTGTGTCTTACAATAACAACTGACTGACTTGTTGTTGTTATTGTTGTTGTTGTTACTTAAATACCTCATTCCATATGTGTCATTTTAAAGTCTTGAAAAATAAATCACTAAACAATAGACGTTGAATTAGGGGGTGCGTCCAAACTTTTGATTGGTACTGTATGTTACATATTAAACAGTCTATTATAAAATTCATTTATGCCTTAATTTAAAGGAAATAGGTTTTACTGTTTCTTTAACAGTCTTTAACACGGGTCTTCGAGATCCCCAAAGTGTGTGTTAGTACTCGTCAGATAATGCTTATTTTATACACTGTATGCCTCTTATTATTTTCCTTTTTATTTTTGTAACCCCTTTCTCAGGATTGCTACATCGGATCATTCAAGCTGCAAGTTATTGGCACAGGTTTTTACGCCTGATGCCCTTCTTCCCTTCTTACCCCCTGCTTCTACTAACAATGCCCTGCATCTCCGTGGCTGAGTATATATGGGCATAAATTTAAAGGCTTTGCAGCTGGTGGGGCATGAACACCCGGTCCTCTGATCAGTCTCAACCACCACTGACCCCTGGCCCCTACATTATATGACTTTTATATCTGCTTTTAGTTCACTCCTCCTCCAAATGCACCATGGAGGAGAAATGACACGCCCCTTCAGACAATCTGAAGGGGATCCTCCTCTTATGTGAGGTCACAATAGGGCAAAATCTAAATGTATTTGTTAAAACCTTGGCCAAAAGTTTTATTTTTCTTTTATGTTTTCGTGTGTACATGTAACCCGGCACAGTCAGGAGGTGTTTGCTGGTGGTGGCTGTGCAGTTCAGCGGGTCTACCGCGCACATGGTTCGATTCTGATTTTCTTTCTTTGTAAGAAAGAAATTTTTTTTGTACATTTTCGATAATGCAGCATATGGACTGTTTAGTGACTTTCGCAGATTCTCCCAAACTGCTCAAGGATTACAGGACTTTCTCGCACTTGAACAAATCAAAATGAAAAAAAAAAAAAAGACAAAACACAGAAACCGCCCTCAGGTTACTGGACCGCATTGTTTGCTCTGTTTTAATTCATGTGGAAATGCCTGGAGGTGACGGTTAACAACCGGAAAAGGAGAAGGCTGCTTCCTCCTGCTCCATTAGTGGGTGGTGTAACACAACAAGTGCCTGAGATTGATTACCGTTGCTATGATTGATGTGAGTGCAGCTCATCCTAACCCTGTCCCTAGACTTCCATCTACACCAGGTTGTGGTGCCACCTGGGGCTTAAACTCGCCATGTCCGCATAACAGAGGGAAAAATAGTCTATTCATGTATCGCCACACTGACTCCAAAATCAATGTTTTAGAATAAAACTTTGATTTAGATACGTTTGCATTTGACATGTTGCTGTTCCCCTATAATCCTGCAGGTAGTGTGTCCGCAGTGTGTTCACACAGCACAACTTCTAAAAGTTTGTTTAGAATCATGACAACATCTACAAACAAACAATATTTAATATCAAATCGGGATTCATACAGAATCGTGATACAAATCGAATCGGCACCTCGGTGTCGTAACTCCCGTGGAGATTCCCATCCCTACCTGCGTGATACTGTAGGGTTGGGGTCAACTGCTGGTCAGACATGCGCTTGCACACACAAACACACACACGCTGACATGCCACCGACATCACTGTTGTAATCCCCCCCACCGGGGTGTGTGTGAGGTGAGTGTTACGTAAGAAAGATCAGCAAGACTTAAGCAGCTTTAACAGATGCATTTTACCAGCTTGCTAACAAACTCTCACTCACTCATGCTGAAATCTCTTAGTCACCTCTGTCTGGTGAACATTGAAATAGGGCAGAGCCTGGCAAATATGGTAGCCAGATGTGTGTGTGTGTGTGTGTGTAAATGGGTGAGGGAAAAAGAAAGTAAGAAAGGGAGAGAAATTGAGAGAGAGAGAGAGAGAGAACAGTGACAGGCTGCGTCACTGCACTGCATGTTCACAGATCAGCTCATGGTTATCAGTAGCCACACACACACACACACACACACACACACACACACACACACACACACACACACCGGGTAATGTCCTGCCCTGGGCAATGCTGACCGCAATCACTTTCTCTCCCTCCTCACTCTGTGTCTCTCGCTCTTTTTGTCTCTCGCACACACTTTCTCTCTTTCACACTGTGGCACTTTTGACTTCTGACTTTCCTGTCCCCCCCCCCCCTCCTCTCTCTCACACCATGTACTCGTTGGCGTGGTTAACAGACGCAAGCAGCGTTTTTCCCCTTCTCTAAAATTAGGGCGGTAAAATAATGGCAGGAAGAGAAGGAGAGCGAGGGAGAGGGGAATTGATGGAGGTGAAGGAAGGAGGGGTGAGGAACAGGGAGATGGAGATAACGGAGGAGAGGGTATTTTTGGACAGTCACACGTCACACAGACGCAAGTCAGGCCGCCGTACACAAACAGACACGGAGGTGACAAAAACATGCTTTAAAAGTCGTGTGCGTGCAGACGCGTGTGTGTGAAGACCCAGTATGAAAACTAGTGGTCATAAAAATGGGAAGGAAAAGATTTTTCTGCGGTTTACTGCTCAAAGGTGTTACAGTTCTTTCTTTTTTTTTTTCTTCTTTTTTTTGCAGTTATAAATCAGGTTTGTCTCTACTGGTGACACCACGCAGTTTCATGTCAGAGTTTTCACCTAAAAGTACTCTCACTGGCCACTTCATTAGGAACACCTACGTTTCATGCGGGTACCCGTGATCACGTGACTTCGGGTTCATCCCCGGAGTGGCAGAAACACGTTTGGTCTGGTTTGAGTCGAAGAGAAGGCTACGTTTAAATAAATAAATGAAGAAAAGCGTGTAATCGCATGCTGATGTTCCTGTTTTGAAGTGTCCAGTCTTTGATGAGCTGGGACGTGGCTCAGGCTTTCCTGCTTAGAACTTTTACACAGCGTGCTCATTCCAGTTACCGTCTCCCTGTATTGTATTGTGTTGTATTTTTTTCACACACACACACACACACACACACACACACACACACACACAGTTTAAAGTTCTTGTGGAACTCTGCGTTTTCTGGTCAACTAACAGTCACAGATCTAATTTCCTCCATTCTGATGTTTTGTACGTATGAAGCATTGTACGGTGTTAACGTGTTAGGCTCCGCCCCTGAACATCGGTATCAGTGTTCCTAATATAGTGGCCGCTGTATATTTGAGTGCGCACTTTACTAACTATGATTGGAAAAAATAATACTCCTGGAGTAAGGTGTGTGTGTGTGTGTGTCTGTGTGTGTGTGTGTGTGTGTGTGTGTGTGTGTGTACCTGCTGAGGGGAACAGAGGCTCTCAGTCACTCGGGGTGATGTCATGGGGATTTTGGAGCAGGGGGGAGTACAGCGGGGTGGGCTGACTTACCTGCTGTAGACACAAACACACACACCTGCTTGTGTGTGTGTGTGTGTCAGGGAGGGTGATATGCCACAAATATTATGTCTAGAATCCTGCTGAGATTAAACAGAGGACTGGAAACACGAGACGCTTTAATGTGCAAAGGTTCGTCCTTCAAAATTGTAACTATGTAGCGTTTCAAAGAGCTGTTGTGTAACGTTTAATGATGTCATAAAAGTGCTGACTGAACTGACGAGAATCTCAGGGAGAAAAACACAGTACGATTAATCATGCTAAATATGTAAGTCTGCATTATTGTGTGTGTGTGTGTGTGTGTGTGTGTGTGTGTGTGTGTGTGTGTGTGTGTGTGTGAATAAATCTGTAGTTCTTCATATATGAGTTCAGCAGTGAGAACACAAATACCTGTTGCTGGCTGTTCCTTCTCTCTCTCTCTCTCTCTCTCTCTCTCTCTCTCTCTCTCTCTCTCTCTCTCTTTCGTTCTCTCTCTCTCCAACCTGATCTATTTGAGGCCTGGCTCTCAGGCTGAAAGGATTAATTGTCGTTTATGTTTTATTTTTTTGTTCTGTTCATTTCTGGGAGTTTATTTTTAGGCCTGAAGTGTCTGGTTGCTATGAGACGGTGTCCAAGAGAGAGAGAGAGCCAGGGAATAGAGAGAGAGAGAGAGAAATGTTTGCGTTGTGAAGGCTGAATTACAAACACGCTCACGCACTGAGTCAGCGCTGGCACATGTACACACACTGCGTGTGCGTGCGTACACACACACACACACACACACACACACACACACACACACACACACACACACACACAGTACAGTACAGTAATACAGTAATAAACCTGGTGACTGTATCAGGCCACAGTGTGTTTCACCCATAAATAATGACCCCCTAATTTACCCAGA
>JAQMYK010000033.1:9993753-10008838 GCA_030014345.1 Clarias buthupogon
TATATATTAGTACCTGCTTAGGATCGATCAGCACATATATACTAAATGCAGTCTAACTTGTTTAAAGGTAAGAAGTGATGCTCGATTTACTGCTGATGGTGTGAGCAGCCATATTGATTTAACGTCACTTGCTGAACTCCGTCCTTTTGTTGAGAACATCGTCCTTAGTAGAAATTATGATTTTAAGGGACGTTTTATTTTGATTTGAAAGCGATGCAGACTCCTGTTGCACGTCGACCTAAAGACGGCGATGCATCAATGTTTTAGCCCTTCAGTCTGTCCAGCCCCATATTTCAAACAAGTTCTAAAGCTTCAGGTTTCACACTAAAATCGCTGTCGGCTCCATCATGCCCGTCATCTCGCTGAACGATAACTAGCAGAGCTGAGACTTGGCGTGACTGCACTGAAAACACAGAAAACCTGTTTTCACGCTTATTTTCTATGGGTGTGGCTGCTTCCACGTTCCTGGAGTTGTTCTCTTCTAGACTGTCATCGATGCCATTTCAGGAATCTGTTTAAGCTCCTTTTCTTTGAGACTTTGGGGGGGGCATGACCCTGAAAATGTTTTCTTACAAATACGTTTACCTTTCGACTTTTTTCTGTGTTCTTCTTTCAGTCCTCACATCTCTCCAGCTTCTTCAGTTTATTGGCTTTGAATTTACCACCGCATAAAATTGTCTGTCGCCCCTGCTGATTTTTGCTCCTTATATTTTATCACTACATCTGGTCCTATTTCTCTCGTATTTTCAGCGTGTCATGAAGCTTTTTAACCAGAGACTTTTTTACGTAACCTTTTTATTTCAGTTATTGCCAATTATTCCAGAGCTTGTTCAGGACAGTGTTCTGTACACTTTCTAGGGTCTGTCTGGTGTACAGCTAGCACAGAGGATCATACAAATAAAAATAAAAAAATCAGCAATAGCTTTAAAAAATTTGCTGTTTGGTGTCTCAAGAATTAGGCAAAAATAAATAAATAAAATATAAATGCTGGTGCGGGGAGAAGCATTGCTGCCTTTTAGCTCCAGGGTCTTCCTGGTTTGATCCTGAGCTCGGGTTACCATCTGTATGAAGGTTCTCTGGTTTCATTGCGATGTCCAAAAACCTTGCAAGTGCTCAGGCTGGCTATGCTATATCGCTTACTGGGTGTGAACGTGTCCGCATCGGTGCCCTGCATTGGACTGGCGTTACATACATGGTCAATTCTTTCACCTGGCACCGTGGGTGAAAGTAGGCTGGTGCAGACCAGTATCGTATACCATTAAATGATTCACAAGTCTAGAAAGAAGGGAGAGCAACTGGCGGCCAAAAACCCAGGTTCAAAACTAGTCATGGAAGCACTTTCAGCAAGAAAACACATCTGATAACTGCTTGTAAGTCGTTCTGAAATGCCTCGGAACTGCCGCTGTGTTTTGATCTTTCGTTACTGCTAGTGAGCATGAGCTCACCTCGTTGCTTTGTTCATGGCTGAATCCCAAATTATCCCCAAAACTACTTGGTGTATGGAATAAGCACACAGCGCACTAGCTTTTCATTTTACGCTATTTGGGATCCAACCCTGGAACGGTAAGTTAGCTAAGGCTGTTATACTTAACGGAATAAGTGGAGACATAAAGAGAAACTTGTACGATGTACAGGACTGTCTGACACCTCCATGGGTTATTCTCCTTGCCTTTTGGCTGCATAATACCAGTAAGAATTTAAAACTAAGTTCAGCCATGCCTCGCGTCCAGAGTTTCCAGGATGGGGAACTGCAAACTTGACCAGAATAATCCACTTACTGAAGACATGCAGTAGTATTCTCAATGATACTGTATAATGTACTCGTCAAACATTTGCATACCATTGGTTATGTATTGTCTCACAATCTATGAGTTGGAACTGGGACAGACTGGGACCGAGCCATGGTGATCACCATCATGAGGTGAGAAATTCCATCATGTGTGTTCGAGTCAGACTTTGAGACTGAGAACATGCTACTTTCAGGTAATCTTCAGTTCTTTGATCTGATGATCTACGTTTGTGTTGGTTAACCGTTTCCTACATTACCCACAATGCTAATAGTGGTGTCATGCTGTGTTTAACTTGAGAGATTAAGTGAGAGATTCTCTGTAATTTTGAAGTACAAACTAGGAAAAAACACATACGCCTCCATGTTGATCTTCTGCACCAGTGTGATGCATATTTTCCACCTCAAATCAACAAACTGTTCAGTCAGTATGATAGATGTAACAAGTGAATATGACCTATATGCTAAATGATCCAAAAATAAATACATGAAAATACAGTAGAACTCAATACAATTACAGTAGAAGTTGATTTAAAGTCACTTGCTGGACTCGGGGTTGAGGAGACCGTCCTTAGTTCCCAATAGGAGTTGAAGGGATGCAGTCTTAAATTTTTCCTAGTCAGAGAATTTTGTGTTGATCCCAACACTGGCTCTCACTGAATCTAAACCTAAAGAGAACCTGTTAGGTCTCATCTCCTCAAAAAGATAACATGCTAAAGCTTCAAGTTTCACGCTAGTCAATAGAATAACTTTTATCTGTGTCTATAAAGAGTTACTTCATTTTTTACATACAAACCACAAAGTTTCATTGAAAATGGCTAGTTATCAGTTCCACATAACACTGTTGCCTTGCACCTCCTGGGTCCAGGTTCGGTTCCCATCTCTCTGTGTGCTTGGAGTTTGCATGTTCTCCTGTTCTTGGTGGGTTTCCTCCCACAGTTCAAAGCCATGCAGATTAGGCTAATTGCCGTTCCCAAATTGCCTGTAGTGTGTAAATGAGTGTTTGAATGTGTGTGTGTGTGTGTGTGCCCTGCAATAGATTGGCACCCTGTCCAGGATGTACCCTGCCTCGTGCCTTAAGTCTCCTGGGATGGATAGACTCCAGGCCTCCCACGGCCTTGTACACAGGATTAAGCGGTATAGACGATGAGCGAGTGAACTATGATAAGGAACAGTTGTGATGTCCAGCACTTTATCTTCTTCTTCTTTGATGTTTAATGGCAGTTGGAATTATATTACATTACATTACGTTACCACCAACTGTAGGTCTCATTCTCTCTCGTCTTCCCAGACGATTTTCTAGACTAGCCGTACTTAAAACGGTTGACGTCATCCTTCCTTCCTTCCATCCTGTGTCTTGAACTCTTCATCTGTTTTATCCAGCACCTCCACACACTCTTTCTCCTTGACACGTTTCCCTCTCAGTACCACTCAGCATCTAGTTGGAGTTCTGTAGGTCGCATCGCCGCCACCTATAGATCTCTGTCTCCTCAGCTTCCCTGTTCTTTAAAGCCGACTTTCTGGTCTATCTCGTCATGCTTGATGTCTTCTTGTCAAATGCTAACTAGCAGAACTAAGTCTTAACTAAGACTTAAACGTAACTGTGTGTACGTTGTCTCCAGTACTTTTACGCTGGGGTTCTCATTAATATGATGATAAACCATGGATGGGAAATTGTGACTGAGGAAAGAGGCTTGTTTTTCGGGCTAACGGAGATGAGATCGTAGCTGCGCTAGCAATGTCGCCCTGAGGCACACAACTGTTACCTTTTCACAGGAATGAAGACGTTAGCTAGCACCTTAGTAGAAGAAACGCAACAGGTAATGGAAATATGTCAATATGAAGTTGTTTCATGTGTGTCATGCGCGTAAGTTGTACTTTAAAGTGAAACCGATAGGAAAGGTAGTGAGAGGGAAGGATAACCGACTTCAGCACCACTTCCCCTGTTTTCTTGGAACTGTGCCATCTGTCTACTCTGATGCTCACAGCTCCTTCTTATAGTCGCCACATCCGCACACACTTACACACACACACACACACACACACAGCTGTCAGGTGCAAACCATATTCACACTTAGGAATGTACAAAAGAAAAGATATAATGTTGTGGGACACAATAGAAACTATTAAGGACAGATTTAGAAAAAGGAAGCTGCACAAAAAGAAGGACAAACAACTCCATGATGGGATTTCTAGTCATTTCGAAGGTTATGTACGGCGCCGTGTCGCCCCTTGCTGTCTGTGTAGGTGAACTGCATGTATGAAGCCTCACCCAACGCCCAGGGCTGTATGGAATGCCAGGAAAGTGAGACCATAGAGCATGTTTCTCATGCTGGGAATACAGTATATGCTGCAGAGGCTAGATATGGTGACAGAGCTCCAAGAACTAGGGAGAGTAGAAAGCAATGCTAAGGGTCTTTTAGAATGGGGAGGCACTGATCAGGGAAGGAAGCATTTAATCCTGTTTTTGGGAAAGACTCGGCTTTAAAGGACAGGGAAGCTGAGAGATCTATATGTGGAGGTTCTGTAAGATGCAACCTACAGAACTTTAAATAGATGCTAAGTGGTACTGAGAAGAGAAGAAAAGGTGTGTGGACGTACCGGATAAAGCAGACGAAGAGTTCAAGAACAAGTCAAGACAAGATTAGGGAAGCATGCATTAGAGAGTACTGTATTTCCCTTTAAGATGAGGGAAATCCAAACCTACGGTTGGTGGTAATGCAACCTACTCGATTCCAACCGTTGTTAACCAACGAAGAGGAAGTAGTAGTGTTGGATATCACAATTGCTCCTTATCATAGTTATTATACCCAAGTTGTCATGTCGAACTGATAGTTTTCAATGAAACTATGTGGTCTGTGCGTAAAAAAGGAAGCAATTCTCAATGGACACAGTAAAAAGTCATTTATTTTTCATACAGCCCACCCTGTTCAGAGCTGTAACCGACCCAGAGCCAGTACCATTGCACCCATGGCACAAAGCAAGTGCACCCTGGATGGGGTGACAGTCTATCGCAAGGCACAGGTGTACACACACACACACACATAATCATACACTATGGGCAATTTGCCCAGCATGGTGGCTTAGTGGTTAGCATTGTCACCTTGAACTTCTCAGTTCTTGGTTCGATTCCCGCCTCGGGTCTGTGTGCATGCCGTTTGCATGTTCTCCCGGTGCTTGGAGGGTTTCCTCCATGTGCTCTGGTTTCCTCCCACAGTTCAAAGACATGCAGATTAGGCTAACTGAAGTTAGTGGGTATATATGTGTATAGTGTGCAGTGTGTGTAATGCGATGGATTGGCACCCCGTCAAGGGTCGTGCCCTAAGTCTCCTGGCACAGGCCCTGTGCGTCCATGTATACAGGATACAGCAGTATACAGTAGATGACGAGTGATTGAAGGAGTATCCTGTGGAAACCCACAAAGCACAAGAAGAACATGCAAACTCCATGCACACACACACTTTAGGCAAGATTTGTGCAAGGCAACAGTGCCTCCCCCTGAAATGTTATAATACATGCTTAAATAGGTATTGGAATGTTGGTTGTGAAGTAAAATCTGAGGTAATAAAAAATAGAAAATTAGGTAAATTATTTCTATTAAAATTATTTTATAATGTTTTTTTTTTTTTTTTTTTTTAATACTTTATTGACATAAAAGTATCAAGTTGCTCTCCCAATGCAACTTCCAAATGAGGTGATGAGACAAGGATATAGGCATACAAGTTCATGGTACAAGACCTTGACCAGGATAAAAACAGTTTCACACCTTCTCAATAATACAATGTCCATAAAACACATTATATACTCTATACTGTTGCTAATGTATTTGGTTACCGATATGGGCTGTCCTAATAAGATGTAACTCTCAGCCCATGTCCAAATGCTCTGATCATCCAGCTCACGCAGGAGGTGACCATACCCATCAGACCATACCCAACATCAGGTGTGTTAGAACAGGCTTTGAGAACGAGCTGATCAGTTCTAAACCAGATCAACATATTTCGCTCACCCTGAAACATCATTCACGTATTTCGTCCTTATAACTAGTGATCATACAGTACTCATGAGTCTGGTGTCCTGTGCAAAAACAATGCCTCTTCTTCCCATTGTCTCATCATCGTCTCACTGTCTGGCTGGCTGTCATCTGTCTATTCTTTCACCGCTTTCCTCACTTCAGTCGTCGTCTGCCAATAAAGCCAGTGGCGTGGAGGGGGGTTTGGATCTGTGACAGTTCACTGACATGACATCACCATGCTCAAAGAGAGGGCCTGTCATCATGGGGTGGGTCAGATCAAAGGTCAAGTCCCTTGCGAGGGGGCGATACTAACGAGGCATTTCAGCATGGTCTCATCCACTATGCATGTTCTGCATCACAGTCTACTGTTTATTGTGCAGCCTACAATAACATCATCTTGGCCAACTTTCTGTCTAAAACGGATGCAGCTGAGATATGTGTCTGTGTGCCTTGTTAGAAACATATGAAAGGCTAAAAAATCTGAGAAACTTTCTCAGATGACATGATCGCCAAATGAAACTTTTCTCACCAGGCCAGACAGAAGTTGAAATATACTGAGAGTATCAAAGTATAAAAGTACCTAAAAATGTTCACAAATGGAGAAAAAGACCCCGGCTTCAACCTATACATTTTGATTTTAATTAGTGATGCCAAAGCATCACCAAGTAAACTGGGAAAACAACAGCAAAAGTTGAATAACAGAAGCTTTATACTCTCCCATGTTAGCTAGCGTTACAGTAACTCTGAATATAATTCACTTGAATATTAATAGTTTTGTTATATAATAATATATTATAACTATATATATATATATATATATATATATATATATATAGTAAGAAAGCTTCATTTCTATTTCTATAAGCGATATTTTTTAGATATAAATAAGTAAATAAATAAGTAAATAAATAACTGTGGGTGGTTCGGCAGGATAAACTTAGTAGCTAATTTCCTTATAAAACTGGACAAATTGTATCTGAGACTTAAGACTCAAAACTTTGTTTTATTAATTATTGTTTACTGGAGGGTTTTTTTTCTTTGCCTTTTTTAAGGCATCCTTGCTCTATAGCATTTATTTGCATGTGCCTAAAAGTTTTGCACTGTACCGTACCATTAACATTTATATTTTCATTTATACATACAATTAAATTCAGTTTTCTTCATATAGCACTTTTTAAAATGATCATTGTCGCTAAGGAGCTTTACAGAAGCAAAAAAAGAAAATTGCAGAAATATGTATGTATAAATATGTGTAAATATTATTTATCAGATTGTCCCGGATGACCAAGCCGAGGGCTACTGTGGCAAGGAAAAACTTTCTGAGATGGCAATAAGAAGAAACCTTGAAAGGAACCAGACTCAACAGGGAACCCATCCTCATTTGGGTGAAAATGAGTGGGTGATACCAGGGATTGATCTGCAATCCTAATGTGTGTTAGGTGTAACAGGAGATGTGTTTAAGTTAATACTGTTTTTTTTTTCTTGGAGGCTCAGGTATAAAAGGTTTGTATCAATCATACTACTATTCAAGATAAACTTCTTAAAGTTAAAAGAAAAATCGAAGAAAAATACAGTGATGTCGGGCTGTAAATTATAGTCAGCGTAAAGTCAAAGGAGTCACAGATTAAACCTCCCAAACTGTTGTTGTAATGTTGGAGGTCCATGAAGTCATTGTTAGTCCAAGTCAGAGTGGAAGAACTCAAGTGGCCTGCACAGAGTCCTGACCCTCAACCCTAATGAAAACGTTTGGGATGAACTGAAATGTCCATTGCATGTCTCCCAGACCTCCTCCTTCACATCACTGCATGACCTCATTAATTCCCTGGTGGCTCAATGGGGAAATCCTGACAAGCAGAGATGAGTCAGAGGGGACTACATCTGGAATGAGGTGTTCAAAAAGGCACATATGGATGTGACATTGAAATGTCTACACATGTATGACCACGCAGACAGCTGGGCCAAAAAGCTAAAAGGATGCTTTCCATTACATAACTTCATCCATATAAGGTCAGGAATTTCTGTATCTGCTAACTGGGTTGGTGTTTAGGAGGTCGGGATTGCTTGTAGTTTAGGTGAGTAGAGGAAAATGCATGCTTCTGCTATTAGAATGTGAGCATGCCGAACGTAATCTGACTGAGCTAATTATGACTTTTATTCATTATATAGCATGTCTAGTGGATTGTTCAGTTTAGTGAATCTAGCTTTCCCTAAAAGAAATACGGACAAAAGTATTTGTCCAAAACTGTTAGAATTAAATCAGACCCTTTATCCCCAGTAAAGGGCAATCTTATTACCTCAGCATGCCAATCTGAGGACATCTTGGACAATGCTATGCTTCCAACTTTGCGGCAACAGTTTTTGGAAGGGCCTTTTTCTATTCCAACATGACTGTGCCCCAATGCACAAAGCAAGGACTATAAAGACATGGTTTCATGAGGTCAGTGTGGAAGAACTTGACTTGAGTGAACTGGAACGCAGCTCGTGAGCCAGCATTTCTCATCCAACATCGGTGTCTGACCTCATAAATGCTCTACAGAATGAATAGACATGAATTTCCACAGAAAGCCTCCAAAATCTTGTGGACAGCCTTCCAAGAAGAGTTAAAGCAGTTATAGCTGCAAAAGGGGGACCAACTCTACAGTATATTGAATGGATTTATACAATGGATATTTGGATACGATGTAATTGCAGGTTTGGCGAAATATGTTTGTCGCTATAGTGTACCTTGTTGAGTTGATTTGTTGGTATATCCTTGAATTTGTCAGTCTTATAATTACCAATGTGTGTGTGAGTGTTTGTGCCGACCTCCTTTATCTAATACTGTCCCCGGTTACACAAAATAATGCCTGAAGAATGCTCAGTGATGAGCGAACGGCAGGTGGCGCCTCAGGTCAACTTTGTCTACAAAGAGAGATTATGTAACTGGAACTATATCACTTGTAAGCGTTTCACGTCTTATCTTTATATGGCTTATGCATATACTCGATGTACTTCATATCTGATATCTGAGCTGAAATAGCTCATGCATTTTGAATGCATTCGTTTGTAGCACACACACACACACACATATATATATATAAGAACATATACGACGTGCAACAGGTACAGTGAAATCCCACACTTTATGATAACTGGAGAAAGTTTGTAAACTTGGCTTGAAACGACTAGGCTTCACGGCTCACTAGCTCCGTAGCACTCTACTATTAGTCAGGCAGCGGGGTTAAGCGAGTACGCCAGGCCACGCCCACATCGGCCAGCTGGTGGCAACATGCGTGATGACTTCACCACTCTGCTCGCTGATTGGCTAGAAGACCAGGCCAGCAAGCCAATCGCTGTTCAGCACGGTGACGTCAACAAAAACTCCAGCTGAAATTGTATAGAGGAGGCGGAGCACAGCGTCGCCGACGTCAGCGCCAACGGAAGCGCGCGACGCGATTGGTTGGCGGTTACGAAGGCGAGGGGTCTGTTGCTGAGAGAAAAAGAGAGCAAGACTTGAGGGGGGAAAAAAATCCAGAGCAAGGAGGAGAAAGTCAAAGTGATCTCCATGGCCGTAGAGTGGAGTTGTTTTTATTTTAGATATAAATATGTCTTTCCGACGCTATATCACATTGAGAAGATGATTGACATATTATTAAAGTCATATAAATGACAGGTAAGTTCATACACACGGGTTTTAGTGTAGAAAACAAATGTTATTATTTACACGCAGAAAACACATACACACACACATACACACACACTGCGCTGTAAACATTGCCCCGCTTATGAGGCAGAGCGACGGCAGCCTCGCGCGCCGTCTCATTGGCTACCGCGTCCTCAACACCTCCCATCTTCCCGCCTACTTTCTGTTCCTATGGTTCCCAGCGCGCTCATTGGATACTGTACGCTTCTGGACGAGCCGCCGGCAAGGCTTCCTACTGGCTCGTGCTCTACGTCACTCACGGCTACTTTGACAACTTGGACCGCCCGGTAGTTTTTCCTCGCGTGCCTATTGGTTACTGTACGCGTCGGCGCGCTCTGATTGGTCGAGCGGCCCAGCTGTTAGTGGTTCATTCACCATTTTGTGACTGTAGTGGAAAAGGGACGCGGAGAGTTTTTTTTCCTCAGTGCCTCTGAGTTCCTGTTGGGAGGAAGAGATGTTTCACGGATTATATAGGGTATAAAGTTAAATGTCGTTTTCCGGAAGCTCCCAGGACGCCCCCGTGGACAGGAGAAACACACCTCGGGTGGAGTTTATACGTGTACTACTGCGAATGTGTGTTTTTTTTTTTTTTTTTTAATCCGGGTGAGTTGTGATTAATGTAACATGGTTTATAATTGATGTGGATTTGTGTGTTTTGTCTGAGTTGATGAAAAGAAAAGGAAGAGATAAGAGATAAAAAAAAAGAGAAGGAAAGAGAGATGGGGGGAGGGGGAGGAGGAGGTGAAGAAGGAGGTGAAGAAGGAGGAGATGCAGTTTAAACTTTGTCAAATGTTCAGAGCCGGGGTCAGGAGCGAGCTTCATAACGAGCAAGTTCCTGTCTCGAAGCGACTCCTGGTTCGAGGCTCTCCTCGAGGCTCTCGGGCTTACACACGGTGTGTGCGGAGCGCCACGGACTCCACACACCTCACACACTACATCCTATACGTGAATGATCCTGTATTTAAAGTCTCTGAGAGCTCAGAGCGATATGTATATATACAGTATGTGTGTGTGTGTGTATCTGTGTGTTTCAGCAGTAAGGTGATCCTGACCTGCTCGTTGCATAAACATCATTTGCAACTTTACTACGTGCGCTGTCTGTCTGCCTCACGCCGAACCGACACCGAAAAACACACCTCTCACCATATAGACCATGAGCTTCGCTTATTCTAAAAGGTTTTTTTCCCCCTTTATCTTTATTAATATATATATATATATATATATATATATATATATATATGTATATGTATATAGATAGATCGATAGATAGATAGATAATCACCCGGCTTCCCCTGTGACATTGGGAAAGGAGGCGTAGTACAAGTACTACAGATCTGGTGCTGTAGTTGTGCACTCTTCTTTTAGTAATTTCTGTATTATTACAAGAAAATATATGATTGCATTTCTAAAGAAACATTGCACACTTATATAGTTCACAAGTGTGCAAGGATAATCCATTATTAACGACGGACGTCCTCCCCTTATTTCATGCTTATATACTGTATGTATGAATAGAGATCGAGGTATATATTGCATTATGTGTGCAGCATTGAAATACTTTTAATCCTGGCTGTGTTAATGTTTCGGAATAGACATCACGCAAAAATACAGAGAGAGAAAGAGAGAGAGAGAGAGAGAGGAAAAAGTCACGTCTTTCTGCTGTGCCTGCTTTCTTTTTAAACCATTTTCCTCATTTCTGTCTATGTGTGAAAGGCATATGCATCCTGCAGCGTGGTGTGAGAAGTGTCTGCATATCGGTTGCTTTTTTGCGTACATTAAAAAAAATCTAATAAATATAATAATAATAATAATAATAATAATAATCAAAAGCAGTTTAACGAGCAGTTTAATTTTCACTTTGTATGCCTGATTTTTTTTCTTTTGAATAGAAAAGAACCTTTAGGAGCTTTGCTTATCATCATCGGCACCAGAATCATCATCATCATCATCATCATCATCATCATCAGTCGTGGAGTATTAATAAGTGACACGCGTCTGTGCTTGATGGTGGCTGTTGAGTCATGGTGCTTGGAGATGTTGAGGAAAGTGCAGCCGGTGTCTTTGCTCTGCTGTCACACTCTTACACACGCCGTACCGTACCGGGAATGCTGTCCGTACTTATCGGTGAGTTGCGCTCGGTTAGACGTCGAAGGCCCGAGAAAGGTTCAGGAGGAGGTGACTCTGGAGTAAGTGGTTTGCAGTGTGGGAGATGATTTCTACATCACCAGTGACTTTGACCTTTTTTTTTTTTAACTATTAATGTTGATGCATGTGCAGGAATCGATGGTCATGCACATGTAAGGAATGAGTTTAGTACGTCATAGTCATTCGACCCAGATCATAAATGATCTCGAAATGAGTGAATTACGAATAAATTACGAGATCTGTTGAGAAGATGTGCTATGGAGGACCCGGTGCAGAAAAAAAAAAAAAACCTGCACTACTGCAGACCTGCGCCCTGCTACATGCCCCAAAAATGCATTTGTGGTGTATCTGCAGTGCATGCACACATGCACACACACGTTAACAAACCAACACATGCTTTCGAACCGGTTGATCTTTTAGTTTAGAGTTACTTTTTGATGTAATCGAGAACAGCATGGAGCTTTCATGATGACACCGAAGCTAGGGTTGCTGCGAAGGGTTCTAGTGTTAGAGAGACAGTGTGTGTGTGTGTGTGTGTGTGTGTGTGCGTGTGCATGCTCGTTCTGACGGAGCAGTCAGGATGCATGCTATCAGCACTCGTTATCGGGTTCAATATGTTCGCACTGTAGTCGCTTTTGGCAAGGAGGAATCACAACTCTGTCCACTTTTCTTCAAACACGGATCTCTTTCGGAAGACAAACATTCGGAAGTCTGGTCCGTACGTTCCAGCTGTGATATCATAGTTAAGGGGGAAAAAAAAACATGTGTTGGCTTTATGTTTTGTGTGCTGCAGTGATGCGCACATATAAGTGTGTGCGAATAAATGACCAGCGACCTGTTTCGGTAAAACACATTACTACAATAGTAGACAAGTGATGATAATACCCTGTTGATATGATGGACATCACATGCTTTTAAACATTAAGACCACAACAAGAGCTGATTAATTCATTAAAGATAATTTATCTGCCCACTGATAACTACTGTGCACGTGTGTGTGTGTGGTGATAAACCGCCGAACTCGCCGTCAGACACCCACACGGACGAGGTCAGGGTTTTTCCTGCATTTAGTATCGGAGGTGGAAATCAGGGCGTGAAAAACGGACACACACTCTGCGTTAACACACTCCAGTCTCGAACTGTTGATACGACACAGCAGTCCGTTCTGTTACTGTAATGGTAACCTTGCCTCAGCTCAACACTTGCCTCTTTTTAAGAATAATTAATATAAATCATGTTATACGTGTCTTTTCTAGCATAGAGTTACATATGCAAAAGAATTAAAATTGTGTAAAAGATTTGGACTTGTGTCCAAAGTACAGACACGCACACTCATGTCCAGGGTGTAGGCAGACACACACACACACACACACACACACACACACACCGTCACCACACAGTCAGCAGTCATACACACTCAAACATAAAAGTGAAGATTTTTAATAATTATACTTTAATGCGCATTATTTCTTAAATGCAATATTTTTCTAATAATATTATATTTTGCCAGCACATGGACAAAGTGCAAATTATTATTATGCAAAATATACAGGATTTGCATGTATCGTCATGGAGGATATACGAGGGGTTGTTCAAGTCAAACCGGGACTTTTGAGTGTGCAGAATAGCAGAACACAGTTACGAGAGTTAAAAATTCCCTTTATTTCTTTATAGCGTTTACATCGTTTGACTCCCAGGAACTCCTTTAACGCACCAAAACATGTGGAAATCTGTTTAAGCGAGGTCAAGACTGTGGGGATGTGTCACTAACTCCCAGCTGAGTTCCTGTAATGTGCATTTGGTGCGGTGGGCATTATGACGTTTGCATTGTCCTGCAAAAAAAAAAAAATGGGGCTCAAACCAAGCTGTTTTTTCTTTTATTAAAGGAAAAGGCTATTAAAGGAGTTTCTGGGAGGCCAGCGTTACAGATGTGAAGCAGGCAATCCGATCATGGCTCCGGCATACAAAGAAAATATTTTACCTTAATGGTATCCAAGCACTAGTGAAACACTGAGATAAGGCCATTAGTGTAGCAGGGGATTATATAGAGAAATAAATGTTAATCAAAATCAAAAGTCTCGGTTTAACTCGAACAGCGTTTCTATTTCTATTTGTTTTACCATTTTGCAAATTATAGCCTTCTGACCATCCAAATAAAGTTTAAATATATATAATGAAGAAGTAATATAAAGAGACACTACTACAACAAATCTGTTTGTTATATAACAGTACATGATATTTCACATACTATATATTCATGTACTTTTACACTGTTTAGCTTGAGCTTTATTCTTTCTAATTCTTTATCATCAAGCTGTTACAAAACTCATACAATACTAAAATAAGAAATTGTTATGCATGAGTTAAAACAAGCAAATTAATGAAAAAGTAGTTAAATTATTATATTTAAATCATTTTTTAAAATGTGAGAACAAATTGATGAAGTTCGATAAGATTGTTTTACGTACCTGAAATCTGTATCATAACAGATCTGATATATTTTTCCAGTTTTAGTGTAATGTTGACACATGCTGGATGCGATCCCTGGTCATGGAAATGTAATTTCTATAAAGCTTGGGACATTTTGCAGAACTTGGCAGACAGGAGAGAGTCACTAGGTATGTTTCCATGCCCCCTAATATTTCCCTAATAAAGGGAGTAATAACCCAATTGGAAGTTACAAGTGCATAATGTAATGCATAATGTAATGCATAATGCCCCTCAGCTGGAGCAGCCTGATCCGATCCGGCCCGAGTCAGAATCAATTTTCAATGAGAATGAGAGGGGCGGTGTGTAAATCTTTGATAATCTGTTCAATAGGTAAATATTAGCCGTGAAAACACCTGATCTGATTGTTTCTCTCTGATTTGAATATATTATCAATCGGAATATGTTTATAATATTTTACCAACTCGATCGCTGGATGAGGAAGGGGCACTGATTGGCTCAGCAACTCATAAGGTGGAATTTATCGCAAAGGACGGGAAAACAAACCTAACCTCCAAGTAAGGGAAAATACTTCTTCTGTTACTGGCTGATAAAATGCTTATCCCTGTGCAGAACAAAAAAAAGTTTATTATATATATATATATATATAGATAGATAGATAGATAGATAGATAGATGGATAGATTGATAGATAGGTGTATGGATGGATAGATAGATAGATAGATGTATGGATGGATAGATAGATAGATAGATAGATAGATAGATAGATAGATTGATAGATGGATGGATGGATGGATGCAATTATATTGTCATTGCATAATCAGCAACAGAATACAGTTTATTCCCTACCAGAAGTGCAAATAGTAGTTCATATACACCAGGGCAAATATTGGCATTGTGCAACTTATCAGGTGCAGGTTAAACAGTACTGTTCAAAAGTCTTAGGTACCATATTATATGCTGTACCAATTTTGTTATATATGTTTATCATGTCTGCATAATTATGTACA
>JAQMYK010000033.1:10009038-10026365 GCA_030014345.1 Clarias buthupogon
ATCTGTGTCTAAAACTCCTGATTTTAAGCAATGGGTTTTCACTCCAAATATTGACTGTTTATTTTATTACTCTTTATTGCTCTTTATATAAGTTTCTTTTATGAAGGAATGTTTTCAAAAGCATCTTTTGCTTATGCCATATTTTTGTATGTTCCCAAGACTTTTGCACAGTACATATTTTATAGATACCTTCAATATACATGTGATATAAATAAGTAATTAACTTGTATTAGCACCACAGTTGTAATAATATTAATAATAATGAAAACAGATCTGTTTTCAGAGCAGACGTTTTGAAAGCCCAATCTGAGATCTATATACTATATACAATAATACAGTGTATGTCACAACACCTATTATACAGTAATTACTGAGAGTAACTAAAAGTGCAAGAAACAATTATAAATAAAAATAGTTGAATAGTTGTTAGGGTTTACTGAGCATGCTGGAGAATATGAGTTCACACTATTTTCTCTTTTTATGCAAATCCCAGGAGCGTACATTAGGTTTTTTGTTTCCATATGAAAATTAGTCTGTCTTGTACTATATATTTTTTCTTTACAGCCATGCATATCTTCTCCTGTAATGTTATTTATTTATGAATTTTTAAGTTATATATGGAAAGACTGAATGATTTTGTACATAATTATACAGACATGATAACCATAACAAAATTGGTACAGCATATAATATGGTGCCTAAGACTTTTGCACAGTACAGTATGTATGTATGTGTATATATATATATATATATATATATATATATATATATATATATACAGTATGTGTGTGTGTGTGTGTGTGTGTGAATAGTACATACAGTCAATATTACATAACACAGCAGTGAACATTTGCAGTAATACAATAGTAGATAATGCTGTGAAGCGGGGAAAAAAAGATATAAACAGGCCCTGTCCATAAAATTAAGCAGTCAAGTCATTGTTTGGTATTTTAGTTTTTGAGGACCATTTGAGGACAAATTCACCTTTATGACCTGATAATACTTTTTTCACTCTGACATAGTGTATCGACATAGTTGACCAAAAAAAAAAAAAAAAGTAAAAATCAGACATAAAACAGATTTTTTAGCTAGAATAAAACACAATCATCACCATGAAGCATTTTAAAAGTCAGTGGTGGAAATTATGTAATAATATCAATCTCTAGTTTTGTATTTATTTATAATAAATATTATTATTTATATTTTTTTAGTTACTGCATTCTGGTAATTTCCTGTGATTGACCTTTTGATCTTTATGCTTCTCTCAAAGCTTAATATGCTTTCTGACCAGCTTAAAACATCATTTTTAGATCTCAGACTGGGCTTTCAAAACATAAGAGGTCTGCTCTGAAAACAGAAAAATCGTTTTTTATTATTATTAATATTATTACAACTGTGGTGCTTATGCAAGTTAATTAATTATGTATATTGAAGGTATCTATAAAATATGAATATAAAATGTGTAATATTGTACATTCCTGGTGACTTTGACGTGAAGTGTGTGTGTGGGGGAGCAGCTGATTCTCAAACACGGCATGAACTAGATGTTCATTTAAACAGACAGACTTACATCGTAAAAAAAGATGTAGGTATATATTCTAGGCTAAAAGCTAAAACAAATATGTCACATCTCAAACACGGAGAGTTCAAGATACTGTATGTCCACATAATCGTGTGTTTTACTCTTGTGTGGTTGATGATAAAGTAAAAAAAAATTTTGAAGCATTTTCCAGATTAAAAATGGCATTCTTGGGATTTTCCTGTTTTACCAGAAGAAACAGGAACAATTAAAGACAAAGTTTCCAGAGGGCATGTCCTGTTTAGTGTACATAAGAAAACTGATGCGGTTATTATTCTGGAAGCGTCTTCGCTCCACAGATTTTCGCCGTTTATGTAAAAAAAAAAAGATGTTACACAGTAATGTACGGCCGTGACTGAGAGTGAGACGGTCAGTTACAGATAAACAGTGATCTAGTTCAGTGGCATATTTCTTAAACTGACTAAATAAGAATTTCCACATTCTCCTTTCACAGGCATTTTGGACAGTGAATCATGTGCGTGTGAGTGTGTGTGCGTGTGTGTATCTGTGTGTGTAAAAGCCAGTAAGAGAGCGAGGGAGAGAGTGAGTACTACTGGCGTATTTACATTTTAATAGAGTATTTGCTAAGATTTTTACTTCCCAAATTTTTTTTTTAGAGCTGCATGGAAGTGTATGTGTGTGCGAGAGAGGGAGAGTGACAGACACGAGTTTTATTTAGTATTATTACATGGATAGATTTGTTTTGGTCAGTCATTTTTGACAACTGATGTAACCATGATTTCTCACATGATCAGAGATTTTTGTATGTAAGTAATGTGTCTGTTGCAAAAGATTCTTACTAAGCCTGAGCAGTCATGTAGAAAATATTAACTAATTTACTAAATTACTAATTAACAACTTTTTTCGGGTAAAAATTACAGTATAATCGAAGAGCTCTGGTTTTGCATGCAGAAACCAAAACTCGTGATACTGGCAAAGGTTTCTACAGAACTGTGACATGTTCTCCAAGTTGCGTGGAACAACTAACCAGCCAGTTTCCTTATTAAACACATGACACTGTACTAAAGAGAAGTGATGCAAAGGCAAAATGTTAAAAGGTCATCAGTCAAATGTTGACTTTTTTTATTGCAGTTTACAGTAATTTATTTCAGAATAAATACAGAAGTTAAAAAAAATATTTATACACATCTGCAAATGTATCTTTAAATTTCGGATTAAGATTTAGGACTACATATCATTAAATGACCTTGCAAAAATGTCCTTAAAGGTGACCTGTTATGCAAAGTTTGAATTATTTTTACACATTTTGTCTCCAGTTTGTGTGTATACAAATAAAAACTTGAAAAAAATAATTCGCTGCTTTTTGTTCCTTTTTAAAAAAAAAAAAATTTTGTATTGGCATGGTTGTAAACAGGCCAATTAGATTTTCTGCCTAATGTGACCACACATAAGATAAGCTTGGCCCACTTTCGTGGTTCAGCTATAACTCATTTACATAGACACTAAAACGGCACATTTGGAGTAGAAGTAAAAAAAGGAATTATTGACAGTATACATTATCTGATGTGTATAATAATCTGATTCAGCTGTAGCGTTAACATACACAGTCTTGTGGAGCTCTGAGACCTGTGTTAATTTGTCAAAAAAATAGTAAAACATGGGACCTTTAAACATTACCAAGGGTTCACATATAGAGAGGTGAGGTGTAAAGAGAGGTGAGGTACCTGTCAGGTCCTGATCAGTAAATCCTCAAATTAAACAAATGAAATAAAATGGATTAGAAGCCAAGGAGTTTGCTATTTTTTTTTTTAAATATTGATGTTGTGTCCTTTATATGATGTGAAAACTTTAGACCTATGTAAGAACTTTTTACCAGTTTCACAGCAGAATGTTTTATAATTATATAATTGTCTAACACAAGAGAGTGTCTGTAACAAGTTACTTAATTTGAAAATCACGATTTATCCTTATCTTAAAAGCTTTAAACTTCCATGTTTTGAGCAAAGAAAAGCATTGCTTCTTTCTGTCGCATGATCAGTGAAGTGAAGATTCCTGTTCAACACAGCAGGCTGGCGTGAATGTGTTTAGTTGTTTTTAGGAGAATGTTGAAGTCAAGCAAATAGACATTTAGCCTTTATTACTGCCATTGTAGTCACTCCAGGAGTAATAAAATGTGTCCATGATATGTTCTGTGGAATAAGACATTATGCGATTTGCTGTTGTGCAAACACCATGTTATATACTTAACAGGACTATGCGGGATACTGTAGTGTAAGCACTGTGGCGGACTTGGTTAGTAGTCACAACATTATGAAAACACATTGTGTTAAAGAAACATGAGATGTACCCACCATGTGTGCGTGTGGGTGTGCGTGTGCACGTGGGTATGTGTGTGTGAAGCTGTTGTAATGTTGGTTGAACAGCGCATATCCTTACCATAATAGTGAGCTGTCATGAAGTACGGAAGGAAAACTGGAACTGGCAGAGGAGAAACTGGGGCCGTAAACTGGAATTTTTGCATTATTTCTAATGTTTCTCATGATCTTCAAAAATCATTTAAAAAACACAACACCCATTCTTGATGAGTTAAAGCGTGAGTTTCAGTTTTAGGTAAACAATTTTTTTTTACATCGCTGTGTAGCAAAATTCTGACTTAATATTTTTGCATTTGTGCTTTTTAACAGCCTTATGACTCATGCATAAAATATTCTTTGTCAAATTGCAATACTTCTTATTTCATTTGAAAAAGTTTTTCATCAAAACTGTAAAAATGGAGTTATCTCATTTTGCGGTCAAACTGTTCATTTCTTGGTAAGTGTTGGTGAGCAGGAATGACAAACCACGAACATTATATAAAACTGACTAACAACACTTACAGTATGAGGCTGGTATGGGGCTGTTTGGTCACTTTGTAGTGATTCTCTTAAGTGACGTGAACACTGAACATTTTGCATGTTTTTGAAGGTTTTCAATCACATGTCCTATAAAATACAGAAAATTTCTCATATAATGTGGGTGATAACAGGATTGGTGTGAATAAATGTAGTGACCTAATGTTTTCTGCCAATTTTTCCATTTCTGTATTTCACATATACACACTAAGACAAATTCTCTGTTTTTTCTTACAGATTGTCACAAGACGTAATAGCATCAAAACTATTTGAGTAAGCTGATATAGGAATAAGAAGGAAAGAAGTCCCAAAAGAAGATTAAGATATTTTCAAGGAAGTAAGAAAGCTTAAAAGTTGGACTACCACAAGAAAAGATGAGATCACTGAAGAAACAGAGAGGACGTTCTCCTCTGGCCACACGGGCAAAGAGTGGGAGGAAGCGAGGAGATAAACATGACAGACAATCACAAACTACACCTGCTGCAGTGTCATCCCAGAAAAATACTACATCCAACAACAAGTTGGACAGCTCTGAAGGAAAGACAGTCAAGAAGAACAATACTCCAAACAAGGAAGGGCTAAAAGGACAGATAAAAGGGTTGTCTGTGGAAGTAGATCAAGCCGAGCAAATTGTTGTGAGGGTCAATAAAATGACTACTCCTGAAAACACTAGCTCAAAAACGCATACCATTACCATGGCAAACAGTATAACCAGCAACTCACTGAGCACAAACACGGCAGCAAACAGCTCAAACAAAAGCAACTCTGTCATTACCAATCATAGTCCCATCACACTCTCCAGTAGAAAAACGGCTACCTTCAAAGCCAGAGTGCCCAAGAAAAAGTATATGTATGAACATGGGACCTCTCCAATCACCTCTCCAATCAGTCCTCCTGTATCTTCACTTGCACTTAATAACAATCACCTCAGTAAACTTTGTAATTCCATTACTCCTAATAGCCATGTGGTGGCCAATAATGTTGTAACAGAATCTGACAGTATTATACCTGCTAACACAAACAGCAAAGTTTTAGCAGACAATAAAACAAGCACAGAAGCTTCAAAACTCAGTTTTGTGGGTGAGGTTGTCAAAGATGAAGTTCCATGTGTGAGAAAAAGCAAGGTGCAACAAGAAGAAACAGATGCATTTAGAGAGGTTGCCCCACACCCAACTTGTTCGTCATTCACAGAAACAGCCAGTGAGAACTCTCCAGAACTGAAGGTGGTGGAGCCGTCTGATGGGCACCAAAATATAGGGACCACCTTAAATATATCAAAAAGCTCACTAACCAGAGCACTATCCCTGCATCCACTTGTTACCCCAAACAACCATCAACTTCAGCAAGAAAGCTTTTCAGAAATAGCTGAGGCACTGGCTAAAGGTCTCAAGAATCAGAGGGTGCTAGCACGTCATCAGAGAACAAAGGCGGTAGAAGGAGAAGAGCCAATCAAAGAATGTGTGTTTATCCGTGGTGTTGTGCGTGGAGCTACCAAAGAGCAGCTCAGTGTAGGATTGCAAATTAATGGGGAGGAAATGCAACTTTTGCTCCCGTTTAATACATTGGTAAACCATCCAGACCAAACAATTGACCTCATCTTAGATGCCCCTCCACCAGGTGATGATCCAGTGGGAGTCGGGACACGTGTTTGTGTACCTTACGGAGAAGATAAAGGGAAGGAATGGTATAGGGAAGGAGTGGTGTCACAAGTGGACTCCCATCCAGCCGTTGCTTGTCCATACAGAGTGCTGCTGCATGAAGAGAATAATCACAGGAAAGCAGGGATCAAACAAGATGAGGGGCAACAGAGAACTGGCATTCAGGCTGTCTGGGTCTCCCGACAGAACCTGCGCCTTCTTGTCCCACCATGGGAAGGAGATGTGCAAGAGAGAGAAGAAAGAGAAAGAAGGGAAGATTTGGACGTAGAGAGAGAAATGTGTCAGCTTAGTAGAGGAATGACTTTGGGAGGTACAAAGCCACCTCAGAAAATTTCTGATATTGGTGGTCAACAGTATGAGGGCACACATACTCCTTCATCTGCATCCTCACCAGCAATTATGTTGTCAAACAGTGCACTAATCGTATTGACCGGTCGGGACAATCAAGTTGCTGAGGACACAGACAGAGAAAGAGCAAGACAACGAGATAAAGAAAGAAAGCAATTACAGACTCCAGAGGTTGACTTGGAAATTTTAAGGCTTAACCTGGCCCCTCTTCAAGATGCAGTTGGTAATTTGGTTTCAGGAGTACCCAAAACAGTTAGATCCAACCACCACAGACAAATAATTTCTAAGCCTTCTGGATACTCCAGTCCTGTCTCTCTTGTCCGAGGTCTCGCTGGCACATCCTTGGGTACCCATTTGACTGGTCAACCATCAGGCAGCCCCCAGCCACTTGCTTCATCAGTTTTTGCTGGCTCTGATGGAATTCCTTTGCAAGGGCACTCTTCAACTGTGCCCCCCTCACCTAGCTCAAAATGTTCCCTTATACCCTTGGACAAATCCTCCACTCCTTCACAGTCTTCTGCTTCTATTCCAGGTAGTTCTGCTTCATCCTCAGCTTCTTCCTCACGATCACGAACTCCACTTTCTGCTGCTCAGCAAATATATAAAAAGGGTGATGTGGTGTGCACACCCAATGGTATCCGCAAGAAATTTAATGGAAAGCAGTGGCGTCGCTTGTGTTCAAAGGATAGTTGCATGAAAGAGTCTCAGCGTAGGGGCTACTGCTCGAGACATCTCTCTATGCGCACTAAAGAGATTGAAGGAACAGGTGGAGAGAGGGAGCTAAAGCGAGGAGGAGGGAGCAGTTCAGGAACAGCAACCCCTTCAGACTTGCGAGGCCGGGCTAGCAGTGAGTTTGACTGGGAGGAGACATCCCGGGACAGTAGTGAGACCAGCAGTCGGGGAACTGACTCACGACCACGCCTTGTTCTTCCATCACTTCTGCCACAGGATTTTTCACGCTTTGACTTTGATGAATGTGAGGCTGCTACTATGCTTGTGTCTCTGGGGAGCTCACGGTCAGGGACACCCTCATTTTCCCCTATATCAAACCAGTCACCTTTCTCTCCAGCTCCATCTCCCTCTCCTTCTCCACTTTTTGGTTTCCGTCCTGCCAATTTTAGTCCTATTACAACTTTAACTGTCTTACCGCCTCGTCGCCACCGACATACAAGTGGTACTAACAGCGCCAAGCTTAGTACCTTAGTGGCAGAGAAGGATCGGGAGAGACTTTCATCTGGAATTGTACCATCCTTTCAAACCAGCTTAACCTTTACTGTACCTGTAAGTCCTAACAAGCATAAAGATACCTCACAGCCCACAACTCTTGTTATGCAGGATTGCACAAAACTTGAACTGGACCAGAGCACAGGAGATCTCTCAGTGGGAACTTCCTTTCATGTAATTTCTCCTCAGACAACCACTTTTTCTCACTGCAAAAGGCCCACCACATCTACAGCTTCTTCACTACCACCTTCTCCTTTAACCTTAGAATCAGGGTTACAACGTGTAGTCCCTCAGCAGACACTGCGTGACTCTCCTGTGATTGTACGAAATCCTGAGGTTCCTCTGGCAAAATTTTCAGAATGTCCACTGGTGAAGGTTGTAGATAAGGATGGAGCAAACTCCAAGCATGACAGCGTGACTAGTGTTCTACCTGGTACAGGATTACAAATGCCTGTTCCAATTAATGCTGCAGCCTCCACCAATGGGGCAGTCTTATTACATAGCCCTTCATCAACACTGGTTCTCGTGTCTTCCATCGCCTCCCTTCCAAACCCCAACCATACCAGCATCACCACTCAATCCAGCCCTGCCTTGGCATGCATTTCAGTGCCTAGTCCTGCCCCTGATTTTGCATCCTTTGGTTCAGGTGGAGGAGATCAAGGGAAAGGTGGAATAACAAAATTACAGCAGCCAGTTCCGTGTCACCCTGCCCCAACTGCTTTGTTGCCACTTTTACTTCCGGCAGAGACTTTGCACCCTGTGCCATGCAAAGACATCATTATGGGACGACCAGGAACTGGTAAGAATTTTCTGTAATAAATAAAAAAAAATTAGGTCAGCATTTATTTTGCATAGTCTGGCTAGCAAGGTCATTCATTATCTTAATCACTGGCAAATTAAATGTAGGTTTGTCCTAGATTGTGAAACAAGTTGTTAACATATCACCACATACAGTATCAGTTGAAATTGTATCATATCATGCTATATTGTCTCGAATCAGATTTAGTGATACCATCAAAATATGAATTAAAATTGTATTGTATTGTGTGAAAGGCTCAGGAGTTATACACTGTTATACACATACAATTAAATAGTTGCACTTTGATCGCCTTTAACTTTGATTATGGCATGCAATGTGATGGCCAGTTCACGTGAGAAAAGTATTCCTCATGTTCCCAGAACCACCTTTTCACAGTTTGAGTCCTGAAATATGCCTGTGCCACGGAGGCAGGTAAAAAAAAAAACATAGATTGGAAATCCTGGTGAATAAGCACATTTAGGTCAGCAGCTGACTTCATTTTATTGCCGCATAATGCTGCTGAGCCTAGACCTGACCAACTGAAGCGACCCCAGATGAAGCGACTGCCTCCAGAGGCTTGTACAGGGCGCACTATGCATGATGGGTGCATTGCTTGCCCTGCTTACTCTGATGCACCCATCACTCTAGTGTAGGATCAGTCTGGCCTCATAAGAACACTTGACCTTTTTCGATTCTTTACTCTCTCTAGCGAATTGAAGCCTTTATATTTGATTAACTTCTCAATCAAGTCATTTTCCAATGGACACACAGTTGTTTAGTCCCAGTCCTGTGAATTCTTGCCATAGTGTGTGTGTGTGTGTGTGTGTGTGTGTGTGTGAGTTTCTGTGTGTGTAAATACTCTGATTCACTATTAAACAAAGCTTTGATTTCTGCTATTTAAATTGATGGTTCAGTTGATGGTTCAGCACTATCGTCCCAGATTTTAATAATGTGTTGGACAGTTCTTGTGGCATGGTGGGTTTCTTCCGCAATCTCTGGTTTCCTCCCACAGTCCAAAGACATACATAATTGCCTGTAGTGTGTGAATGTTGACTGGAGGTCCTACCACAGTCGAACAAATTTAGAATAAATACAATGGTCACCATTGGCCTCTACAGTCCCCAGTTGGACTACATAGGTTCCTAGATGGATGGGTGGGCTTAACCCAATTTCAGCAATTTCTATCGTTGTTTTCTTTGCTTGACATAGGCCCTTCTTAAAAGGCTTTTATTTATTTTATTTTATTTTACCAGTCAGTGTACATTTTATAGCTAGGAGTTCAGTTTTAAAATTGGGTGCAACAGAAGACCTCAAATATACACTTAACTATCAGACACACAAGGTGGAGTTTGCCTAAAATGAAGCTGTGGTTTATTTATGCATATTGTTGTTGTTGTTTTTTGCAATATCAGCTTATAAGATACCTTTATTATGTCAAGTAAATCATTCTCAATTTGTCAACTCAAAATAGCTATTTAAAACGCAATAAAAATCCTACATTTATGTGCACATTACAATTTCATGATTTCGTATCTCATGACTTCAAGCTGTTCGCACAATTAATTGTATGTGCACACAATGCAAAAAATGTAAATTTTAGACTTTGGTGTATGAGGCTATTTTACACTGACAGTTAATGTAAGGGACATGGGTAGTGATGTGTATAATGTGATTAATACTGCTACTAGTACTGTTCAAGCAGCAATAATTAGTAATTATTTTTGTTTATTATTTAAAAAATGTCACTTGCTTTTATTCTTTTGCTATATACATGCTATACATATTGATTTTATGCTGCATGCCTTGCATGTTAAAACACGTGGAGGCACAGTGGCTCAGAGTTTTGCACTGTTGCCTCACACCCCCATGGTATCATCTCTGGCTAGTTTGCATGGAGTTTGCATGTTCTACTCTGGTACTCTGGTTTTTCCCCCGCAGTCCAACCACTCGTGTTGCCGATTGGTGTTTTCCCAAATTGCGGTTTGGAAAATGTCACATTTTTCATTTGACAACAAAGAAAGAAAGCACTTTGTGTTTAGTGTGTATTATTTGTCCCCTCGTTTTTTTTTTGTTTTTGTTTTTTTTGCTTAAAGGCAAGTGTTTATGTTTAAAGTGTGAGCTTGACAGATTTTGTTCCTATATCTCTATAGAAAAAAAAATAGCATTATACTGCCACCACCATGCTTCACCATGGGTATGGTGCTCTTTGGTCAGAGGTGGTAACTAACAAAATACAAATATGTCTTTACTTAAGTACAAAAGTGTACGATACTTGGACTGACTACATTTTTGATGCAAAACCTGTACTTCTACGTTTTACATACAGACTTGTTACCTTTCATATGACGATCATACCAAAGTGCACTGATTTTCTAATCTAAACACAAGCATTTATGCTGTCTCTTACACCATACCATGACCGAATCTTCGAGGAACAGAAACAAAATAATTCCACCAATCCTAGTTTACAGAAATGACTGGCAGGTTATTATGAGAGTGCTGATTGGTTATTGCACCAAAGTAATTGATGTTTACCTGATTAGAAGTGATCCAGCTAAATAGTTATGTTATGTGCATAAGATGTTGCTTTTATAACAAGATTATGATGCACGTCCTTTAATCTTATTGCATTCTATATGTGTGCGATATGGCCATGTTTAATTGCACAGACTGCTTGCATTATATAGAACAGCCGTGGTAGCAACTACTGTAGCTATTTTACCACCGAATTAATTAAAGACACTAACAATGCTACTCACCATTTGTTTAAATAATATATAACAAATATATCAATAAATAGACATCATTCACAGGCCTCCTTTTCATTAGCTTCTGTAACTTAGTAATCACTGTTGTCATTTTTCATAAGCCTTTGTAGGGGGGAAAATTTGTCCAGGTTGATTTTTAAAAAATTTCCAGACATATTGCCAACCACTACAGCACTGAATATAATGAGCTGAAACCTTTCATTTTTAACAATGTTAATCAGCGATTTATTTTTGCATGTGAAAAGCCACAGCTTCCTTTCCCACTTGCACTGTTGTAAGGTGGTCTCTTCTTCATCCATAAAATTAAAAACTAACAAGTTACTCAGCAATCTATCTGTAATGTCCTTTGTCTAAAAACTCATGAAGTGTTTATTCCTCTCTGTCCAGCCATGTCTAAAGCAAACAGTCAAATCATTAATATACCTTGTTTTAAACATTTTATCTTTTGTAATACCTACAAGGTTTCATGAACTTTTAAAGCATCTGAACACAGCCACTGAATTGAATAAATACATTTATTATTATTTTTAAAGTTTATACTCATTCTGGTCAAAAAAAGACAAGCATTTTAGATTTCTGCAAAAAAAAATCTCAGTACTATGCATTACAGCATTTCTCTGTGGAGAGAGAAGAACCTTCCAGAAGAACAACCATCTCTGCAGCACACCACCAATCAGGCCTGTATGGCAGTAAAAGACATATGATAGCCATCTGGAGTTTGCCAAAAGGCACCTAAAGGACTTTCAGATCATGAGAAACTTTTTTTTTTTTTTAAGCATCTTTGGCACCAATTACAGCCTCGAGTCTTTTTGAATATGATGCTACAAGATGATTATTCTTCTGGAAAGTGCTCTTCTCTCCACAGAGAAATGCTGTAGCTCTTTCAGACTGACCATCAGGTTCTTGGCTAAGTTCCTTCTCCCCCGATCGCTCACTTTGGCGCAATCTGTTACTCGCAGTCCGAGGTTCCACTGTAATGTATGTCATGCTTGATCATTTCGTTGCATCCAAGTGACCTAAACTTAAGGCACAAATTGGCAACCTTTAACTTTGATATATGTTCAGAGTTTACAGCTATCTTAGAGCTTATAGCTTACCAAGGGAACAGACAAAGTTAATTCTGGATGATGTTGAAGCCAGAGTAAAAGGTATCTTTTCAACTGGTGTGTCCTTATCAGACTGGAAAATTGTACCAGATGCAGGTATAAACAGAGCATTTATCAGAACTCATCATCATACGGGGTTTAAACCTGCCGCCTGGGTGCACCAGGCCGACATAAGCATTGCTGTGCAGTTAGCGCAGTGAAGTCTGAATCAGGCCTGGTTAAGCACCAGGTTATTTGTGAACACACAAAGGCATCTTGCACAGAGGGCTCCATATTCCTCTGCCTGTGTGACATCTTTCCTTTCAGTGCAGAAGTAATAAAGAATTAGCTTAATACTGGTTTATATCAGGTCCTAATTTTTAGACACCGTTAGATAACTTCACCAAGATTGGAAATGTTTCTTTTTTTACGGATTTTCTTCTACAGAAAAATGAAGTCTTGAAAAAAGACATGAATTAAGGGGAGGAAAAAAATCACCTGACAGATTTCTGTTGCTTTCTATGACTACGGCTCATAATACATAAGAGAAACGCACTCACCTATGAAAGAGAGGAGCTGCTAAGTGAATAGCTCCATACTGATACTGTGTTCATGTAGTCAGCCATACACACAGACGAGAAGGAGAAACGGAACGACTGATATATGATGACAGTATTTGAAGCAGTTTCTATCTGCTTTATAGTGAACATCACATGACCTTGTCGCACGTGCGTGAGGTGGTAACCAGGTGTTCGACTCCTAACCTGATGGTTAGGACAGTTAAAAAAAGAAGCATGAAGCAGTATTAGACTAGTAGTACACTAATTTGATATTGAATTGAATTTTAGTTAAGATGACAAAGCTCTGTCTTTGTTGGAAACGGTAGGCAGTACCGGCATATCACTGCTTCAGAAATAGACAAAGGTAGGTGGCTAGTTAAATTAAAGCAGGAATTAAACAGATTTTTTTTATTTTTATTTTTTAAATGTCAGCCTAATTAGCCGGTTGTTCTGAAGCAAAATTTATATACAGTAGGAAGGCTGCAGATTAAAAATTGAAAAGCTTCATGGAGTATCAGGCTCCACTCAGTGAGGCTTGTTCACTTATTTGTAGTCTACTTTGTCAAAACCACAGGGCACACTTATATTACAGATTCCCCAATCATTTTTTTGGCCACTCTGTGCCTTTTGTGGGCTTTGTTTTACTAGAAAGCAAATTTAACTGTCTTAGGTAAGAATCTTCCTGTTCACTTTCAATGCCCCAGAGATGACCTTGAAAGAAAAGAAAAGAAAGAAGTCTTGGTTAAAAACTTTTTTTTGTTTTAAGTAAAGGAAATCCTATTATAGCTAGTATTAAATTCTTTTCCTTCAGGTGCTGTGCTAATTTCAACGTGTAGCTGGCTAGGATCAACAATATGATTGATTTCCTTTCTGTGATATTCATTACTCTTGTTTGCAGAAAGCTCTTGCTCCAACAATCCTGTGAGCAGGATCTCAGCTAGGAGATAGGACAAAAGAATTGCTTGGCTTAGCTACAGTGTGAATGTGTCATTACAGCGATGACAGCAAAGCTACGCAGAAACGACACATCTTTATTCAAAAGCTGTGAGAGGCTGAATTTATTAAAGAAAAAGGAAAATCACATAAATGGCTCAGAATCAAATAAATTTGAATTACTCAGAAATTGTATTTGCATTTATTTGAAATAAGAATTATAAAAAAAAATACTGTGAACACTTTTAATTCAGAACCAAGACGTTCATTTTCAAGCCGTGTTTCCTACAGGACCTCCCACTTTTGTCTGTTTAGCCAGAGAATTTGTGCGTCACACAGTCATGGGTCTGCTAGTGTGATTCTAATTTTATTTTCAATTGTGTCTTTGGGAAAGCGTTTGCCTTGCTCCTAGTCTTCCTCTTCATCAGTTTGTGCTTCCTCGACGAACTCGATCATTATACTCTCGTCCTCTTCTTCCTTCTCTTCTCTTCCCTTTGACTCCTCCAGCCTTGTGCACCATACAGCAGTTAGCAACAAAGCCCTTATTGGTTACTATTTTTATGTAAGTCCGTGTTCATGTCCTGTTAGGAAGCTTAACAGCTGAACCGTAGCTGACGGGTATAGATAGTGATTATAATAAATTATTATAATACATTATACCTACTTTCTTAGACTGTGTGGCTATTCGTGGGTATTTGGCTGTCTGTGTTAAGTTTTCTAGAGAAAATTGAGTAAAATAAAATGAAAGTGTTTTATTGTAGTTATATTACATTGCACATTCCTTATTCTGTAGAATTATAGACCAAGCCAAGATCTTTGGCATTCTGTTTAGGCCAGAGTTTATTATTTCATTTATTTAACTTGTATTTGTTTGTGTTACTGTCCCAAAATGCAGAAAAAAATAGAATACAACTCTAGATAGAGGTGGCACAATTTGTGGGAGTACTGTATCTAAGAAATTGCACTATGACTGAATTGAAGTAAAAACCTGATAAGTTTATTGAATTTTCAATCAGCATGCAATATCCAAGTGTACACAGTTATTAAAAAGTAGTAGCAGTATTTATTTGTATTCATATGGTTTCATACAAATAAAAACATATTTATGTATCAAAATATAATTTAAAAAATCTATATACTGTATAATTTAAGTAAATTATGTAAATTAACCAAAAATACATTAGATAATAATAAATAAAGGTCAATTATTCAATTAAATAGAATTTAGCACACGTACAAATATAATTTATTATAGTAAGACAGACAAATAGTTAATATCTACACTTCATAATTTTTTGAGAGTAATGAATGAAAGTATAATGTTTTTTCTTTATTTATGCAGGTAACAAAGCAGCTAGATTAGAAACTACATTAGAATGTAATTTTGGTGAATAACTGGACAATTTTAAGATTTTAATTTCTGTCTAAATCACAGTTTTAAGCATGCACACTGAAAACAACAAAGTTCCGCAGGTGTTTCATTTCATTTCATTTCATACCTCCCTAAATTACTCTTATTATTATTATTCATGTGTGTAAACCCACAGTAACCCACTGCATCCTTTTATAAGCAGTGTTATATTACTAAAAAACAACAACAACAACAAAAGATTTTTATTAGGTCACTTTACACTAACATATAATTGCAAATATTACTTTGAGGTGTTTAATGTGTGGTCCAAAAGTCCAAAAGATTCTATAGGTTCTAATTTGTTGAATATTTGTTGAGTATAATATTGTTGAGTATATTAAATATTTAATACTGAAGACTCTGCGCTGTTTCTAGGTCTCTATTTATATGTAAGTGAATGCTTTGTACAAAAAATCTGACTTTCCTGACTTTGTCTAATCTGGTCTATTAAAGCACTTGATTAGATGGTGTCCATGTCAGCTTAGCAGAGGGTTAAAGCAAAAATGAGACGTATCTCATATTAAGCAATACTGAAATTAATGTAAATATTGTAAATATTTCCACACTGTTCAATCAGTTTTTTTCAATAATATCATTTATAATGAAAACTGTATCGAATTAGAAAAGAATGCAAAAAATTAAAGTGTTGTCACTAGCGCTCTCAGACGTGTGGACCCCACTGTGTATAATGTACATTCTGTATGTACGCCAAATGTCTGAGTAAAATATTGGTTACCGTTTAGTTTACTGTGATAATGACACCAGACATGCTCTTTAACAATCTTTACACACATTTATGAAACTTCCTAGCAATATTCCTAAAACTATACACAATTTGAACTATACACTCCTCATGTACAACAAGCAACATGAAACTACAATGAATTGTGTTTCACATCAAAATAAACATACACAATAAACAATAACAACAACAACAACAACAAGCAAACCAAAATAAAAGAGAATTTATTAAAATAATGAATAATTCCAGGAGGTCGTTTATATTGCAAGAATTTAAATACCGACTTAAGAAGAAATCCTCTGCTGCCTCATACAGAAACATTCAAACATGTTTAACCTGTTTAGCCCGATGTTCATTTTAAGTGATGGCAAGACCTTCCTCCTGGTCATCCTCAGCCGAGTGTAGCTTTGTTTATTTTTCTGTTACATAGTCCAGGGAACAGTATCTAAGTCCAGAAAACAGTATTTTTAAAAAATTTTATTTGTATTTAATATGACGATGATTTGATGACCCTTTAGTGTCGGGTACAATTTGTGCAGTTTTATAAAGAAATTAGCTAAATAAGCACATATGGACTTTGTCTGTTGTACCTACTTCTTTTTGGCATGCAAAACTCAGCAACTTTCTTTCTGAAATATGGTTGCTTACAAAATTATGCTGCTTTGTTCTTTGTTTTCTGGCACACTATTTTTTACTTATTTATTATTATTTGTAACATTTTGTGTTGGAATACAGGTTTTATACAGGGTGATTCACTCGAAAGAGGCCCCGAATATTCTGTACAATGTGCTCCTCAGTATATGGAGCTTCAAACACGGCAGAAGTCGGAACAATAAGGTGGCGTGCCAGACAGCCATCACTCTGTTTAACGCCGTACCCCTTCACTCAGTCACTCGATTTCTGATCAGAATGATGCTGTACAGTAATGAGCAGCTCGTCTTCATAGTGTGGACCTATTGGTTCACCAGTTTGGTTAAGCGATGTCGGAGTGAATTAAGGAAGAAATACGGTTTTCCTGACATACTCTTATAAGAGTGTTCTTCAGAGGATGGAAACTGGAAACAGCAGGATCATTCATACCTTCTCATGGGGGAGGCCGTCCGAAAATGTCGCAGGACACAATCGGTGATTACACATACATCAAGATATGTAGCGTATCTTTTTTGGTCAGCTCATCATAGCGAGAGTTATTACAGGATATTCTGGGCCTCTTTCGGGGGAATCACCCTGTACTAATGCAATAATAAAGTTCTAAAATAAAAATTAATTAATGAAAAATTCATAGGACTGTGCCAACGACATCCATGTTTTATATTTCATCTAAGATGATAAGGGGTTGTACTGCACACACACACACACACACACACA
>JAQMYK010000033.1:10026465-10037050 GCA_030014345.1 Clarias buthupogon
TATATATATATATATATATAGGCAATGGCTCAAAAGTTTGGGATCACTTTCTAACTCCATGGTCTTTCCTGATTTTTATTTCTTTCTACACAGTAAAACAATGCTGAAGGCGTCCAAAATATACAACAGTTTTCTTTAAACAGTTAATGTTGAGATGTATCTGCTATCTTATGCTCTGTAAAGTCTTCATAACGGCTCTAATCTGAGGTGGTGTTTGTTAATTGGTGATGTTTGAGGCTGGTAACTATATGGACAATGGACATATTAAATTTAATTTACTTAAATGATCTATATTAAATTAAAGAAAGGAGAGCAAATGCTTTACTATGACAGGCTGCAAAGAGCCTAAAGGTACAATTTAAAAATGTGTTGTTTATGTAACAATCTCAGCAGCGACCTCATTTCCCCTCTCGTCTGTTCCAGCCACTCAGCTTTCAGCATCAGCAGTATACTAATCACAACCCTGATCACCTGTTTTTCACTGGTTCATGCCTTACATTAGATGTTTTTTTTGTGTGTAAATAATTTATTTTTCACTGTGCGGTTTAACAAACAAAAAACATTCTTCTGAAACTCCAGAAGAACTCCACTTCAGATCCAGTGACTTGAAAACTGAAAACAAGAGACAAAATCTTGCCGAAAATAAAAGCTAAAGCTAAAAGCTAAAGCCTGGAGAACTATTCCTTGCCACTACTTTAAAAAATACAGGAAAGTCTGACTCGAAATCTGCTTTATATACACATCATAGGTTAACCTTTCTCATACACAATCATTTTAATTATTTTGTTATAGTGTCAGAGCAAAAGGAAATAAAGTCTGCACAGTTTTGTAAAGCATTAATGATAAACTCATGGGATTAACACGTGGAACGTTTCTGGATAACTTCAGGCGCAAAGCGAAACGTGTAGTGTGAAATGTGCTGTATTCTCATACCCTTGGACGATGTGTTATCTTTCTCAGCAAATGTAATATAAGCATTTATAGATTTATTTATTTTTTTTATCTTTTTTTTTTTTGTGGAGCTCCTCAAACACTATTTTGATCCTGAGCTTTGCCCTTGTCGTCTCTTCTGGATCTGTTCGCTCCATGTAAATGTTAAGAAGGTTTTAAACTCACAGGGGTTTTGTTTGTTTAAGGAGAGTACCCGTGCACCAGCGTGTGCCCGCTCGCCTCGTAGCGCTCGGCTTGTGTTAAGGTGCGAGCTCACCACTGCTACGGATGTTTGATGGAACTCGTCAGGAGCTGAGCCTGAGCCGGGGCACGCCGGGACTTTGATTTCTTCTCACCGCGTCTTAGGAAATAAAATTCCCAACAACAGGAGTGACTAATTTCCTCAAGCTTTAACAAGGCTGTTTGTTCTGAGACGTCTGACAGAACACAGAGGGTGTGATGTAATGATCTCCTGATACCTACAGCATAATGCAGCAATCTCAGTACATACTACTGCTTTGAAATGCATCGACTCTCTCTCTCTCTCTCTCTATCTCTCTCTCTCTCGCTTCATTAAATATAATAAATAGTTAAAAATAATATATTTCATTTTTTAAAAAGTTTTTTGAAATATCTCATTTTGGAGTTACAGTTCTTGTAGAAAATGTAGTGGTACAAATAAAGCTGTTGAGCGTACTATAGATGATCATGGTGTGTGTGTGTGTGTGTATGAGAGAGAGAGAGAGAAAGAGCGTAAATGGGATCCTCTGTTGGCAACATAACATTCCCTCGCCTATGCTCCTCATTGATGACACATTATTTAGCGAGCACCTATGAGTGTGTATGTGTGTGTGTGTGTGTGTGTGGGTGTGTTGTGAGATTTTGCGAGGGGATTTGCAGCTTGCATGTGTTTTTCTGTGTAATGAAACACTTCACTGAAGGATGTTTTAGAATTCCTATTTTATGCACATCCTCACTTCATGGTTGTGTGTGTGTGTGTGTGTGTGTGTGTGTGTGAGATTTGCCAAACACTTACTCGTGTAAATAGCCATTTGTTTATTTTAGTAACGGGGGGACATTGTAGTTACTGCACTGGGGACTGTGCTGAGCTGTCTGGAGACTCTGCGAGTTTGCTTGTTATTTTTGTAGTTATGCGTGTAGGATTCAGTGTTTGGTCATGGTGTGTGTGCTTGTGAGTGTGTGTGTGAGAGAGAGATTTTTGTATCATGTTGGAGGCTGAATGTCACCATAAGAATAAGAATATCGGTCAGGTTTGACCTTGTGGGGACATTCAGCTCGTCCCCATGAGAAAATAGAAAATAGAGAAATTTTTTTTTAAAGAATTGCAGCATTTAATAAAAAACAAACAAAAAAGCTAAAATAGGATAAGTGTAGTTACTGAGGTTTGGGGGTAGCCATAGGACTAAGCACAAATTATCTGCATTAATAGTTATGTTAGTGAAATGCCCTGCCAAGGAGTGTGTGTGTGTGTGTGTGTGTTTCTCTCTTTGTCGGAGATGACAAGACAATTGTAGAGATGTAGTCTTTTAGTTACTGATGTGACTCATGAGAAAGCAAATGTTTTCACAGATATACAATAAACAGACTTTCATGAAACAGTTTTTCTTTTGAAAAAAAAAAAAAGAAGAAAAGAAAAAAGAATGTCTAGATTCCCTGCACAAAATTAACCCTCAGAGGTCCACACCTCTCTCTTTAAAAAAAAAAAATTCAAATCAAATATATTTTACTAGAAATAAAAATGCACTCACTGCCCACAGATGCTTATAAATGATTCAGTATTGATCCAGATAGGCCGATGCAGAATTCTGATAGGATTTGAATATCAAAAGTACGGTTGGTCAAACGGTCTCGTCGGAAAGCTGCGGCTTTGCTGTTCATAGCACAAAAAAGTCCCGCCGTGAAAATCTAACTGGAAATCATAATGTGGCAGGATGGATATTTGAAGCAAGTCTCCATGCCGAATAATTCCTGAATTCCTAAGCAATAAGTGAAGAAACAATCTTATGTGGCACCAGCACCACGACTTTTATACGTTAATCTATAAAAAAAGGTGTCAGAGGTCTTTATGGTGAAGGACATCACACCTCTTGTGACATCCTTTACATTTCTCACATATATCTTGCTCTTCTTCTACTCCTCCATGAATCTTACTGTTGCACCAAAAAAAGATTTAATATAATGAAATAAATGTCAATAAATAATGAATCAAACATAACAAGAGCCACAGTTTTTTGTTATAATTATTGTCATTGAAAATATTACATCATAAAGGTTTACCTCACTGAACTTTATTGAACAAGTTATCTAATAAGTTACCTAATATATGTTTCAAAATTAGATATACTGTATGTAGGTATATATACTGTGTATATAATGATGTTTATTTCTCTCTATACTGCTAAACAATGCTGAAGGCTTTCAGTGATTTCCTTTGGTCAGTTGATATTTATTTTATTGGTGATTATTGAGGCTGGTGACTCTAAATGAACGTCTCCTCTGCTGCAGATGTAGGTTTTGGACTTGCTTTCCTGGGAAGGTCTTCATGAGTCAGTTTCATCATGGTGCTTAATGGGTTTTGCAGATGCACTTGACAACACTGTTCTTGCAAGAACTATTCCAGAACATCTAACCTTCATTTCTTAAAATTTCTTTAAAAAAATCTTTTTATTATTATTATTATTATTATTATTATTATTAATATATCAATTACATGACACCATATCTGTTGCATCATAGTTTAGAAAATTTCCAGTATTGTTCTTAAATGTAGATAATGAGTCACTAAACAAAAACCAATGATTTAAAAGGTGTGTCCAACCTTTAAATTGGTTTCTGTGAAAAAGTATTTGTTCATCAAATTTTTTTTTGTTGTTGCATATTTGTCACACTTTAATGATTTAGATCATCAAACAAATGTTAATATTTCACAAAGATAGCCCGAGTAAAGGGGAAAAAAGCTGTCCAAACCTACCTGGCCCTATGTGAAAAAGTAATTGCCCCCTAAGCCTAATAACTGGTTGTGCCATCCTTGACGGCAACAACTGCAATCAAGCGTTTGCAAAAACTTGCATTGGGTCTTTCACTTCGCTGGTGGAATAATTCTGGCCCACTGTTCTTAGCAGAATTGTTTTAATTAAGCCAAATTGGAGGGCTTTCGAACATAAACGGCCTGTTTAAGGTCATCCCACAGCATCTCAATCGGATTTAAGTCCGTACTTTGACTAGGACATTCCAGAACCTTCATTTTCTTTCTTTCTCTCTTTTTTTTTTTTTAACCATGCAGAGGTGTGTTTCGTATCATTGTCCTGCTGCATAATCAAAGTGCGCTTGAGTTTGAATTGATGGACGTACATTCTCCTTCAGGTTTTTCTGGTAGAGTGAAGAATTCAAGGTTCCATCAATTTTGTCAAGTCGTCCAAGTGCTGAAGCTGATCAGACACCACCATCATGTTTGATTGTTGCTATGTTCTTTTTATGAAATGATGTGTTAGTTTTTTACGCCAGATGTAACATGATGCGCACTTTGTCTCATCAAGTTCTTGTCTCATCAGTCCACAAAATATTTGTCCCAAAGTCTTTAGGATGTTTTTTTGGAAAATGTGAGATGAGCCTTTGTGTTCTTTTTAGTGAGCAGTGGCTTTCGTGTTGGAGCTCTCCCATGGATGCCATTTGTGCCCGGTCTCTTTCTTATTGTTGAATCATGAACGCTGACCTTAACTGAGCCCAGTGAGGCCCGCAGTTCTTTAGATGTTACATATAGTATATTACGTATAAATCAATACTTTGTGCAATTATATAATAATTGTTTGGCAGCAGTGCAAAGCATAAAATCATACAAATACTGTTCAGCAGCTCTGGGTAATGTTCACATCAACCATCAGAATAGGGGGAAATGTGATCTCAGTGATTCTGACCGTGGCACGATGGTTAGTGCCAGATGGGCTGGTTTAAGTAATTCTGTCTCCCAGGGGTTTTCACACACAGCATTCTCTAGAGTTTATTTAGACTGGAGCAGTAAAGAGAAAACATCCAGTGAACTGCAGTTCTGTTGATGAGGAGAATGAGCAGACGGAAGGGCTTCAGTAACTCAGATAACCACTCTGTGCAACACTCTGTGGTGAGCAAAAAAGCATCTCAGCATGCACTGCGTGCCACATTTTCAACACTTTGGGAGCCACTTCTGTCAGTCAAGGACAGAAAGCTGAGGCTGCGGTGGGCACCGAGATGGCAGGGTCAGAATGTGGCACCAACAGCATGAATCCATGGACCCAAGCTTTGTGTGGACAGACCAGGCTGCTGGAGGTGGTGTAATCTGGGCGTAGGAAATGTTTTCTTGGAACACTGGAACATCTGGGCCTGTTAATGCAAATCAGTCATCACTTAAATGCCACAACTTGTGTAAGTGTTGTTGCTGACCATTTGTATTCCTTCATGACCGCAATTTACTCATCTTCTGGTAAAAGAAAAAACAATAAATCATCTCAAAATGGTTTCATGAGAATGGCGGTGAGGTCAGTGTTCTTCATTGGTGGAGGGGGGGGCTCGGCCCGGTGTTAGTATAGTGTTCCTAATAAAGTGCTAAGTGAGCGTGTCAGTCTGTCAAACTTATCTTTGCTATATCTGTCGCATGAAGGCAGTTAACATTGCAACTTGTGAAAAACAAGAGGAAATCTGTTAGTTAGTAGAATTTAATAGAATTCTAATGGCCGCTGTTGTGGTGGAAACAAAAATACAAAAAACCAGGGCTATGCGTCATAAACGTAGCTGTGTAGGCATGTGTAATCATGCGGGGACAACACAAAACCTTGAGGAAAACATAAAGTAACTGTAATTACTCATTACTGTACATAGTTCACTGTCTATAGCTAGTGTGTAATTGTTAATTATTACACAAGCACACGGTGATAGGGTTGACATAACGGCCATGAGATATCCATTATAAGCGAGCTGAGCTGCAGAAAGTGAGAGACGCCAGGGTTCAGTGTGCTATACAGCCGAGTAGCATCCTGGAGCGACTGAGTATCAGAAGTGTCATGTACAGGTTCTGTTGCCAAGGCAGCAATGCAAAATACGTGAGGTCCACCTTGAGAAAATAACAAATGTATGTAAAGAACTATGTCACACAAATGTGCACACCCATACAACACTGCACACAATATAGTGTAGTGTAGTGCATATATATATATAGGACGACCAATGAAGGATAATGCAATCGTTTTGCGATTTAGATATTTCTACTTTTAAAGACTTAAGCGTTTTCATGAAGCATTCAGAACAGACATGTTGTGTATTCAGCACAGAGGTAGCAATTAAACCCTGATCGTGATGCACCATCGGGTCAGGCGTACGGATTACAACCCTCTATTGTCAAACCCGCGTACCTATAATATTTGATAGCCTTTAAAATTATTCGCTGCTTTTGACTATTTTCCACCAGCTAAAAGTTTGATGTTTTGAACTCCTCGTTGTCTCTGAGTAAATCTGGACGTTGCAAATGGCAGAAGTCTATTTTAAACTTTAAAATCTGTGCACACTTGCATTATTCAGTTCATCCATTCATCTCGCTGTCATTCGCTGTCTGCTCTTGCTTTGTTTTTCACCCAGTCACCTCTCTCCCCCTCTCTCTCTCTCTGTTTCTCTCTCTCTCTCTGTTTCTCTTTCTCTCTCTCCCTCTCTCTCTCTCCCTATCCCTCTCTCTCTCTCTCTTTCTCTCTCCCCCTCTCTCTCTCTCTCTCCCTCTCCCTCTCTCTCTCTCTCTCTTTCTCTCAGTGCTGCAGTGCAGAAGCCTCTCGTTTTTCAGTATGATCGTTCTGGAGAACCCTGGCACTGCCACTGCCACTGCCACATTATTTCCCCTTCTATTAAATCCCACCATCCTTGCTTCTTTTACAAAACAGTAAAACACAGACGACCATGATTGTCGATACTCACCGCACGCTCGTGTTCTTTCGTCGAAAACAGCACACATTCATTAGTCATCTATAAAACCCTAACCGGGTTTTGACCTTCATATCAAAGTTATCCTGCAACTCTTAATCTGTCTGTTTAGTCATACCATCTTCTGACTTTGGATAACTGTATATATATATATATATGTGTGTGTGTGTGTATTCTTTTTTTTTTTTTACTCCTTCCTGGTGCCCTTATATTCACTCCTGCTCTGTTCTGTTCTTATTTGCCATCCTTGTAGGTTTTACACATGCCAGTGCTGCCTCCTTGTGGACACAATGTGACATTACACACCTCAAACTATTCTCAAACCTGTCCTTTTTCATTTGCATTTATTTATTAAACTAATGCTTGGACAGCTCCTGCTATCCAAATGGACTAACAGTTGAGGCAAAATACAGCTGAGCACTTTTTAAACAGCTTATCAGCATTGATATGTGAACTCAGGACCAATATAAACTTTGACCTGACACACTCGACACACACCTTTCCCCCAGTAATAGCACCTTTTCATCACACCGCGCCGTTTGCATCGTCATTTTTTTCTCTTTTCGGCGCTTGCTAGAGACAGGACAATTACAGAAATGCGAGCGGTGACTTGATTATTAAATACATTTCTACATCTCTTTTACTCACTTTTTAGTACAAAAGGTTAAAGTCAGCTGGCTTTGACCTGCTAAATTATTAGCATTTATTAATTTTGTATGCTTTTAATTAGATACCCAACAGTACATGCTGCTTTTCAATTTTAAAAGAAAAAGAAAGAAAAAAAAACAGGCAGATGATTAAAAGTCACCCAAACTGTGTTACCTGTTGCCATGGCAACAGCAAATGAGAGGCTCTGATTAAGTTGTAATTAGAGAAAAAGTGAAAAATTAATTGGATTAGATAACAAGATACAAGAAGGAGAGTGTGGATTACACGTGTGCTTTTAATTCACTCATACTGAAAAGATTTATGTCTCTGCTGTTTTCAGGAAAACTTAATTTTTTGGTTCAAATGCATCTTTTAGGAAATTGCAAGAAAAGAAACAAGAAGCTTTTCGAGTCATTTGAGCTTTTTCATTCTTGTCCAGCAGTGAAAGTGTTAAGAACTTGTTTACTACAGTCAGTCTCCACTTGACGCAGCTCATCCTGAGCTCATCCTGATTGGCTGAAACCTGCAGCTCCGAGTGAGCTCATTGGCCAGGATTAAGATTGTTTCTGCCCGCTGCAGAAAAAGCTTGTCCTTGTCAATTGATGCACATTTTCAGATTGAGGACATGTACTTATAGTTAATATTATGCATTTTCAAGTATTTATCATCTATATTTACACATACTATAAAATGCATTGTGCTGTGTAGTAGTGTCTGCTTTTCATCGCACTCCGATCCAGTGAGAGCAGCTGTGTTTTCACAACTTGTTTTCTCTTCTCTTCTCTTCTCCCCCTCCCTGCTCTTCTCTCCTCAGAATGACTCTTGTTCTATTTTTACTCGCCTAACTCACACTCTTTCCCCTTCCCACCCATTTTTCCCCCTCTCTTTCTTTTAAGCCTTTACCTACCTCTGTTTTTTTTTGTAGTAAATTCAGTATATTTGGCTTTCTGTATGGGTACATAGGGTTTAGTTCACATTTCTAAATTAATAATTTTAATGTAAAATGATGTATATGGAGGAACATGTTATACTTTGGATCATAAAACAAGTGTGTATGAAAAATGTGGTCATAGAATTGGCAATGTACACTACATACACATATACTCCTGTCTATAGTGTGAATATTTGTAATGGCACAGACTGATACTGGGCTTGAGGCCAAGGCCGCATTACCCTCTACAAACAGTTTGGTCTTTCAGCACTCTCATACCTAACTGAAACTCACCCAAAACCCACCCCCCCACCCACCCACACACACACACACACACACACACACACACACACAAAGTGAACCTGCTTTTATCGAGCACTAGAGACACTGTATACTCACATCAGAGTTTTAGCCCAGTAACCCGATCCGTGTGACATCATTATTATTTTGACCTCAGGTAGTTTGGTGAAAAACACGAGCATACGTTCTCCCTGCATGTGCATCAGCTCAGCACTCTCAAACAACAGACCCGGAGTGCTTAGTAGAGTGTGTAGTGAACCATTTAGCTGCATAAAGGAAATTTGATCCTGCTTGCAGTATAACTCAGACAAGGTGTGGTGTTTAACATCTGGAAGCTTGCCATCATTTTTATTCTCTCTCAAAAGTTGAGAGGATGTCACGGACATGCAGTGATTTATCCAATAATGTGATGCAGTCTCACTGTGTTAATTCCCAGTCTGTTTATTAATGTACACTATAGTAGTAAAAAAAAAATCGACATCATGCTCAGCTGTGCTTCATTTTTTCTTTTCTTTTTTTTTCTCCATTGTAGCAGTTTGCTGGGGCAGATGTGGGTGGATATGACTATCTGTTCTGACTGCGGTGCTGCATTTAGAAGTGCATTTGGTTTTGGTGTGTGATAGAGGCTCAGATATATATATATATATATACAGTGCTGTAGAGATTATTGTGGTGTACTGTTAGAAGTGCATGGCATGGGTCATCGAGAGTAGTAGAGGAAGTGTGCCTGTTAAGATCAGGTTCCCGTAAAGCACTTCCGCTTCTTATATTGCTCATGCTCATATCTGTGTGAGTCAGTAATTTACCAGAAAACTAATGGTTTGTTTAAAAAAAAAATGTAATAAGATATAGGGTTAGCTCTGTAAGCTAACATCATCTACCTGTCAAATTTATGTTGCTGGTTTATGAAGTTGTATGGGGAGATAAATAAGTGTAAAAATAGATAAGGGTTAAAATTATTTGTTGAAGAAAGTAAGAAATAAAGGAAGAAATAAAGATTTATGTGTGTGTGAGTGAGTGAGTGAGTGAGTGAGAGAGAGAGAGATCCCGTAAAGTTATTAGAGGGTACATTTCGTGGGCGGGGTCATGCAAATCAACTTAGCGCTTGACCCTGTCAGGCTGAGTTTCTTGGGCCAATAGAAATCACCACGCGCTCTTACGTCACCGCGGGATCCAATGTAAAGTTTTTCTGCTTTCTCTACGTCAGTGAATATTCACGAGCAGCGACGTTGCACCGAACCGCTTAGAGGGCGGGCCTAATTTACATATGACTGACATTCCAGAGCACCGTGGACCAATCAGCGTTCGAGGCAGCCTCGGGACGGTTAAGAGCGCGGACCAATCTCAGCACGCGCTTCAAGAGTACAAGGCGGGTCACACGGGCTGGGCGAGGTTCACACACACACACACACACACAGAGTAAGAACACTAATACACTCTCACACACACTCTTAGAACCGAAAGGGGGCAGCCTACTGTACAACAAGAGGAAGAGGGAGTGAGAAGAGAAAGAAAAGAAAGAAAGGGCTGGCGAAGCAAGCGAGTGTGAGAGGAGAGAAAACAGGAGAGAACGCGCAAGAGAGAGAGAGAGAGAGAGAGAGAGAGACCGAAGGCTAAATGAATGGTGGTGTGCTCCGCGGACTTTTTACTACGAAGGCGTAAAAAGAAAAGGGAGCGCGCGCGGAGAGGAGCGACTGCGGCGAGGCTCGCGCTCGAGCGGCCCTTTATATATCTATTTATCTATATATATTACTGTAGACCCGGGACTGCTTTACACGGGGCTCGCGCTGCGCTTCACATCCGCGAGCGGAACTCAGC
>JAQMYK010000033.1:10046813-10057733 GCA_030014345.1 Clarias buthupogon
CCTCCGTAATAAACACGGAGATGTTAGTCCCGTCCGAATGCGTACATGAAACGACAGACGTCGTCTGAAAAAAATTCAAACTCAAACGTCGTTTGGAAAACTAGTCCCGTCCGAATAGGGCTTTAGAGAGTTGAGTTGATGAATTAATCGTTTCTGTAATGATCTATTCATATATATCAAGCACAGCCCAGTGTTTCTATGCACACTTGCCAAAAGTTTGTTTACTTTTTTACAACACAAAAGTACTCATTTTGCTCTGATATTGACTTATCAACCGTCTTAACAGGTGTCAAAGCACCATAATTGGTTTTATTACTTGCGATGTACAATGTTCAAGCAATTTCCTAGTGCAAATGACAAAGGCGTACAGACAAACCTCTCATTTCACATCAGCCACAGTGAACACCGTGTGCCTTTCTGTTTTATGATGTAAAATTCTTGACCATTACTCGAGTATGCGATGAGAACAAGATGAGCCATCCTCTAATGTGGTGCTTTCAGTAATTGGTCAGTTAGACTCCACAGAGAGGCTTTAGCTCACCCGGATGAGTTCATCATGCAGCTCGAGCTGATCTGAATCAATCCAGGTTGATGTGAGTGTGTCTGATGCAACGATGTCCGTGTTTGCACAACAAAATGCATTTGTATGGCTACAGGTAAGATGTGTATCATTCGTTTAACCTGTACCGTACGTGTACCCGTGTGTGTGTCCAGGTTTTTACCAGGTGTCCTCCCAGACCCGCCAGTCTCAGTATCCCCTGGGAAACGCCGTTCCCAGTCTCTAAGTGCGCTGCCCAAAGATGACAAAAATAGCCCTGGCAAGGTTTGCTAAACACTCTCCACACACACACACACAAACCCTACACACACACACACACACACACCCTACACACACACACCCTACACGCACACTCTACACAGAGCACAGTACAGAAAAAAAAATTGGCTTCAAATCTGTAACTGATCAAACATAGAAATGTTATCTTTTCTTTATCTTGTGTCATCTGCTGTATCTTTTGTCAAACACAGAGGGAGAAGGATCACATTCGGCGACCCATGAACGCCTTCATGATCTTCAGCAAGCGCCACCGCGCTCTCGTTCACCAGCGGCACCCTAATCAGGACAACCGCACCGTTAGCAAGATCCTGGGAGAATGGTGGTACGCTTTGGGACCCAAAGAAAAACAGAAATATCACGACCTTGCATTCCAGGTATATCAACGTGCCTGCGTACAGTTTCTCACACACAAACACACATAAGTGCAGCACAGCACAGCACATCAGTAAGTGTTTGCTGATTGGGGGGAAAAATACTAGAAGACAGCTCTTTATGCAGCTTTACAGCATGGCTTTGTGATAGTTCGTCAGTAAATAGAACTGAACTGAACTGTTGTAATATGCTTATATGGGCTACAAGAAAAATCAGACCAGGTCGTGTTGTTTTTAAAGCACGGTTCGCTGTTTCAGTTATTCTTCCGTCCCTCTTTTCATCCCTCACAGGTGAAGGAAGCGCACTTTAAGGCCCACCCCGACTGGAAGTGGTGTAATAAGGACAGGAAGAAGTCGAGCAGCGAGAGCCGTAATGCACCAGGTGGAAAGGATGTCAGGGAGAGAAGCATGTCGGAGACAACAGGTTAGCCAGACTGTGCTGCTTTATTTTCAGACCTAATATTAAGCACTTCTTTAACCTGAATCCTATCTAAAAGTGCATGAATGTTTTATTATTATTTTTTATTATTTTTTAACTTTTCTTATTTTTTTAAACTCTTGTCTATTTCAGAGCCTCCGTCTGTTTCCATGGGTGCTGAGCTGAAGGGGATGGGGCCGGGGGTGATAGGCGTGTCGGACCGTGCCGGAGGGGAGAGGCTCGCACGACCTCGTGCCTTCTCACAGAGCGCTATGCACAGCTTGGAGCGAAGTGACAGAGGCAACCCTCAAGTGCTAGCAGAGCTCGCACAGGTAATACACACACATACGCCTACTCACACTCATACACTCGTATTACTGTACAGGTTACGAATTTCCGCAGATACGAACAGGCCGTGGTTCTACTTCCAGTTCAATCATCAAAGTAGCTCACATTTATTGTTCAAAAAATAGACACTGCAGTGCACCAAATAACAATATTTACAGTTATATACAATATGTTCAGTGTGTAAGTCTGGTATATTGTATGTGTGTGTGGGGGCGTGAGGGAGAAATGAGTCGGCCTCACCGATTTCAATGAATCAGAGCACGATGATAGAAAATGGATGTCCTGTAAAGCTGTTCTGCCGGGTGAATAATCGTAATCTCGGAAAATCCTCCACAAGACAGAGTTCACAGTCCAATACAGTGGAGAACAGCTATGAGACAAAATGGCGCCAAGGATTTAAAGGCATAGAGACAAAATTTCACTGTGAGATACGTAAGGATCTAAGGAAACAATTATTTTTATTAATAATGCATTAAAAAATTCAATTATTTATAACAGACATAACATTGAGTAGATTAAATAGAATTAAATGAAAAGTGACTGTGTCATAATTTAAGACATTTAAAAACAATTGGCCACATGATGGCAGTGTGGGGGAAGAGGACAGATTTAGTCAAGTGGGGATTGGTATGCTTTACATTGTATATTTATGTCAAAGGCGTATAAGACTTACTTTGTCAGACTTAGGAACAAATCTCACTTACGAACATGCTCCTGAAATAGAACTTGTTCGTAAGTCTGGGACAGCCTTTAATCTATGCTATGTTAATGAAATATCGAATTGAATGAGTCCCATTTCAGAAAATTCACAGGACATATCTGTCTCTTTATGTTTATGTTTCTCTCTCTCTCTCTCTCTCTCTCTCTCTCTCTCTGTCTGTTTGTCTGTCTGTAGATATGTGGGGATGGAGGCCAGTTTTCCGGCCGCGCTGGGGGAGCACTGTCTCAGATCCCGAGGTGTGTGAGTGAAGATATGACCAGCGATGAGGAACGCATGGTCATCTGTGAAGAGGAGGGGGATGATGATGTCATTGGTGAGTCAAGATTAGTCATTTTACCGTGATTATTATTTGATGCACGCCTTTCTAAACAGAGTCAAATTCAGTATGTTAGTTGTCCTCAACTATTTTATTAAAATAATTTATAATGGTAATTAAACTGCTGATTGACAACAGCATATCCGTAAACGTTCAATGTAAACAGCTTGTGAACAGTGTTTGTGCTTTGAAAGTGTGTAGGATGAATGTTTTTTTCTTTTCTTTTTTTCTTGCAAGTCATTAACAGTCATTGAGCGATTAAAATAAAAAGTAACTAAACCAGGTTATTTAGGTGAAATGGGGGTGGATAACATTTTTTTTTTTTTTTTTGGTATTAGGTGGCCAAAATTGAAGCTTGTAAAGCATTCATGTGTCGAACCTAATCCACCCACCCTCTCCAGAACAGTGTAGGTAGCTTGGGTAAGAGGGACGCTTCTGCCAACAGTGCCTGCAAAGCCTCATAGTTAGTAGTTACTGCTCAGGATATCATCTGAGCAGCGTTAAACTGAAACATGTTTGTTTCGCTAAAGATTGTAATCCAGTCGTCCCATTCAAACGATCGGTTTGTTTAAAATACGTCTCAAATGTACGTGTCCATGATTCCAGACCATGAATGCAGTTAGAAGGATTTGCAGACAGAAAAAAAAACTCTTTTGGCAAAACTACAACCCTGGGGCTTTGGATAAAGGATGTGTGGGTGCACCACTATGTTTACAGAAGAACTGAAAGCAGGATATGATTATTGTCTCAGCAGCACATTTAACAATTGCTCTAGCTTTATAGCTGTGGGTGTTGAAGCAGTAAGTGGTGGAATGAAAGAAAAAAAACAAAAAACCTTGTCACTGGGAAAAAAAAACCCACAACGGAGGAGCCGAAGCGAGAATGTGTACACAGGTCATTGCGACACAGTCCAGCCTTCAGACTTCATCAATAACTCAATGGCATTCTGACTCTGTTTCCTAACACAGAGGACCCTTATCCAGGCAGCTCCATAGACCTGAAGTGTAAAGAGAAAGTGACAGACAGCGACAGTGAAAATGGATCTGGGGACGAAGGTGAACGCAAGGTAGCACTCCGTTTCTCATTCTTGGCTGCGTATCAGCAAAACACTTTTTTTCCCTGTTGCACTATTTATGGATTTACTTTAATATCATAATATATATAGTGTGTGTGTGCTTTGTCCATGTTTATTATATTTTGCTTTCTCCCTTCTTTTCTCTTCACGCCTCTTGCTCAGAGAGTCTTCGCCCCCGTGATCTGCTCGTCAGGTCCCGGTCACGGGCGGAGCGTCTCTCTCTCCTCCTATCCTTCCTCCAGACACTCCTCAGACACTTCCATGAAGAGGAAGCGTGTGATAGAGGGAGGAGAGGGCGAGCGGCGGGATGCCGAAGGCGGTGCCTGTCTTCCCCTGTCTTCCTCTGGCCAGTCCAATCCAGTCAGCGCGTCCTCAACATCAGGAGCCGTCAGAGTAGCATCTACTATCGTCACTAACGTGGTACGACCCGTCGTCAGCACGCCAGTGCCGATCGCCAGCAAGTCGGCGCAAGACAGAAAAGCCGGCGTCACTCCTCAGGCGCAGCTCCTTATCGGGTCTGGAGTGGCAGGATCCGGGGTGACGTTGGCACCGTCAGGAGGCGGCGGGTATTATTCCTCGCCTTCGCCCAGTCCCGTCACCGCATCTGGAGGTCAAGGGGGACTGAACCTAGTCTTGGGAGGCACATTCCAGGCACCATCTGCAGTGCAGCTTATTACGCCCACTCCTTCTCAAAATCCAGCATCCCCCGCTGCCGTGGCTCCCACACAGAGTAACGGTCCCGCACCTCTGTCGTTGCTGCAGCCTCACATCCTGCCTACAGCCTCGCCCGCACCCTCTGCAGGGCAAAAAGCGGTAACGCAAGTGCAGTACATCCTGCCAACGCTCTCTGCCAACAACCGCAAAAGCCCCTCCCCTCAGCAGCCCAGCCAACCAACCAGTATCTTCACCCTGCCTACAGCTCCACCTGCACATGCTTCAGTGGCCAATGGGAAGCAGTCAGGGTATACGTCTAGCCCTGCAGTAGGCGTGGTCAGTCCTGGAGCTAGAGGTGAGGAGATTTTTTTTTTTCCCCATGTTGTGGGAAATCAGTCTCTTATGAAGAGGTGTTAAAACATCAGACTAAGTGAAATGAGTGTAAAATAATGATATTATTAAGCTGCAAAATGTTAAGTAGAGTAAAATAATCATTTAAACTATGAGTTACTGAAATGTATCTTACTAAATTAATCAATTCAATAATAATTCAGGTCTAACTTTATTGCTATGCCTGTTCTAGATTGGTAATGTGCCGGAGTGGTAGCACCCTGTTATTTATATCACACCGAGTTTCTTTTTTTATTTATTTATTTTTTTTATCTACAGTGCAAACACAGTCCCCAGTCTTACAGGGCAAGATGCTGGTTCCCATGGCAACTGTGCGGACCACTCCTGCCCCTTCCCAGCAGTTTCCCCTGATGGCGCCGCCTCTTCCTGTGCAGAACGGAGCTCAGTCAGGAAACAAGGTGGCCAAGCATTCTCATACATACAGAACTATCGATTCGTTCGCTGCGCAGTAGACTGTCAGGGATGGATTTCTTTGCAGCGGTGTACTAATTATCGGATGTATCACACACATACCTCTCGCTCTTCCAGATCATCCAGATTGCCCCCATGCCTGTCGTGCAGTCGCCGCTTCCTTCAGCAGGGAGTCCGTTCCCGGTAACCATGGCAGCAGCCACAGTGGTTGCCCCCCCAGGCTCTACCCCCTCACAAGCTGTGCTGCTGCCTCCCCCACCCACGAGGTATGATACACACACACACGCACACACTCACGCCCCCGACGAACACACGCACGATTTCTCCGACACTGCACTCCCACTCTCACACAATGCTGCAGTACGCTGCAGTCTCTTTCACTCTCTTTCACTTTAACCATTTCTCTCTGCCTCTCTCAGGATCACTTATGTCCAGTCCACTCCAGGAGGCCGCTCCCCCATCCCACTTGTATCCACTGCAACAGGCTCCACCTCCCAAACAGGGCCGCCGACACCCGGGTCAGCTTATGTGCCGTCTCCTTTGGCCACTTTTGCGGCGATCGCTCACCCGGGACAGACTTTAGTGCAGCCGATTATTGCTGGTTAGTGTATACGAAGTATAAAATTTACACCGACCCAGTTGTGCTTTGATTCAGGAATGACTCTGTTGGCTGACAGATTGTCTCTGGGGTAAAACTTTGTGAGGGGAAAAAAAACCAAGGTGTTCTTTTAACTAAATCGAATTCTTTCCTCCGTTTAACAGGACAGCCTCCGTTGTTGGCAGCACCCCAGTCTCCCAACCCGGCCATCACAGCCATCTACCCCTCCTCACCCGTCACCCTGGCGACAGGGGTGGTGTCCGCAGCAACGGTGCCACCCGGCGTGGTCTATACGGTGTCGAGCCCGTCCATCCTTCCCAAACACACCTCCACCACTTCGGTGACACCCACCACCCTGCCGGCTCCTGAGAGACCGAGTCACGGTCCTGCACACGCCGAGCTGGACAGACAGATGGACAAACTGCCTCTATCTCTCACCGACAGACTCACAAAAGTTGGTAGCAGCTCAACTGCTCCACCGTCTGGTGCCATGTTGCCACTACAGCCTGCCAGTCCAGCTCAGCCACCCCTCGCAGGTAGACGTTCATATTTGTCTGTATCAGAAATCAATTCTGGCTTTCTTGAACAACTTTTCTGGATATTTTTTTCAATGTTTTTTCACAAGTTATGCTCTTGTATTTTTTTCCAGCTGCCATTACCAAACTTCCCCCGGTCGCCGCCCGGCTTCCGCAGAAGGTCAAGGCCACGGTGGCCAACATCCCTGTTGGCTGCTACGACGGTGGAGGGAGAGGGAAAGAGAGAGAGAAAGACAGGGAGAAAGAGAAAGACAAAGAGAGGGAACGCGACAAGGAGAAAGAGAGCAGCAGCTGTTTCTCTTTCGAGGTGGATAAATCAGGAGAAACGACTCCCGCCGCTCCCACATCATTAGACGAGGGCTCGTCGGAAGCCGAAGCACAGAGCGTCACCGAAGCGGGTTCCATAAGCACACGCAGCAAAGACGCCAGTGCTAAAGAGGTGACTGATCCCTCGTCCACTTCATAAGACAACGTACACAGCGACTGGATTATAAGTGCATTGTCATTTGTAAATTAGCACCATATAAATGCAAAACTTTAACAGAGAAAAAAAAAACTATTGTAAAAAGGTTACTCTGCGCGCTGACATGACATCATGTGTATGCAGGAAAATAATTTCAGTCTGCGCAAAGGTCCTGAGCCACCCCTCATTTCCTTATATTTTTCCTTCCAAAGAGCCAGACTTTTCTACAATTTTTAATGCAGCCTTGAGGAATAGTTCTCCAGGCTTCCTGAAGCAGTTTTAAAATAATGTGTTTTTTTTTTTTTTTTTTTAACCACACAGTGACCTGTAAATTATTCAAGAATAAAAAACTTTACGTTAAGACATGAACCCGTGAGAAACAGCTGCAGGTGATCAGGCCGGTGATTAGTATACTGGTGATGCTGAAAGCTGATTGGTTGGAACAGACGAGAGGGAAAATGAGGTCGCTGCTGAGGTTGTTTCATAAACAACCAATGTTCAAATTGTAACACGTCACAGTAAAACGTTTGTTCTCATTTCTTTAATTTAATCTACCTGTTTTAATTAATTTAAATTTGTTGAAATAAGGAGTGACAACACTTTTGCACAGCACTGTATATGCATAGTTTTTTTTTGGACGTGTTGTAGAGAACATTTCTTTTATCCAAGTAGAAGAGGACTGATAAGATTTAAAGATGATAGCTTTATCTTGTCCTGATTGATACACAGGATTGCTTATATTATCTGTGCAGTTAGCCAGTACTTTGAACCAGACAAGCGAATTTTAAATCTGCCTTTATTGTGGAGCAGTACAATCTCACGGTCATCAGGATAATATAAGGGTCAGGATCCGTCATTTTTTGGATAATTAAATCAAATGCCGTAATTAAAATTGTAGTTGGAAACGCTAAACGTTTATTGTATATTAGTAAATTGATAATACATGCTTTTGAGATGCTTTTTATCTATTATTCGTGGCTTTTGAAAACTGTGGGTCAGCGTGTAATAGCATCATGAATATTCACAGGTTTCGGTGCTCATCCCACCGCCCACGGTGCACGCAGGTCTGCCCTGCTTCCTTTCGTGCGGTGCAGACAATGATCCGAGATTGCAGTCCGGCATGCATGTTAATTAAGTAGTCGGGCTGTCTTTAAGACCGAGCTCAGGTCTACGCAAAAACAGTCTTCGTTTCATGGGAAAAGCGGTGGAAAATCATGAAACATTTTAATAACTCACATCCCACGCAAGTGTCAAGCGTAATGAAGTGCCATGGTCGTTTCCCTGTTAGCAGGACGCATAAGCGTGGTGTTCCTTTCCTAGCAATTAATGTTAGACAGTTGAAATGAAGCAGGGTGACAACTGGGGCATAAGTTCCTCATTAATTATTTTTTTCACACTCTACAAGTGCAAAGCAACAATTAGCATAAACTCTCACTGTCTCATGCGGTATACAAAGGATTTGTTTGATTGGCTCTGTGCTCTTTTTTTTTATTTTTTTTTTTACAGGCTGAATGGAAAGACTCCACTTGCTCTTCTCCGTTACCTCCATCAGCGTCAGAGTCTGCTCCGCCCCTTTCACAGTCGGACAAAGAGACTCCTCTTCCCAAAAAGCTCAAGTCCCGCCCCCCACCGCTGAAGCGCCCATTCGACTCTGTTGACAAGTGAGTTTTTTTTTTTTTGTTTTTTTTTGACAAAACGTCATGATAACGCTCCATATATCGCTTTTTTACCTTTATGCTATGTATTTTTAAAAAAACTGATAGTGTGTTGCATTTATTTACAGAGAAAACTAAATTTTATTTCTGCATGCAACAAAAACATTTTAAACTCCAGAAAAAAAGACGCTAGGTTGAAGGCTGCTTTCAAATAAAATACTCAATGTTTATTTGAGTCGTTCTCGTATTTATGAAATAAAAAGCCGAACTTAAATCGTCCACCTGAAGCAAACAAAAAACGCGATCTGCTTTCGTCTGCCTTCATCCTTTTATCGCATGTACTGGAGCGTGCAGAATAAAAAAAAAAAGGACTGTTTATAATCATAATATTTATGATATAAATATTAAACACGTTTTATTTTAATGTTACAAGATCACCATAATCTCTAAATTTAGAATTGCATAAAAAACCCAACTAACTAAAATAAAATACATTTAAATTAAATACTCATTACTTATTTGAGGGATGAAGGAGCCACATGCGGCTCCGGAGCCGCGGGTTTCCCGACCCCTGTCCTAGTTTCACTACAATACTTAAATTCAACCAGGATCGGCACAATCTGACATTCTTACCATCGACCCACTAGAGTATGAATATTTGAGGTTATTTTGTTCTGCATCTGTGCTTATTTGACACGAGCTGTGATATCCTCAGAGTTCTGTCAGAGGTGTACTTTGAGGAGCGATTTGCTGAGTTGCCAGAGTTTCGTCCAGAGGAGGTGCTTCCCTCACCGACCCTGCAGAGCCTGGCCACCTCTCCACGTGCCATCCTGGGCAGCTACCGCAGGAAGAGGAAGAACTCAACTGGTGAGAGAGGCAAGAGCAGAGACTTTATAATCTTTATGTAATATGTATGCTTAATTAAAATAACATCAACAACACTACTAATAATGGTAACACTTGTGTTCGTACAGATTTAGACTCCTCCACCGATGACCCCATCTCTCCAAAGAGGAAGAGCCGGCGCAGGTCTAGCTGCAGCTCCGAACCTAACACACCCAAAAGCGCCGCCAAGTGCGAGGGGGACATATTTACCTTCGACAGGCCAGGTAAAGACAACTCTCAAGCTTCACGTTGACGTTTAGTTGGAGGGACTAAACCTTCATTTCGACTTCCTTATATCTTTGTTATTGTGTCTATGGGACAGGTACAGATGGGGAGGACATACTGGGGGAGCTGGAGTTCGAGAAGGTGCCATACTCCTCTCTGAGAAGAACTCTGGATCAGAGGAGAGCTCTGGTCATGCAGCTATTTCAGGAGAATGGCTTCTTCCCTTCAGGTAACACACACACACACACACAGGTAGTTTAAAACATTGCTATGTTACAAGAGGCAAACAAAGTGCATGTAGTTTCATAAGAAACTGCTTTAATACTTTGACTTGAAACGAGCCTCCGACATAACAAGATATAGATAACCTGATTACATATTAGAAAATTATTCATACCAGAGTGCTGTCGAGTTTTCTGTTGTGAAACAAATCACAGGTTTTATAAACGCTTTACCAGGTGTCTATAGTCAGAGTTTAACCTACAGCTGCTAAAATTAGTGATAACAGTAACAAACTGGTTCTCTGACGTTGCACAACAATAAATGCAGCAGAAGTATGACATGCCGTTCGCTAATCAATTAAAGCTTACATTTGTTGCCAAAACGGTGTTGTATAAAAGGAGTAAAATACTTTTTGGCAGGTAGTGCTGCTACAGGTAAACAAACAACTGCGGGTTTGGTTCTAAGGCCTAGTCTACATGTAACATGGGTATTTTTTTTTAATCAGCATTTCTTCCTTTGTTCTTAAAAAAATGTAATAAAAAATACTCCAGTAGAAAATGCAAAACATGTTGTCCAGAGCGTGTCAAACTGAGCCACGTTGTTTCAGAAGGCTAAAAAAGTTATGTTTTAATGTAGAACGAAGGAGAAATAGTGCAGCTTTTAAAGATCCCCTATTATGCTTTTTCAAATATGATCTTTCATGCAGTGTGTCATGTAGCTGTGTGTGAACATAAACTATCTGCAAAGTTGTGACGCCGACAGTGCACGATAAA
>JAQMYK010000033.1:10058144-10072484 GCA_030014345.1 Clarias buthupogon
CATGTAAACCTGTTTTAAGAGACTCATTAAGCAATATTAGCAACCTTTAAAATGGCATAATAGGGGCACTTTAAATATTTTTCACCGTGGAAGTTTTCCGTAAGGGCAGTTTTTTATTCACTTAAGGTTTGCGAGTGGAGGAAAGGCCAGAATGCATAGGAAAATCTATTAATTTTTTAAAGATTTTATCCTCGTGCATGTGGACTAAGCCCCAGGGCCAATCTGCAGTTGTTTATTTTCCTAACGCAGCAGGCCAAGTGGTGTTTATTCATTACAAATGATGCAAAAATCTCACCACTAGGAAACTGATTTAAACTAATATACACTGCCTGGCCAAAAAGAAGTCTCTCTCACACACACACACACACACACACACACACACACACACACACACACACACACACTAAGATTTCATCCAATCACCTTTAGCTTTGATTACAGAACACAATGTGGTTGATTTCTCACGCTCCCAGAACAACTCTTTTCCCACTTCCATTTTAATTCTCTTTCAGTTCTATTTTATTTTACTATTTGTACATACTATAAATTTTTACAGCTAAATGTTTTCTATATTTGTATAAATTTTTTCCTCTTATTCATAATTCATATCCTTGATTTGAAAACAAGGATTTTAATTATGAAGTCATCAGCAGTCATACAAGCATTTCACTGCATAGCATACTGTGTATGACTGTGTATGTGACAAATACAATTTAAATTTGAATTTCTCATTTTAATTTGACTTCTGAAGCTTCGCCGTTTCATCAGGGAAGGAAAAACCCCCTAGATGTGATAATCTGGTCATTCAGTACATTCTTGTTCAGAGGCCGCTACACACGATGGGTGCATCGCTTCATTTGTTTCCCTTCTTACCCCGACACGTCCATCACTCTGGAATAGGCTCAGTCTGACCTCATCACACCACATGACCTTTACCCTTTGCCCCAGAGTCTAATCTTTAAGCTCCCTAGCCAATTGAAGACTTTTTTCCTTATTAGTCTCACTAACGAGTGGTTTTATGTTTTAGCTATGTTTTAGTTTTTCTGACTACATTTCTACTATCCCTCCAGGTTTTGATAACGTGTTGAATCCAGTTCCAGTAATTTTAAATTTCTTTAGTTGCTTTTCTTTAGATGCTGCCTAATATTTTTTGTTATTGTAAGGCGACCTTGAGCTTTTTGAAAGGCGCTATATAAACCAAACTTATTATTATTATTATTATTAATTTGACCCTGAAATGGCGATTTTTTTTTTTTTGACCATTCAGTGTATCTTTGAGAACATTTAACTTCGGCCACCAATTCCCACTCCTTTATAAGCCACTATTAGATGTTCACAGTGCAGAAAGATGACCCTGTTTATTTATTTATTTATTTATTTATTTTCCCGAACTGCATGTTCCTCCATCTTAAGTGCTTTTCTGATATTTTTAAAGGTTTGCACGTCTGTTTTGAAAGAAAATAAAACCCAGACAGAATATCCCGTTCTCATGCAAAAAAAAAAAAAAAACTTTTTACATATGTTTCTCATTTTTTATTTATTTTTTCCTCCGTAGCCCAGGCCACTGCTGCATTCCAGGCACGATACGCCGATATCTTCCCAACCAAAGTGTGTTTGCAGCTGAAAATCCGCGAAGTCCGCCAAAAGATCATGCAGACGGCCGCCCCAACCGAATGCCCAGGGTCTTCTGATTCTCTCTGTTTACCGGGCCCGTCCGGGCCCGCGGCCAACGAAGGAGGAGGAGGCGGGTCCGAGTCTGCGGAAAAGGAGGCGGAGCGAGACGAGGAGCTGAGCAACCCCGAGGAGCCCAGGAACGCTGGCGATTCGCTGGACTCCACCAGATGAGTTGAATGGACAAAGTTAAAAGGAACAACTGACGCTGATGACCAGATCCCTCTTCCTGCATCTACAGAAGACACACGTGTTTTGCTCTTCTCAGTAGAGTGCGAGTGTGTGGAACGGCTGTTCAGAGGGAGAAGTCCCAAAACAAACTGTTTTTTTTCCCCAGCTGAATTCTACAGTATTTCATGTTTAAAAAGACTTTTAATTACAAAAAGACTCAAGAATAGGTCACATTTTCTCACACACACAAACACACACACACACGCCACTTCTCATTGTCTTAAATATCCACACTTGAACTTGAAGCATTATTTTACTTGCGAAGGCTTCCTTTGGACTCTTTGAGACTTGAAGATCACAGGATTGTCCTGTGAACAGTGAAGGCGACCCTGAGGGCATCTGATTCCTTTACAGACTAAAGTGATTTCTTTTTTTGTTGTTGTTTTTTTAAACATGTGACACATATGGAAGTATGAGACGGGCACAGCTGATTTTGTCATAGGCTCATGGTTTACTGCCAGTTGTTGTGAGGCCGGCCTCCACTGGCTACGTTTTAGAGATGATGAAGACTTAACGGACTCGTATATTTTGATATTTACTTCCTTTTTATCCCCTTTTTCCATTGTGTTTCACTTTTAAAGGCTTTTTATCAGCGAGCATTGTCAAGGCACTGAATAGCCTCAGCGAGGGACTAGCTTAGCTTTTTCACAACATCCTTCTTCCAATGATTGGCGGTTGTAGATGCCGGTCACGGCCTTAGCAACAGATTGGCCAGCCATGAAGGAAGACCTGACTAGAAGGGAAGTCAGTGGGCACATTATGACCATTGATTGGACACGTTTGTTTTCCTTTTTTTTCCCATATATATTGAGAAAACATATTTAATATTTTTTTTCTTTCCATGCCATTCTATTCAAGTTAATATGAGATGATGAAATACATTTTAGGAATTTACTATAAGACACGTCATAACTTTTTAAAAAAAAGAACGAGCAAACTTGACTTTTAATTTATCTCATAAATCTACAGGTCAATATGTTATTGAATTTTCTCATAATTGTTCTTATCGATACTGTTCTCGTGGATCTGATCCGTATAACCGACATACTGCACCTTTTTTTTTTTTGTCTTGCTTTTTTTTCTTCTCGAGGATGGAAGGATGAGAGGACAGGAGCCAAATGAAACTCCTCTCTTAGGCTCAAAAAAAAAAAATCTCACTTCCACTGCGACATTTCACCTTTTCCTTTTTATCAACCTTTATCTTGAACAACACAGAGATGTGATGATCATTTTTAATTCTTTTGTTTTTAAAAAAAACAACATAAATATATTACATGCTCCTATGTTGTCCAAGAAGTCCCTGTCTTTTAGCTCTAGTTCTCTAGTACCTTCTCCACTAACATTCCTCATCCCTGTTCCTTCATTCCTCTTTTTTCTCTCCTTCTGTCACTTTATTGCTCTTTCTACATCTCAGCCTCTTTCGGGTTGAGCTAAGAGAGAAAGAAAAAAGGAAAAAAAAAAGGAGGAAAAGGAGACAGGGTGTCCGTGATGATCGTGCTGTGTGAGGCTTGTTCGTGTTGTACATAGTTCTGGTGGAGTCTCTCATGACTCTGTACCATAGTAAGGAGCATTATTAAATGTTAAACAATCCCATTACAGGAACTGAAATTGTAAAACAAATGGAGAAAAAAAAATTATGAATATTAACATTTTGCTAAATAAGTGAAAAGATTTATACAAATAAGCTCTACATTTGTATCTATTTCTCTCAGTATATGAATAAATAGATGTTCAAATAAACAGCAACACCTCTGTTCAGTGTTATCCACTCATTGTGCGACTGGTCCATACTTCAGGCAGCATTGTGTATATATACAGTATATACAGCGAGATATCTGGCCAGATGTAGTTCTGAGATGCTTTTCAATGAGTCAGGTGAACATGTTGAACCTGAAGCGGGTGGATCATCAGGAACAGGTTGGACAAAACTCAACAGGTGAGGGTGGGGACAATGAATCTAAAGCACAGCTTAGTGGCTTAATGGTTAGCACTGTCGCCTCGCCCCTCCAGGTGCTGGGTTCGATTCTTGTGTCGGGTCTGTGTGCATGTTTTTTTTTTTTTTCTTCTCGTGCTTGGTCTGTTTCCTCCTGGTTCTCCAGTTTCCTTCCACAGTCCAAAAACATGCAGATGAGCCTAATTGGTGTTTCCAAATTGCCTGCAGATGGTCTTCTGGGGAAGGAAATGGCAACCCACTCCAGTTCCCAAGAAATCCCCATGGACAGCATCCAGGAAGGCCTGGCGTGCTATACTTCATGATGTCATATAGAGTCGAACACGTGGTGGTGGAACAGTGTTTTCCGAGCACCTTAATAGCAATCAATCTTTATTTAAATGCCACAGCCTTTCTAATTATTCCTTGCTGATTACGTGCTTCCTCATAAGGATGAAGTCTGCTAACGGCGTACAATTTAAAATTAGGTAAGGCGCAATTCTTTCACAAAATATAGATTGTACATTGTAATTTGTACGACACCACGGTGGCAAATTATAACTGTTAACCCGCACCTGAAGATGTAGGTAAACTAATCATGCATTTTAAAAGGGAAGCAAACAAAATATGTGAAGTGCTCTCTTAAGTCCTGAGTGACATTTTCATCAAACTGAGTCAGCGAAAAGGTTCGATTTTGGAGCTTGGCTCTAAGGATTCTTTCAGATTCTTCCAGACACAAGAGCATCAGTGTGGATGTGTGTTAAGGAGACCTGGCGTTCCATTTAATGCCAAAGCTATTCACTGAGCTTGAACTAAGCGCTCTGTGATGGCCACTCCAGACTACCAGTCAAAAGAATTTCTTCTAATTCAATTCTTTCCTGATTTTTATATCTTTCTACACTGTAAAACAACACTGAAGGCATCCAAAATATACAATAATCTCATTTGAACAGTTGATATTGAGATGCGTCTGCTATCTTATGCTCTATAAAGCCTTCATAACGGCTCTAATCTGAGGTGCCGTTTGTTAATTGGTGATTTCTGAAGCTGGTAACTCTTAATGAACGTCTCCTCTGCAGCAGAGGTAAGTTCTGGTCCTGCTTTCCTGGGAAGGTAAGAGTCAGTTTCATCATGGTGCTTGATGAAGGTTTTGCAAATGCACTTGACAATACTGTTCTTGCAAGAACGATTCCAGAAAGGCTGACCTCCGTGTCTTAAAATAACAACTTTGAAGTTGTCGTGACTTAATTACGTAATTCCATATATTATTCCGTTGTTTCGAAATCTTCAGCATCATTCTAGAATGTAGAAAAGTTAATCCAAACTTTTGACTGGTACTGTAGTTCCAGAATTATTGGAAATGTAGAATTATTGTAAACATAGGCCCCATATTTTAGGTATTAAGGTTTTTTTATTAATATGTTAACCTAGGTGTGTGTCTGTTAATGCACCAGCTGAAATACCTCTCAGATAAGGCTCCCCCCCCAATAACTCAAAATTCTTTCACTTCTCCCCCGAACACGCTATTTCGGTGTTCATGTAAATGAGCTGCTCCTTAATACAACCAGAGATCAGCAGAACAACTGAGCAAGGGGAGGGGGATCTTCTTACACGAAATCACAAACGGTGGAAAATCTGATCAGCTTGTTTAAACTCCGGCCAGTACAATACTGAAAAAGGGTCAAACGGCAGGGACTGTGAACACTTAAATCTATAGCTACACTCATCAAGCCACAGAAACACCATTACAACAATGAGACAAAGTGTAAATTTTTATTTACAACAATCTTTGACATTCCAGATATACAATAATAATAATTAATCATAAAAAAAAACAATAAGAACATATTCAGACACTTGAGAGGTAAACTTGTAAAATCAGGAAAAAAGCAGCACAGGCACTCTTTTAATTTATTATTTTTTATCTGTCCGCATTAACGCACTACCTCATCATCACAGTGCCTGAGGTGAGTGCTTGAATCTGCTCAGACATTTTCCCTTGTGGCTATGGTTTCCTGTTCACTTCAATGCTTGTAAATTAAAAGTTCCTTTTAAGGAACATGCCCCACAACAGTGTATTGTCGTAAACAAAAAACAAAACAACAAAACAAAAAAAGATGCCGTCTGCACTTATCCTGCAGCTATATTCATCTCTATTTGGTGCGATGATGAGAGTCACTACTATAACACTGTTTATAACACAGACCTGCTCAGGTTTGGTATTCTCAGTGTGTTGGAGTCCAAGATGCTCGGGATTGTTAATCACGAGCCGAAATCCCTCAGAAATACGGACGGACACTCCCTGAAACACTCGGTTAGTTAATCACTCTAACTAGGCTCGTCTATATCTTTAAGATCGATGCTAATCGCCAGACTGATGCGGTTTCCACCCTTGTGTGGATCAGATCGATTCTCAACACCCACTCTCAAGTCCCTCACTCGGTCTGGTCTCGGACCCCGACGCTCTTCCTGATTCACAAGAGCTGCAGGTTGTCCAGAGTGATGGTGTCCATGTTGATTCCGCCCTCCAGCGCCGTGTGGTAAAGCTCTATAGCCTCTGCCAGATCGCCACTCGTCTCGATGATCGCTATCGCTTCTCCAAATTCATTACACATGATGGTGGGAGTGCCTTGGGTCTGACAAATCAAAAGGACACAACAGGTGAGAAAGTATCACAAAATCATCCTAAAAAAAATAAAAATAAATCTTGTTTCTCTTAAGATGTTGGATTTGACACCTCACGCACCTGCTCTAGATCAGAAGTCTGGATCTGTATGAGTTGTGGCTGTGAGCAGAAGTTCCCGTCTGTGGCGTCCACCACCGCGAGCGTCGCGAGGCCACCTTCCACCGTGGTCGTCTCCAGGTCAGCGTCTGTGCCTCGCTCCATTTCGTGCTGCGCCTTGTTGTGGGTCTTGCGGTGGTTCCTCAGGTTCGAGATGGTCTTGAAGGTCTTTCCGCATTCCGCGCACGTGTGCGGCCGTTCCCCGGTGTGCGTTCGTCTGTGCTCGACCAGGTGCATGCTCTGCACGAATCCCTTATTGCAGAAGTCGCAGCGGAACGGCCGCTCGCCCGAGTGGGTGCGCAGGTGCTCGCGCAGGTGGGTGTTCTGCCGGAAGCGCTTGCCGCAGACAGCGCAAGGGTACGGCCTCTCGCCTGTGTGAACGCGCTGGTGCAACGTGACGCTCGATGCAGAGACGAATAACTTCCCACACACGGGGCACGGGTGCGATTTCCCAGCGGCTGAGCCGGAACCACGTGGGCGGCCCGGTCCTAGTCCGTGGCTCAACTGATGGAGGCGCAGGTTAGCCATCGAGTTCAGGCGCTTTCCACAAATTGTGCAGTCTAAGTTTGGCTTCTGGACCAAAGTAACAGTCTGCTCTACGCCCTCGATAGACGCCTGCTGACCTTTATTCCCTGATTCGTTAACAGAGTCTGTAAAAGGGTGGGTCGAGTTGGGATGTTCCTCCAGGCAGTGCAGATCCCTCTGCTTCTTGCGTAAGAACCCTTTGGGGCAGTGCGGGCAGGAGTACGGCGCCGGTGCTCCCGGGTGGTTAAGGAATCTGTGCGCTACGAGCTTCGACGGCCGGATGAATGTGGCGGAGCAGTCCGGGCACGCCGAGGGGGTGGGGTTAGTGTGGAGCAAGCGGTGCTGCCGCAAGTTGGAGGACTGCGTGAAAGCCCGGTGGCAGACGTCACAGCGGTACGGACGCACCCCGGTGTGAGTCAGGCCGTGTCGGGTCAGGTTGGCCAGCGAGGAAAAGGTCTTGCCGCACACGCTGCACTGGAAGGGCCGCTCGCCCGTGTGCGTGCGCAGGTGGTTGCGCAGGTGGATCTGCTTCTTGAAAGGCTTTCCGCATACGTTGCACTTGAAGCGCCGCTCGCTGGAGTGTGCCGATCGCCGGTGGCTTAACAAACGGATTCGGGAGGTGAAGCTTTTACTGCAGGTAGAGCAAGGGAACTTGATATCTTCTTCCGTAATGGGAGCCTGCCATTCGTCAGAATCATCCATAATGTCTGCGTCGAGATTGTTGAGATCTAGATTCGCCTGTGCGTCTTCTGTCGTAGGATCTTTAGAATCCACTCCGTTCTCTACCGGCGCGGCAGCCTGAGAGAGAGAAGCCGCAGCCTCGAGGATGCTCTCGGCCGTATCCGTCTCGGGAGCCGGAAGCGCTGCCTGTTTCTGTTTCCTCCACACGGCCTCTCGCTCTCTCGCCCGCTGCATAATGGACAGAGGCATCCGCTGAGTCAGTGGAACCTGCACAGGGAGAACATACAAAGGTTACATGTTTTATGCTGCATTTTAATCGAAGTAACGTGAAGCATTTTTTTCAAAGGTGTGTTCTGAGCATTACTGTGGAGGCGGTGCTGACGGGTTCGCGGTTCGTATGAGTGCGGCGGTGGTACAGAAACTTGGTCATATTGGTGAAGGTTTTGGCACAGAAAGGGCACCTGTGGAGAGGCTCAGATGTGTGGGACTTCCTAGGAAAGGAAAAGGAAAGCAGAAGAGGCGTTATCACAAGACATGGGTGACACAGTTTAGTTAATCAGAATATACAGCGCTGCGCAAAAGTCTTAGGCAACCTGTGTGTGTTTTTTTTAAGTATAAACTTTCCTATATATTAAAGAAAATCATGATTTCCAAAAATCAGTATCCCAACACAGAACATTACTAAAAAATACTCAAGGAAAAAAAGATGCATATTACATACGCAACCACTTTTCAGACAAAATTGAAGCTGCTGGGATTCGCATGTCAAAAAGAAGCAGGACTGATGTCCAGTTGTCTCCAGTTAAGTGCAATAAAAGTAGCTCCTTCCTACTGCTTCACTTTCACAGCCTTTTCAGTGACTTACATTTACTGTATCCACTTGAAAGTAGCTCGAGCACACAACTTTGTTTTTATCCAAACTTTCATCTAGAAACTTTTATAATGAAATTTGCCGTACAGAACAACTGGTGATGTTTCCTCTAGTCATCTTATTACGCGCTAAACGTGCCATTATCTCACACAGCCGGGTAACCGTCTCCAGTGGTGCGATTATGGAAAGCCATCGGGGTCAAACTTGGTCATCTCATTAATTTCTGTAAAAAAATTGTACCGTGTTAAAATGACTAGATTAATCACACATATTAATAAGTTAATATCGACAGCCCTGTTTTTTTTTTTTTTTGAAGGCATCATTGCTCTATAGCATTTACTTGTATGTGCCCAAGACTTTCGAACAGCACTGTACCTTTAAGTGGCTAACCTCTATACCTGTGTATGATGAGTGTCATCTCCGTGGTGAAGCTGTGTCCACAGTCCACACACAGGAAGCGGGCCTCTCCGGAGTGTGTGCGCATGTGTGTATGGAGTGACCCCACCTTCTTGAACACCTTGTCACATTCAGGACATTCGTGTGTTCCCTGCTCGTGCACCCGGAGGTGCGCCGCCAGCCGATTGGCCGTGGTGAACGTCCTCTTGCACTCCTCGCAGCGCAGGTTGACGGACGAGATGGACGAGGTCACCCCGAGATCGGCCAACCGGGCCGTGTACGAACGCCGCCCTCCCTGGCCTTTCCCCTGCTCTGCTTTACTCCCCTCCTCTCTCACGTCACCTTTCCTCCCCTCATCGGCTCTCGCTCTGGCGCCATCTTCGTAGCCCAACATGACCCCGGTGCCCCCGCTCTCTTTGTCCTGAGCCAGAAAGTGCTCCCCCTGGTGGTGAAGAAAATCTTCAGGAGTGCTGAACAGCAGGTTGCACTCTGAGCACTCGTACGGGTGAATGATCAACACCTCCTCCTCCCCCGTGTGCTTCCCCAGGTCGGCGTGCTCGACGTCGGGGAGGAGGTTGAGAGTCGTGACGCCGTTCTCGAGTCTGATCGGCTCAGTCGGGAGAAGCGAAGGGAGGAGCTTGGTTTTGCGAACGGTCGTCGACGCCGAGCCGTCCGCGATGGCTTGGGCGGAGCAGAACTGGAGGCGGAGCATGGCGGAGGTGGAGCCGGGCAGGGACGGGGTGCTTGAAAGAAGAATCGTTCTGGGTGACGCCGTAGGCTTGGACTGCTGCTCTCGAAGAGCCTGGTGGACAGAGCGAAACAAACAAATGAAATAATAAATCCAGAACAGCATAGCAACTATGAAATAAACGAGACTAGATCTGATTCAACCGAATGATTTTAAAGTTCCACTTCACTTAAAACTGCCGTCGCTCATACACAGCATCAATCCCAGAATTAATTACAGCAAAAGTTCACCAAGCACCTGAGCTAACGACAGGATCTCCCCGGCTCTCTGCTCATCCAGCACCAGATTTTGCACTTTGGCCACAGGGGTGACGGAGCCATCTGGCTGTAGGACGTAATCCTGAAACGATAAAGAACACACCGGAATATTTTACACTGCAGACAACGTGTCTATAGACACTACATCTGCATGCATTAACACTACAGTAACACCAGTGTGTAACACTCCTCTTTAATCCCACTCCTGCCCACTTCTGGAAGAATTTCTGCAGCACTACTGCAGTAATACATTTCTTTTTATTTGCAACTGCAAATTATCACGCATCAACAGACACATTTTAAGGGACCACTACATTTTTAAAACGCAAATTGAATTAAGAGAGAACCGCACCATACAACCAGGTTGACTACAAAGCTTATTCATAAACATTTGAGGTAGAATCCCTTGGGCCGTGGATAAACAGATGGTTTGCATCACTGACACGTCAACCGACTTCGTACACTCGTAAGCGCGTTTTTAAAAAAATTTACAACATCTGTTGAATTTTGGAATTAACTTAAATGTTCACGTGTTATGAAGGTGTGAGATCGGGTTTATTAAGTAGATTGAATTTTGAGATGAATTATTGATTTCTTTTAAAGGTCCTAAGACGTTTTCCTTTTAAATTTGAAAGTAGCATGTCTTCTCTGTGACAAACCCTATATACAGTATAATCTCAAACTTGGCCAAATACACCTGTGAAAACCCCATTAAAAGTCATTCAGTAATTTTTATGCGATGTGTGCACAAACAGACAGAAATTCCATAAACTATCTTGATGTGTTCTATGATTCATGTATGCACGTATCACTTGATGCAGCTTGTTTTGAAGCCGAACAATCAGATTATTGTTAAGTTGCGGAAAGTTTTGATTTCTAATGTTGTTCATTATAATGCGACACAAAATAAACCTGAAGAAATCCGAGCTTATCTTCGGGAAGCAAAGAACTCGGCCCTGAACCTTAAACAACACTGTCATAAACGGCCCTTCTGTTAGTTGCTTTGTTCTAAAAGATGTCATTTAAAATGCGTTGTTGTATTCACGGATATCGTCCAAGAAATACTTTGATTGTGAATCGTCGCCATTCAACAGTGATTTCAAGAGCTCTGGAGGATCTTGAAAATTTTTTATTTGATCTTTTCTACCCGAACAACGAATTCCATTTGATTACATCTTTTCTCCATTTTGGACCTTCACAACCATCCTGCCGATGCAACCAAATTTATTTAGTGGTCAATCCTAAGCGAATAAGCAAATAAACAACTCTTTACCTTAACGATCCACGGAAGTTCATACTTCACCGCGCCGTCTTCTTGAGACTCATCAGAATCTTGAGATGAAATTGAAATTATATCAAGAGAGTGACGAAGTCGAGCTTGGCGTTGTTCTGCAGTCTCCGTCTGCCACGTCTCATCTATTCGCTCCCTTTCAAACAATAAAAAATCCTCACGATCTTGACGCGTGCGCTCATAGTTCTCCCTGGCTGACTCCAATCGTTGGCGGTATCGGTCTTCGTTCTCGAGAGCTCTGGCAATATTGTGGCGATCGCGATCGGCACTTAAGCGTCCCTTACGTCGCGTAAACGTTTCAATGGCGCGAGACTCGGCGTGACGCTGACGATCAGCGGTTCGTCGTGCTTCGCGTTCCTCACTACTTTCAAACAAGCGAGAAAAAGCTGTACGGACAAGCTGAGAACTCAAGCGAGATTCTCTTTCGGTTAAGGTTTCTAAAGCACGAGACAATGTATGGCGCTCCCGATCGGCGGTACGCCGTGCTTCACGTTCCTTACTGCTTTCAAGCGCTCGAGAAGCAGCTGTGCGAATGCGCTGAGCACACAGCCGGGATTCACGCTGGGCAGAAGTTTCCAAAGAGCGAGCGGTGGCCTGACGCTCTCGAGCAGCAGCGAGTCTCGCCTCGCGATCTTCATCGGATTCTCGGGATCTAATCGCCCTCATCCTTCTAGCATTTCTAGAGTACTGAGAAAGACTTGATTTTTTTCTTGAAGGCATTGTCTTACCCCCCCCAAAAAACAGCCAAATCAAATAATAAGTAGGTATAGTACTTGAAAATTTCCAATAAATATCCAAATTACAAAGCAAAAGCCATGAAAATGTGCATTTCAAGCCTTGTCAAATAAGACCGACAAAACTTTCCAAACAGCAATATTATTCCAAAAAAAAAAAAACTACTTTTAATAAAATTTTTGCGAGTTAAGTCAATGAAGTAGTGTTTATTTCAATGTTCTTCCTATAGAGAACGTGGAGTAAAGACACAAGATCACCCCTATTAACTAGTTTTCGATTGCACATTCATAAGCGAGCTTAAAGAAAATTACAGCGCCATCTGTTGAACTTTGAAATTACCTAAAATTTTTATCTTACTGTGAAGTGCGTGGAATGGTGTGAGACTTTATTAACTAGATTTCAACTGCACACTCATAAGCATGAAAAAAATTTCTTACATTTTAAGATTAACTTTATTTTTTATGATTTCCTATTCTGTATCTGTTACTAGCTTTACAATACGTCCAGCACTATGTGTGGCGCATTGTTTTTTGTTGTTGTTCAGCTAAGGCCGTTTAACGTTTAAATTTCACAACAGCATATCTTCTGCGATGAAACAAAGCCTATATGTTACCTCAAGCTCGGACAAATACACCCGTGAACACCACATTAAAATTCATTCAGTAGTTTTAACGTGATGCGTGCACAAACAAACAGACAAACAGACAGACACAAAATCCAAAAAACATCTTGATACGCTCTATTACTCATCTTCCGTCCCCCAAATATTTTTTCCGTAAATATCTTCAATGACACGCCATCTTTACAGATTTATTATACGCATAGATAATGATAACGCGATCACGTGAGTTAATCGTTGACCCTCAAAACAGCACGAACACAACGCAGTGATCAAATTAATTTGTCATATAGTTAACGCGGCCGTTATATGCGCAAGTCTGACGCAGCCATTACAAACAAAACGTTATAGCATGTTATTTAACCGTATTAACGCGGTTCGTGTGGGGAAAAAAACAGCCCCGGTTTTTTTTTTTTTTTTTTTGTCTTATGAAAGACGTTCTGCCCCGTGGCGAGCGTTTGGCGGCGCTCTCGGTTATTCCGCGGACTGTTGTCCGAGCGCCCTGCGGTGTCCGCGGCTCTGCTGCGGGTCTTTAGGCGGCGCTCTTCACTTTTTCCCGCAGGTCTGTCGCGCGCAGGCGAGGGCCTTCTTTCCCTCGCGCTCTCTTTCGCGTGTGTTACCGCCCCGACAGTCCCTCGTGCACCATCTGCAGGATCGTTAGAGCCTCTTCGAAGCCGTTTTCTGCCGAATTTAGAAATCAACCTGGATACTTTCTAACGAGCTTTTTTTTTTGCAACTATTTAGGCGATTATATATATTATAATAAACGCCAAGCGTCAGGGATTCTATCTTTTTTTCTCTCGCCGTTCTCTTCTCATTGTGTGTGCATGCAGCCTTCTGAGTCACGTGAACAGTTTCAAAGGCGCTGATTGGACCGGGAAGCTGTCGCTCAAAAGACCTTGTTTATTGAAAGCGGAAGTCATTGAGCTGTGTGTGTTTCTGCACCATGACTGTGTCTGACTCAGTCTGTTCAATAATAAAACCCTCACATTTTAACTCTATGCTTATGCAATTAAATTTCCTCCTTTTCCCTTTATTTTATACATATTATTAATACTTTATTGTCCTTTGTTTTTTTCCTTTACTGTCATTTATGTGCATTGTATTCTATTTCGTATTGTTTTAGGTAATTGCAATAGATAAACATTATTTCTCAGAAAAGCACTACATATTTTAGTGTTTAGATGAATAAAAAAAAAATCCCATATTAGACAGTTACATACAGTACATACACTATATTACCAAAAGTATTCGCTCGCCTGCCTTCACATGCATATGAACTTAAGTAACATCCAGTTCTTAATCTGCAGGGTTTAATATGATGTTGGCCCTTTGCCGTCATATCAGCTTCAACTCTTCTGGGAAGGCTTTCCACAAGCTTTAGGAGTGTTTATGGGCTTTTTTTTTCCCCCCCACCATTCTTCCAGAAGCGCACTTGTGAGGTCTGACACTGATGTTGGACGAGAAGGCCTGGCTCGCAGTCTCCGCACTAACGCCCCTTCCCCTTGTCCCTCGAAACGAAGTGTAAAGGGGAAGGGTTTAAATATTTCCCCTAAGAAATGGGACACCACTACAACACTGTTATACGTCATCATACGTTGTC
>JAQMYK010000033.1:10129076-10140787 GCA_030014345.1 Clarias buthupogon
CCGAAGAAATTTGATTTAGGCGCCAATTTAGAATGCGCATGCGTGTTAGAGGTTTCGGCAGAAGCGCAATAGAAGAGCAGTTAAATGATCAATGATAAAATAAAAAAATGAATAAAACCAAACACAATATTGCAGCGAATACCCGGACATAGACTTTATTTAATACTACTACTAATAATAATAATGATGATAAAAAAGATTTGATATTTAATATTACTGTTCAAATCATCCGGCGGGCCGTACTGGACGCCTTAGTGGACCGTATTCGGCCCGCGGGCCGTATGTTTGACACCCCTGCTTTAGAGTGTACTTTAGACATGTCCCCGTCAGATTAGAGTATATGATTAAAAGTTCTTCTTCTGTGGGTGACTATAATTTTTTGTTTGTTTGACAAAAAACAGAAGCAATTTTTTTCACTTGTAATTTCGACATTTGTGTGCTCGCGCGCGCGCTCTCGCTCTCGCGCTCTCTCGCGCTCTCTCTCTCTCTCTCGCTCTCTCTCTCGTCTTTTCCTACATCCGGGGTTCCACTTTGACGAATGTCCTCTTATTGACTGGGACTCCAACAGAAATGAATAAATGAGGTCAAAGGTCGCATTGATTAGCTGCATGTATTGATAAGATCAGCTGCTGATCAGTCATTTTCTCATCAGGCTAAAACCAGTCACTGGAGTGAGTGTGTGTGTGAGAGAGAGAGAGAGAAAACCAAATGGAGAAAAATAGAGTGAGGCGATGGCAGTTAATTTGTGTGAGAGAGTGTGTTTGAAGACTGTAAAGGTCACACACGGACAGTGCAGCTGAATCTAAACAGCAGCTTTGGATCCGTCATTGAGTTCCCCAAGTTCTATTTATCTTTCTGTTTTATTCCTTTCTTTGCTCGTATCTTACATTGTGTAAATGTTTTTATGCCAGTCCCTATTATTCTTTAGATAAGAGATGCAAGATGTACGTGTATGTTATGCTTTTGCAACTCTCCACCTTTGTTTTTTTTTTTTTTTTTTTTTCTAGATAAGGAACCTTTTTTGTGTGAGATTTTTTTTTCTCCTTTTTGCTGTTGTGTATAAGTGATAAAATATAGATCTCTCTCGCTCTCTCTCCCTTTTTTTTTTTCCTTCTGTCCCTCTATCAGCCTCTCTTTTTCATCTGGTGTGAGTGTGAGATTTAATGCTTTTCCCTCTGGTGTAATCCTCTCTCTAGATAAGGAGCCTGTGGTGTGTTCTCAGTGTGGGTCTCAGTTCCTGAACCAGGCGGTATTAGACGTGCACCTGCAGCGCTGCACAGGAGAACCCACTCAGCGGCGTCATTATAAAGGTCACGGGCGCGGCCGAGTCGGGGGTCAGCTCGAGTGTGATATGTGTGGCCACCGCTGTGTGACGCAGGACGGCCTGGACCTGCACCGGCTCTCGCACACGGGACAGACGCCACTACGCTGTCCTCTCGCACCCTGCAGGAAACGGTTCGCCTCCAGCTCGTCCCTGGCGCAGCACGTGGTGTCGCACTGCCGCACCCCGTTGTCCAAGAGGAACACGCCACGCCGCTTCATATGCGATTTCTGCTCTAAGGAGTTTGCCTATGCCTCTACCTTCGCCGTGCACATGCGCACACACACCGATGAGAGACCCTTTGAGGTAAGCTTTAGTTTTAACCAAAAAAACATGCTAAAAAGTAACAAAAACTTACCTGTCGACCTGTTAGATTAAGTGTCCTTAGCACGTGTTAGAATGGCTAGATCCGGTTAGAATGGTCTTAATTTCACTATTAAGCATAGCAGTGATGCCATGAAGTTGACGGCTCAGCACTATCCCTCCAGGCTTCCAGGACAGGTCTTGGACAGTTGTTAACCCAATTCCAGTCATTTTAATGTTTTATTTGCCAATAATTCGAGCTTTCTGAAATGATGGGTTTTTATTGTTTCCTAGCAGTGTATAAATATGCAATATAATGAGCCATGTTCAACATCTCCAGGACGGCCGTGACCCTAGTGCCAGCTGTAACGATATTAATTTAATAGTTAATATTAATAAATAATATTAAAAGTTAATATTAATTAATTAAAAAAAAGGCATAATGTCGGGCCGGTTGTCGTTTATGTATTAGTTTATTTATATTTCATTGTTTTCCTATAACACCACCACACACACTGTGTTTTTACCCTTACAAAATGACAACAGATCACAATGTAATGTACATCTTGCAGACTTGTCTATGAGAACTGATTTGTTTAGGAGAGCCTTAAACCAGTGCTTAAACCTGTACTGTTGATTTGTGTGAGAGAAAAAAAAAAATTCATATATGGAGAGAGTTTTGGCCTGGTACTCATTAAAAGTTTAGAGCTGCATGAGCTAAAAATTAAAAATTGCTTGATGGCCCCGGCTAATGCAGTCAAAGATATTCAGGCAGTAACTGATTCAATAGAACGATAATGATATAATATCATTAGGTTGCTCGGCTCATGCTGCCATCTGTTGCTCTTGCCTCTGATTTTACCATGTGGCAAACAAGACGGGTTTGTTTAAAAAAAGATCCGTTCAAATTGAGCTCATGTTAGAATAATAATTTGTGCTATGTAATGAGAATATTCCTCATACGCCAGGATTTTCATTACCAGGTAACTGAATGATACCTGGTCTGTTTCTCCATCTCTCATACTTGGCAAAAACACTGATGGAAAAATACACTGTCTGGACAAAAATGTTGCCATTTCAAAAGGGTCAAATTGTTTGACTGCATCAAGCAAAGAAAACAACTAAGGACGTTTGATATTACTTGCACAGGAATTAAGAAGCCTTCAACACATGATGAAATCTGGAGGGATAGTGCTGAACCGTCAACTCTGTGGAAAAAAAAATGTGGACAGAATTTTTTTGAATGGAGATCTCATAAACACTTGGTGAAGTTGCATGGTTATAAACTCAACAGTAAAAGCCATTACTACACATGTTTAATAGTGAGTAAGATAGTAAGTAAGAGCATTTCCATGCACACAGTGTGATGGGACTAAACAGCTGTGTGTCCATAAGGAAACCATATGTTAGTGAGGCTAATCAGAAAAAAAAAGATTTGAATTTGCTAGGGAACATAAATAATGGACTTTAGAGCAATGGACAAAGGTCATGTGATCTGATAAGACCAGACTGACCATATTCCAGAGTGATGAGTGCGTAAAGGTAAGAAGGGAGCGCATGAAGCGATGCACCCATCATGCATAGTACCTATTCTTAGACGTGTTTCTCTTTTTTTGGCCACGCGGTGTATCTGTAATGAAATGCGTACAGTATAGGTTGAGAAAGAGACACATACAGTGCACAGTATACTGCAAGGTTGTTTTAGCCAATTATTATTAACCTGTATTTATGCAACAAAAGCTGAATGTGACTTTCACAGTGTTTTTCATGGAACACACTAATGAATTTTTATTTTTTTGGTTAACAACTTTAAGCAATCAGCTCCCCTGATGTGATGAGACAGTTACCATGATTGAAAAACAAGCACAAGTAATTTAAAAACCTTTATGCATATTTAGATTTTTTTTCCCCCTCTCCCTTTTTTTTTTATTTTTTTTTTAATTTTTTTTTTAAGTGCACTGCTCTGTAATTTCATTGTGTAACGGAGAGGAGATGTTTTTGTGCTTGTGCAGTGGAACACTTCAGTCTCTGCGAGTAGATAAGGACTCACTTCTATCCAGCATGGCCAATTTGGCCTGGAGAAACAAAAGTCCAGAAATGGAATCAGTCCTCCCACGCAGGCACAGGCACCGCGTTCCAAAAAAGATTTGCTCGCTTTCTTCTAGGCGGAAATTCTACTTTGCGCTGTGAACAACCCAGTCAGCACCCGGCTGTCTCTGAGCTCCACTAGGACCTTGTACTGTGTTACTGATCAGTGCTGGTCTTTTATCAACTTTATTTACATCCTGTGAGCGGGTCCATGTGTAGGAGGGGTGGCGATAAATTTTATTTCAGATAAGCAGAATTTCGTGGAAAAAAAAAATATATATATATATATATATTTGTACTTAATTTGTACTCCTATAGTATTTGTTTGAATTATGAGTGCATTGTTTATTCATATTTTACCCCCCTGACCATTTTACTTTGTCCTTTCTTACTTTTCCTGTCTTCTCTCTTTCTCTCTCTTAGTGCACTCAGTGTGGGAAGCGTTTTCGGCAGCTGCCCCACCTACAGGACCATGAGCGTATCCATAGCGGTGAGCGCCCGTTCGTGTGTTGGGTCTGCGGGAAGAGCTTTAGTGTTGCGGCGCGGTTAGCCGAGCACGCCCGGGTGCACAGCGGCGAACGCCCATTCGCTTGCCCTCGTTGCCCTACTGCCTTCCGCTCACGCCCCAATCTTCACAAACACCTGCGTCTGCATGCCAGCGACCCCTCCGATCCCACCACCGAGGCCGCTGTGAACCAGGACTCGGCCGTACAGACCATCCTCCTGGTGCAGGACGCCTCCTCGTCCCCGTCCACGACCTCCATCCAGTCCACCACCACAACCGTCCCCATCATCCAGGAGGGCACGCTTGTCCCAGAGCAGCACGGCACGTCTGTGGTGTTTCTCCATAACAACATCGCAATACCTGCAGTTACTATGCCCACAATATCAGTGGTGGCCGGCCAAGAAGTCCCGCACACCATCGAGTTCATTATAGAGGAGACTGTGTAGAGAGAGGGAGAGGGCAAAAAGGAGGGGGTGAAAGGAACAGGAAGACGGAGAAAGATTGGAGCCATTTGTGAAATGGTTTCAGAGACGGGCACAGAGATAACTTAAGGTTATCTAGGTAAGAAACCGAGAATGAGCCGAGGTGAAAACCTTACAGGATAAAACCTTTTGTACGTTCCCAAGAGAAAATGTTAGCTGTTGCTTGGCTTAAATAGCTGTTACGTGTTCGGACTAGCAGGACCAGAAAGCATCAGCTCCGCTTACGTTTTAAAGAGGAAAATTGAGCATAGTGTTAATGAGCTCATGCACATTTACAACACTTTGCCCTCATTAAGATCATTATTATCTTTGGCATGAGTTCCTCATAAAGTTTATAATGTGTGTTTTTTTTTGTTGTTGTTTTTTTTAAATAAAACAGTTTGACTTTTCGGGCTCCGTATTCTTGATTTCTTATTTAACACAGACGTGATCAAGCTTTCATATTTGTGAAACACTGTACAGAACACTGGACGTATAAGACGGGTTAAAGATGAATCGACTATTCAGGAAATATTGCAAGGTACTAAATGTAAAATCCATAAAGATTGATTTACTTTGTAAAAGCATTTTTTTTCCCCACTATTTGAAGATTTTTCGACATTCAGGTGGTTTTCCTGTCTGTGTGGAAACATAAAATGTGAGGGACAGTAATATTCACTTTTTTACCTAAAAACAAGACAATTAAGATTTTCCCCTATTATGACCTCGTATAAGAAGATTCCCCATCCTAAATTGTTGCTCAGCTCTGCTGTTCCCTGGTTGCATGTTCTCCTTGTGCTTGATGAGCTTTCTCTGAGTACACCAGTTTCATCCCACAGTCCAAATACATGCTGTGTGTGTGTGCATGCCCTGCGATGGATTGGCACCCTTTCCAGGGTGTATGCCGACATGTGCCCAAAGTCTCTTACACCGTAGTATAGAGGATGAATGAGTGAATGCCGGCTGAAGCAATCACGGATGTACTTTAGTGAATCTCTGAGTCTTACGTTAGCTTGTTAAAGAAAGAATAATATACTGGGACTTTAAAATTCAATGTTAGACTTCTGCTTCTCTTTTTAAAGACAGTGTTGCACCAAGAATTACTTGGAGAAGTAAATGTATAACTATGAGGTAGAACATGTGTTGCATCTCTTGGGGGCAGGGGGATAACAAACAATACAAAAGAGACACATGGTTCTTAACTTTAGAAATTGCCACCAGAAGTCACATAAGTGTGTGCAACTGCTCTCGAGTTCTGACTGGAGTGGAACCTGATGTGATCATCTGCTGTTGAAGTTCCTCCACCTGGATGGTCCATACAGTATGACGTGCATGCTGAGACGCTTTTCTGCTCCCCACGGCTGTTAAGAGTGATTATTTGAGTTGCTACATCCTTCCTGGCTACATTGAATCAAATCTCTTATCAACAAGGCATTTCCACTTACAGAACTGTTGCTCACTTATTTTTTTATTTTTTTGTCTTCAAGCCATTCTGTGTAATCTCTATAGAGCCTGATGTGTGTGAAAATCCCAGGAGATCAGTATCTGAAATACTCCAAACAGCCAATCTGTTCACAAAAAAAACTATACCACAATGAATCACATTTTTTTTCTTCATAACTGTCTTTGTTGTGAAAATTAACTGAAGCTCTTGACCATGCTTGATTTTTTTCTTTTTGCATTGTGCTGCTGCCACATGATTGACTGATTAATTATATGCATGAACTTATATATAGATATACAGGTGTTCCTAATGAAGTAGAAGGTGGGTGTATTTAAACAAAGACTGAGGCTCTAACAAAACATGTCTGGGACAAAGTTAAAAAAAAAAAAAAAATCCAAAACTTGAACATTTCACAGAGCAATGGTGCTGAAAATGGAAAGCATATGGAGCGACAGTGAGGAGGCTGTTTGGCAAATAGTCTTGATGGTCAGGTAAGGTTGGGTTTATTAAGAAAAAAAAACAACTAAGGGGCTAAGGGGTAATGATGAAAGTACTTGAGATTTCATATGGGAGAAGGACAACCAAAGCCTGGACAATTCAAAAAGCTTATAGAGCTTTGCAAAAAAAAAACAAATCAAACAATATTGTGCAAAAGTCTTGATCCACAATAATTTCATCATATTTTACTTCCATAAAGCCAGATTTCTTTCTTTCTTTTTTATGTAGGTTTCCTAAAGAACTTTTTTGTCTTTTTTTGACAAAAAAGGGAATTGTTTTTGTTTTAAGCCACACAGTGACCTATGGATCATTCATTAATAAAAACCATCTAATGTAAGTCATGAACCAGTGAGAAACAGGTGCAGATGGTGACAGGTGATCAGGCCGGTGATTAGTATACTGCTGATGCTGAAAGCTGAGTGGTTGGAACAGACGAGAGGGGAAATGAGGTTGCTGCTGAGGTTGTTCCACAAAAGCATTTCTTAAATTCCATTTATTTAATTAAATGTTATTATGAAGAAATGAGGGGTGGGACTGATAAGAGCAAAATTGATATATATATATATATATATATATATATATATATATATATATACAGCACAGAGTCAGTTAAGAATGTATACACATTTCAGAGAAATAGAAAATTGTACAAATATTTTAATTCAAAATGTATTGATATTAATTATATATTGATATTTTATAATGTTATAAAATATAATATTAAATAATTAATAAAAACAATAATTAATAATATACATCATACTATGTTTCTTTTCCTGAAGTGTGTATACATTTTTGACTGACTGTATATATATATATATATATATATATATATATATAATTTTTATTATTATTTTAATTTTTTGGGCCGGAACCAACCCTTGCTCAGCACCATGAGATCACCCTCTTCACAGTGACACATGCTAGTAGTATCATCATGCTAAAGGTTAACTTTGACCTTTTTCTCTTGCGCATGGTGACCCAACACCTTCCTAAGACTTTTTGTTTGTCCTGTCAGAAGCAGTAGGTCCTGTTACTAGCTCGGCGCAAACAGTTTTAAATGTATTTATATGACTATTGCCCTGATTATTTAACCTTTACGGCGTCCCTTTGATATCTGGGAGCCTATAAATACACGTCCATGGGATGACCGTGTACGAGGATGCTGAGGCAGCTGAAATCCTGCTGACCCTACAATACACTAGTGTATTACAACAAACTCACCCACGCAGATCCAAGTGTGTGTGTGTGTGTGGGTAGGGGTGGGGGTAGTAGGAGTGTAGTTTGGCGTGTATGATAAATGTGTTATTTTAATGACGACGCTCATCCGCGGCTCAGGCCTCACACCGATGCTGCCGGCCGCCTCGAGTTTGTCAGTAGATGCCACTTAAGCAAGCGTATTGCTGGCGAGGAACCGCGGCCTTCGCAAATGAGCATCGTGATCGGCCCTTTCGGCACGTGTATGTGTCCGTGCCTTTGTGTTTAACTCACCTGGTGTCTTGTCCGTTTGCAGACGCTGCATCAAACCATTCAGTAGGGTAAACTTCTTATTTGTCACTGCTTCTCTTTTACTCTCTCGCTCTCTTTTTCTCTGCAGTGTGTCTCTGCTGAGGTGGCTGTACCTGCTGTGACTTGCCCTAACTTTGACAAAGTGTTCCCCCTATGTATTGTGTGTGTGTGTGTGTGTGTGCAAGATCTATGCTGCACTGTATGATATTATGCAGTTGTGTTTATGACAGTAATATGACTAACGGAACGGTTGGGACACTTTTGTCCTTTTGTGAGCGAGTGTGTGTGTGTGTGTGTGTGTTTGAGAGTGTGATGAATATTTAGGTTAACCTTTCCGACTTCATTAGGAGCTTTGGTGGCCTACAAACAAGCCAGAATGCAATCCAGGAACTCCGGTCAAGCGGTAACATTGCTAGAAGGTCACGGATGTGGCTCTCTGGCAGTCCTGGGATTTGAACTCACTACCTTTAGCTTGTATATCCTGTATATCCTTGAGTGTTAATGGGATGTGTGTTGCTCATGTGCCTTTCGGAATGTCTGCTTGTGTGTGTGTGTGTGTGTGTGTGTACCTAGTTGATGGTTTTCCACGCTTGTCTGGCCATGTTCGCCATTTCTTTCTGTTTGTCTCTCCGTCTCTCTGCTTTATGCTAGCACATACACTCACCCCTAGTCCTCTCCTGTTTTGTTCACCTTGCTTCTCCCCTTTCCTTTCCTCTTTCCCCGTCCCTTTTCCCCCCTCCCTCTTTCTCTCCCTCTCTCTCTCTCTGTGTCTCTCGCTCATTGATAGTAGAGACGATGTGACTGGAATACTGAGCATCTAATCATTATTCCTCTAGCGAGGCACAGCGCACAGACGGAATGCCAATTCTGCCTGGTCTCTCCCTCTCTCTCTCCCTCGCTTATCTTCCCATCCCCTCCCTCTCTCCCACGCTTTTGCTCCATCCCCTGCTGTGTCCCCAGGTTTCTGTGTTATCTAGGCAAAGGTTAACATTAAAGCCTCAAAGACACGAGGATTAAGGGGACACGGGCCTAGGGTTTTTTTCCCCCCCCATGTATCTTTGCATGCATAAAAGGAAGGGCTTGCAAACACTTACATCCCAGCACAGTGCTATTGTTTGTGAGTGAGTGTGTGTCTGTGTGTCTGTGTGTTACTATGCCAGTATGAGGACTTTTTGTGTGTGCTGCATAAAAAGGGGATTCTGCACTAAGCTGATACTGAAGCACTGAGGGAAAAGAGGAGAGGAGAGTAGCATAAGTGTGTATGAGAGAAAGAGAGAGAGAAAGAGAGAGAGAGAGCGGTGAAGAGCAGTGCTGCATGACAACAGGTGTAGATGACAACAGTAATTAAGGAGACATGCATTCAAGGGCGCGGGTGTGTGCCTTCATTGCCCGTTTTAAAAAGATTACATTATCCAGTTCCCGTGAAAAAAGGGACAGGAGGGACGGAACGGGGGAAAAAAACACACACACAAATGGTGAAATGGTAAATTAAATTAATTGGCTGAATCACAGTGTCTGTGAGTCGTTTCCAAAAGAGAACTAATGAACGCCAATTATCTCGCTGGATATCACACCATCCCTGGCCGCTTTAATAGGAACACTTGTACCCTGGCTCATTCACGGACAATCAGGGGACATCAGCACAGTGCATACACTCAAGCAGACACAGGTCAACCCCAAGAGAAAATCAAAGTGATCTCATCTCAGCTTCATATGGTTGCTGGTGCCAGACAGGCTTTTTTTTTTTTTTTTAAATAAAACATTTAAGCTAATGAGGAGGCTTTGCTAAGTTAAAGAACCACTCTGCACAGGCATGGTGAGCAGAAAAGCATCTCAGGACATCCAAAAACCAAAGGCAGATCATCCGGGACAGCTATCCACGTTAGATTCGAATCAAGCACAGGACTTTGTGACTACAGTCTCTACTACAAAAGGAACAAAAAAACAAACAAACACTTTTTCAAGTCTACAGCTGTGAAGTTTCCTGTTCTTAGCTGGTAGACATAAAAGCCGATGTGGTCCTTTGCTGTAGTAGCCCACCTGCCTGTTCTCGGAGATGTCTTTTTCTGTTCACCACTTTGGTATAGATTGGTTATTTGAGTGAACATAGTCAACCTGTCAGCTTTATTCTCTGTAAACTCCAGGAGCATTGTGCATGGAAATCCCACAGAATCAGCAGTTTCTGAAAGACTGAAAACCGGCCCATCTGGCACTGACGACCAGAGTCAAAGTCACCGAGATCATATTTCCCCCCCATGCTGTTGTTTGCTGTGAACATTAACTGGAGATCTGTGCTGGCACTGCCTTATGTCTTGCCCTGCTGTCTAATGATTGAATAAGTTCATGAATAATCAGGTGTACTGGTGAGTGTACAAGTCAATATGGGGAAGATATACGAGGGTGAGTCAAAAATGACCCGCATTCTGACTCTAGAATTTATTTTAATTAACATTCATAAAAGACAAATACTGTGCATCATTTTGATGGTTTAATCTCCTTGCTTTTTAATACACTTTGTCTATCTGTCTACAAACTTCCATAATCAAAAAGGTTTTAGGCTGAGCTGCAAGCCACAAATGGACGGCTGTCTTCACTTCTTCATCAGTAAAATGATGGAGGCAAAGTCATGGCTGATTTGCAAATGATTCGCCACATAATCTATCTCTATATCATCTATTTCACTTGTACTCTCAATGTTGTTATCAGTCGTGGACGTGGACAGGCATCTGGCTCCTTCTTGATGGCTAGCACCTCTGTGACCTCCCTTAAATTTCTCTATCCATTCATTACACACTTCAGGTACACGCTTAGACCACTAAAAACAAATCATTGCATACTGCTCTTCTTTAATCCAAATCACAAGCAGGGAATCAATTTTTCCTTGTATCACAGTTACTAATGAACTGATGTAACACATTCGCACCTGCACAGCAGTGACTGGGGAGATGGTAGCCTTGAACGGAAAGTGCAGACAAGTCAGTGCGCCCAATAGAAGTTTTAACATACCCGGAGTGCGGATAATTGTTGACTCACCGTCGTATTAAACGTTTTCTTGAGATTTAGATTTGAACTTAAATCTGGATGTGCTGTGGTCTAATGGTGCTTTCTGTGTCAATGTATAGATGTTATTATGTAATCTGTGTCCACATGTGGATGTGATATGGTAATCTGTGTTTACATGGTGTAATGGTGTTTTCTCTGTCCACATATGGATATTTTATGTAATCTATGTCCAAATCTGGAAGTATTATATTGTAATTGTGATATAACACAGTAAAATCTCCAGTCCTGTTTCAAATCTTTCAGAGTTAATTTAAGTCCAACTGTATCTATGTAAACACTTTATGGTGTTCATTTTATGGGAATTTTGCTGTGGACGTGCTGTGGTGTAATGGTGTAATCTGTGTCAACATTTGGATGTTAGTGTGTACCAGGGCCGCCAAATGCGGGTGAAATTCGGCTGTGGTGGGTAATAACTTTAGTCTCACTAGTCACTTTGGCGGGTACACACACACTTTTACTTCCTGTTTGGTGTGTGTGCATCATTTCCTTAAAGGGCTATTGCTTCTCAACAGGATGAGA
>JAQMYK010000033.1:10142192-10164692 GCA_030014345.1 Clarias buthupogon
GATGGTGTAATCTGTGTCCACATCTGGAAGTGTGATGGTGTAATCTGTGTCCACATCTGGAAGTGTGATGGTGTAATATGTGTCCACATCTGGAAGTGTGATGGTATAATATGTGTCCACATCTTGAAGTGTAATGGTATAATCTGTGTCCACATCTGGAAGTGTTATGATGTAATGGTGTAATCTGTGTCCACATCTGGAAGTGTAAATGTGCAATATGTGTCCACATGTGGAAGTGTTATGGTGTAATGGTGTAACATGTCTAAATGTGGGAGTGTAATGGTGTAAAGGTGTACTATGTGTTCACAAGTGGATATCATGTAATCTGTGTGCACATGTGGATGTTATTGGGGTATAATGGTGTAATCTCTGCCCTAATATGGATGTTTTGTGGTGTAATTCCTAAATCTATGTCTACATTTACTGTAGATGTATAGTGTTGTAACCTTGTTGTTCATGTCTACATGTAGCGGTGTTATGGTATAATGCTGTAATCTCTGTCCAAATGTGGATGTGTCATTGTGTAATCTGTGTTGTGTTTTGGTGTAATGGTATAACTCATTTCTACATGTCCACAAGTAAATGTGATATGTTGTAGTGTAATATCGTAATCCGTGTCTACGTGTGGATGTATTATGGTATAGTACTGTACTCTCTGTCCAAATGTGGATGTGTTACTGTGTAATGGTGTCAGGGATCACAATATGTTCAGGTGTAATGGTGTAATTGTAATGTGTCGAATGCGACAATGGTGTTTGTATCTCCACCTGTATAGCTGTTCAAGGTCTGTCTTGTTTTGTTTATATACACAACACTATGCATCTCAAAATACGCACGTGTGATGTCGCTCTTGGACTGGAGCCTCCATTTGTTTTCTTGCTGCTTCCCTTATTTCATTCCTTATTTCCTCGATGGAGAGTGGGAGGGATAGAAGTGCCTGTCCATCTTGAATAAATGGGGAAGGAAAAAAAGGAGCGGGATTGAGGGAGGAGGGACAGGAGTGATAGCTCTTTGGATTTAGATTGGAGCTTGAGCAGAGGAGGTATGGGGGATACAATGAGCTGAGTGAGAGAGAGAGAGAAAGAGAGAGAGAGAGAGAGAGAGGGAGGGAGGGAGGGGTCGGAGTCAGGGAGTGAATGCAGCTTGCGGTGCCTGCTGTGGAATTACAGCAGAGAACATTGTAAGGGACCTGAAAGAAAGCACTTTAAAAGAGAATGCAGATTTGAATTGGAAGTACGAATGCGGACACGCTGGGACGCCTGTGTCTCCTGAAGAGTGGTGGAAAATCAAGGAGAAAAGAATTCTCAAGGTTCGAGGGGCTCTGTTGTTTTTTGGACACCATAGACTTCGGAGCAGACCGGCAAGTGCCACCCTGTTACTGGGATCGTCGCCTGACAGTAAGTGAGGGTTTCTGCCATACTGCATCATGACCATGTCATTCATGCTTATTAATGTGTCATTCATGAATAACCCAGACAAGGGGATGCTGGGTGACTTTTGCTGTCTTGCCTTTGATTTACCAGGGGGAAGAGTGTGCCATACTATAGACTCTGTGTGTGTGTGCGTGTGTGTGTGTGTGTGTGTGTGTGTGTGCATGATGCCAGTGTGTGATTGGTATTCCATGTACGGTGTGCAGCTCTCCAAACGGGCTCTGTTCAGAATGGCTCCACAGAGCAGGGATTGTGTTAACCTGCAGAGAACCGCTCCACTAAAGCTGTGAGTTTTCCACAACCTCTTTCTCTCCTCATTTTTTTTGCCATTTTATTAGGTCTCATTAAACATGTTTCATTTCAACCCAGTCTCTCTCTTGCCCCTTTCCCCTTTTATTTTGTACCCTTGCTCCTCTTCTTCCATCCCTCCATCCTCGCTCTAGCCGTTCCTGCCTCCCTCCATCCCCCACTCTGACTCAGAGAGTGCTGTCCTCTGCTGATGGATTTGAAAGAAACCTGGCCGTCTTACGTTCATTTTTTGGCCGTGATCCTTGTCTCCACTCGCTCTCTTCTTCCCTCGTCCCTCGTTCGTTTCCTAGTTTGCGTAATAAAGATCCAAGGGATCTTCCTATTGCTTAGATTTAGTCAGACTGTCTATAGCGGTGATAACTGCTGCATCTGGCTTAGAGATCACTCACATTTTGTCTATGACATTTGTTGCGCATAGACGCACACGCGCGCACGCTTTTGTGCGTATGAGTGTGAGTGTGTGTCTGTGGCGAGGACAACATGGCATCATTTGCTACCTCAGACGGTGCTTTTCACACCCTTTTCTCATGCACACTTAGATACCAGATTTCACTTGTTCGCCCTCACATGCACAGTGCTAACGAGCTAAGCCCCCTCATGGCGTGTACGGCTGTGTATTGATTAAGAGCAATACTCCAGAGGACTGTTAAAGGCTATAGTTCAAGCTGTCCAGCATTTCCAGATGCCCATATCTCTCCATTTTTCTCACTCTCTATCTCCACCAGATAATCACTGAAGCCCTGTTCACCCTGTTTAACACACTGACAGCTTGTGTAGCTTGTGAGTCTTTATCTTCTGTCTGTGTGTGTGTTTGGAAAGGAATATGATAGGAAGGAGGGGTTGGTGGGTGGTGGGGGGTGGGGGGGGGGGTGCCTGGAAGATCCAGAGCAATGAAAGAACGAAGAAAGTGAATGCAGACAAGGCAGGGGTGATGTGCAGGATAAATGAGGGCGACTGAAATGTTGCTCTTTCGCCCATCACTTGTCTCCCGCTAGCACACTCGCTCCTCACTTTCATCTTTCATTTCATCTCGCCGAATGTTGGTTCCATCTCGACCTTGCTGAAGTAGTACCGAGGGCCATACTTTCTATTTCTGATTGCTTTCATCACTTGCCTTGTTCCATTTCTCGTCTGTCCGCTCGGTTCATTTTAACTTAGTCCATTACATTTAACATCACAGCACTGACAGACTTCACAAAAGATCTCCAGAGTAACCCAATCATTTGATGCAAAAGCAATGTTAGAGACACAAAAAAATGGACTCGGGCCATGCTTCTGCAGCGCTTTATAAGGGCACTGAGACGATGATGGTAAAATGGCAGACTGCCATTGGTGCACAAAGAGCATAACATAGTACACTTTGCCTACTATACTATAATATAGTTAGTACAGTACACCACAGTGCAGCAGAACAGACGGAATACTCCTACAGTTATTGGTCCTTTATTAGAAAAGTGTTTTCTAATATAGAAACACTGTGTCCCAAAATTGTCCATACATACATACTTTCCCACAAAATTGTCTACAGCATATTTGGTTCATGTTATCGGTCAAAAAACAGTACTGGTGCTGATTTTAGTATTTTATTTTGTACATATAATACAGAAAATGTGTGTGCCAAAAAAGCTTCTTCTGGAGTTCATGGAACATAGAAGTGACTTTCTCTAAAAATTTCAAGTTAACTTTTGCTAACAGTTTTGTAGAGATGATTTTTTTTATGTGTCCAAAGAATGGCCATTTTCAGCATCATACTGTCTCACTTCAAACAATGATCATTTAAAATGCAAATTATTCATATTTCTTTATGAGTATTGATGCTAAAATTGGTGTAAGTGTCTAGAAGCATATGACCTGTAAAAATTGTTGCTTAAATTAACTCATTCAATGCAAAATTAAGGATCCCCCCACCCCCCCATTTTTTTGTAGTGTCTGTAACCATGTTAATTTCATATTGCAATATCTTAACAATTTTGCATTTTAGAATGATACACTTTTCAGCTTTATGTCTTTTCATGTGAAATCTAAATCGGCCAAGTTTCATCTAAATGACAATTACAATTATTGAAGGATTTAAATAAAATAAAAAAGACACTACATAAAAGGGAACCAAAAATCTATCTAATAAAAATATTAATGTGTATGCATATTCAGGATATAAAAAGCATTAAGTATTATGAAAAATGGTGTTATATTTTCCTATCTGAAAATTCACTTTTTCCCCTAGGTGGAAACTTTTTAGCACCAATACCGTGTTTTAGCCGTATACATTTTGCTTTTAGACAGAATTACTGTAAGAATGCTTTCTTCATGGCTGATCACATACAAAACGCAATTACATCCACAACACCACATGGGCTAACACAAGTTCATTATGAATCAGACAGACAACTCTGTTTACAAAGAAATGGCCAATCATGTCGAACATGTGTTGTAAATATAATCATATTTTGCCTTAAAAGGAATGATTTCACTTCTGTATAGAGACTTTTGTGACACCTTTTTAATTTAATTTCCTTCTATCAAAGTGTGACAGTGAATTTCTGTATTTTTGTGATTTCCCTCAGATATTAGGCCAGACAACCAGTTCTGGAACAACTGCATGGACCTTCTTGAATCAAATCTGACTTTAGTCTAGCCAAAGGGATTTTAGCTCACAGGCTCCTGGAAATGTGAGTCTAAAGATAGGAGCCACTGTCTGCTACATCTTCTACATACTCGAGGAGTCAGACTGTGGGGCTGTGCGGAATCGTGGAGGTTTATGTTTCTGGACATCTCCACCACAAGAACAAGAGTGAATAAAGAGGCCCTTCTGGAATCCCTGGAATCGGACCCTTCTCATTTTACCCGGATACTTGGACCTATTAGTTCTTAATCACTGAACTGTTTCAAGTGCTGAGATCAAACGCTATCTGAAACAATATCCTAGCCTAGGAATTCTCTCACACACGTGGCCTAGGGTTAGTGTATTTGGACGAGTGTGTTTGTCCATGTACAGTTATGGGTAAAGTTAGGAGCAAGACACTAACTGGAAGAGGCAGTTAATCGTTAAGGTGTACTTCTGAATCAGGTGGTAAGTTAGTGTGTGTTCGTGTTTGTGTGTGTGAGTGTGACTGAGTGAGGGTGCAGATGTCAAAAAGAGTGTGTCTGAATGTGGGCATGTATCAGGAAACGTGTGCTTTATTGTGTGCAGAGAATCCCCCAAATTAGACATGATTGTAGGCAGGTTTTCGGGCAGGCAGAGATAACATCTGCGGGAGAGAGGAATAAAGTCTGAGACAGAGAGAGAGAGAGAACAGTCTTTTTCGATTTTTTATTTTGTTCCAATCTGATTGTAGCCTCGCTTCCCTACCCTGATCACTTCAGACTAGGCCATAAATAAAGAGGAAGCGCTCGACTGAGCCTAAAGGAGAGGGAAAATTAAAATCCTCCATCTGATTCCTTCTGCGGTGTCTGTTTTTTGATGTTAGTAGCACCAGCCAGGATTTCGCTAAGCTCTGCAGCTTGGATAAGGTCCTCAACAAATGATATTAAAGCATTACGACTATAGACTTTTGTGGTCCTGCTGATCCAACCTTTTTAAAGTCAGGCTATTTGGAGCAGTCTACTTGTAGCAGTAACCAAGGGTTTGGACGATCGTCATTTTTCCACCGTCTCTGACCGGAACTCAACCATTCCCAAGAGGAGCTGGTCCACCACCTGACACAGCGACTCCATGGCGCCTTGTTCCTGACGACGCATGCTTCACTCTGTGAGTAAATCAATTCTACACCATATCCATATTTGTGTGTAGTAGTAGTAGTAGTAGTAGTAATAGTGAGTAGTGTGTGTGTTTTCTTAGCCATATTGTTTTCGGATGAGTGAGCTAACAACACTTGCTGTGTTTGGCCTGTCTGTATGTGCGTGATCCTGTGAGCAAATGATAACTTGTCAGATAGCGTTAGCTCTGGTGTGTTGGAGCTGATTCCTGAAATCAGGCTGTTGTTTTTTTAATGTTCTCATGTAACCCAACGCATACGAGACTGTTTTCTCCATCTCACATGGTTCTCCCTGGAAGATTCTTCTACAGTATATAACTAAGCATTACTTTGAAATTCTGAGACAGCTAAAAGATCAGTGTTCTGGGCCTTCAACCCTGCTTAAATTTCATATTGTATTTTCTATAGCCTGCATTAACTACATTCAGTCATCCTGATTAAATTTTTAAGACCCTTTGGATTGTAACTACATTTTCACCCCACTGGGTACATACTGTATCTTGACACTTACACTGATCAGCCATTACATTAAAACATTACCGTTAATGCCGTGGCTCCGCAGGGCCTCGGGGTGTGTGCTGGGCGTCTGGCACCAGGACGTTGGCTGCGGATCCTTTGGGCGCTGTGGGGTGGGACTTGTGGGTTGTGGGGTGGGACTTCTGTGGATCATGGGTGCTTGATCGGATTGTTGGATCAGCAACCTTAAACTACAGTATATGCCTGCTAATACGCAGCTGTGATACACACAGCAGTTTTCTGACACCTTTCCACCAATGCCAGCATTCACGTTTTCCAGCATTTCCTTTTTATGTCGGATCGCACCAGACCGGTTTGGTCTTTGGTCCCTACAGGCATGGGTGAGCCTTGGGTGCCCCAGTTTACTGGCGTGTAATTGATGATCAATGTTGTTTAGTTCACTTGTCAATGGTCATAATGTTATGTCTAATCGATGTATAAAAATCTTGTACAAAATACAACCAGCAAAAAAAAAAAAAAAAGCATTATAAGTGTTTAAAAATTGATCTTCTTCCCAGCTCTCTAAGCGTGCACATTAAAGCCATTTGGGACAATTCAGCGCCTTCTATTACCTGACAATTAGTGTGGACATGCCCTTAACCGGTCCAGCGAGCTGTGAAGAGCATCGAACATCCTACCCGCTCCTTCTTTTGTTACACAGGGCCTGAGAATCCGTCTCGACTTCTTTCTAATATCTGATTTGTGTTCAGGTCTTGAGAGTTAAATTAAATATGAGGACCCCCCCCCCCCCACCTCCCCAAGTCGGGTATGGACCTTAGTTTCTAAGACTTGCACAAGGATTCATTGCAGATTTAAATGAACTCGAATCGCGTTGGTTTGGGTTGGGATTTTAGAGATTTGGGTGCTTAAATGATGAAATTGTATTTTTCTTCTGTCATACATTTGACATTTACACAAGCTACACAAGGCTCCAGGTGCTTAAATATACCTTGGAGTTACACCAGTGATGAAAGACGAGTAATGAGGCTAAAGCGATTTAAGTTCAGACTGGTACAGTGTGCTCACTGGGTGAATGTAAATGCATGTCTTTATGATTGTGCGCGCCGTTGCTGACGTAACTACTTCTGACGCTCACGAGGCTCTTGTCGGCGCCCTGTATGAAGTCTGAGTGTACTTGCGAGTTATTGCTGCATTTACACACCTCTGTGATGTTCGCCTGCTCTGTTGCCATGGCACCGGGCCATTGGTGTTTACTGGTAGGCTGAGAGCAAACACTGAATGTAGCGGATGTGTCAGAGACCATAACCATATAACAGAACGTATAGTACATGCTGACAAAAAGGTGAAGAACAAAAAAAGCAAGAAGCACACTCACGTGTTCATCTTATAATAATAATAACAATAATAATAATCAACAGAACCGAATCTGTCATGCTTGCTAATACCGTCATGATGTGCTATAATTAGACATTTAGATATGTATTAGAGCAGAGCTTTGATGGAGGAATAGTGGTGCAATAACGTTAAGCGCAGCATTTGAAATCTAGACCTTATTCAAGGATCAGTTCGACTCCCAGGCACACCTGAGATAATAACCCGGATCATTCCGAAAGCGAGCTACATAATAAGAGATCCCCGTAATCAGACTTGTGATTGTACCGAAATGAAATTGCAGTCTCGGAGTGAGCAACGCTATTTAGATGAGTTCACCAGCGAAGATGAAGAAACAGTTTTGCTTTAAAGCCGCACCAGAGACTTTGGCGACGGCGAAGAGCTGACTGGATCATCTCCAATCACAGCTTACTGAAAGATGCTTGCTGAACCAGTGCTGATAGTTAGCTTAACCTCTTTCGTTTATTTCATTTCATCTCCTTTCAAATAGTTTTCTTCCAATTTGGTCACCGCTACAATACTTTCCACCCGATCTTCAATGACAGCTAGCAACTTGGGGAAGATGATGCCTGGCACATTCTGCCTTCAAGACGTGTTCGGCTCTGCCGCCAATTCTTTCCCAACTGCTCTTCATGCAGATCATTAGCGGTGTACAACCGGTGCACAATGTACTGTGTTTGTTTGGTGCTTGAAATATTATTCAGATTTATACGGATTCATATTCAGATCTACTAAACCTGAAGCAATGCATCCAAATAGGAAAGGTTTTATATATCCTGGAGGGCCACCTGCCCTGCAAATTCTCGTGTTTCCCCTGCTCTATCAGACCCACTTCAATTAAGAAAAAAGGCTGTTAATTATCGGGTATATTATTAAGTCTGCTGGGAGCTGAGAAAATGTGCAGGGAAGGTGGTCTTCCACGACCAGAACAGAGAACCACTGATCTAGACCTTAACACTACACCTCTGGGAAAATGGCAAAAATAATAATAATAATAATAAAACATATTTAAAAAACCGCAGGACTGCAATAGAAAAGGAAAACACAAATTATTACAGCAAATAGCAATTTGCAATACATAACTTTGCTCAGCTTCTTAACCAGATGTCCTGTGGAACTTCCTGGTAAGCTTTCTTAAAATTACATGTCTAACATGACTGAATAGGCAAGCTTGTTCTTATTGTTATTATCATAATTAACAGCAGTAATCACTCAATGGATCAATATCACACTTGAGGTCGTGCTATTGTACTGAATATCAGCATGGCTGTGATGCGGTCAGGGGCACAAAGGCACAAGCTGAGTGCTGAAGTGCTGAAGTGCTGAGTGCTATCACAGCTGTTACTGATATTCAGTACAACAGCATGACCTCGAGTGTGATCTTGGTTTCATACAAAAGTTCTACAAATGCCATTTATTATCAACAGATTTAGCAGGTTTGGAACTAACCAACAGTGACTAGCGGAGCTGACGACCAACAGTTAGCATAATTAACCATTATTAAGCATTATTCTCCATTAAGGTGAGAATAAACCAATGGAGGTTCTAGACAGACCTGTAAATTGAAAAAGTTTTTCTTTATATTTCCATTTATTCTGCCTTATAATAGCCTCAGTTAACTAACGTCTTAGGGTTGAATCCCAAATAGCGTAAATTGGAAAGCTAGTGCACTACGTAGTGTCCCTTGTTTCACACACCAAGTAGTGCCCTTGATCAGGGGTTCACATTTACAGTATAAGAAGATTTACCGTCCCAGTGCTGTTATACTCTATATCAGCACTCACGGAATGCCTCTCATTCAATCAAATTGACTTGTCACAACTAACTCTTATAATAATAATAATAATAATAATCATCATAATAATAATCATAATAATTTAACAGATTTAATTCAGATTTTGTGAAATGTTTGCTGTCAGAATTTACTATGAAGCTGAAACACACCGCTGCCTCTTTAAGAACATCGAGAACCATGTACAAGTTCAAATCTTCCAAATTAATTAAATGATTATGTTTGGTGGCTGAGGCAGAGAGATGCTGCACTGTGCACAGCGTGTGATCTGCACAGGCTGTATGGATTGGCAGCTCTATGAAAAACATCGCAAATGTGTGTGCACTAGTGTTAACTTGTTTCCTATGCAAGACTGGAAGAAAACAGAAGATAAAAGTTTCTACCTTGTCCTCTGCATATTTTTGGGCTATTTCCAAGTATTTTGCGAGCTCTTTAACATGTAGTCTGGGTGGACATTTTGCTGAAACCTGACAACCCTGTCCAGGAGCTCCGTTTTCCCTCTCTCCGCGAGCTCCTCATGAAAGTCAATTTTTTTGGTTTCCTTCAGTCCCGATGCGCACACTTAGTCAAAAAAAAAACTAAACAATACTTCTTGTATTCATATGTACAGCGGTGGCCAAAAGTTAAGACAATGTACATCATGTATTATAGTTCTTCCTGTGCACAAAACAAGTGATATCACTAATTAGTTCTAGCTTGTCTGACTGGAGAGTTGTGCTAATTAACTGAAACGCTAGTGAAAAACTGTCTATGTGACAACGGGATTCAGTGTCTGGAGCAATGGCCTGGGTCATTTCCAGACCTAAACCCAATAGAAAACTGTTGGACAATGGTGAAGAAGGCAGTGGCAGTCAAGAAACTGTCTTCTGTAAGCAATTAAGCAGGCATGGATTTAGCGAGTGACACCAGAGTGCTGCAGACGTCTTTTTGACTCTATGCCCAGCCGAATCTAGCAGGTTTTGAAGAATAAAGGGCTTTATACTAAACATTGACTGTTGTATTGCAATTTCACTGCAACAAATTATTCATAAAACCTTGATTGTTTTTTATTTTAAACATGTGAGAATGTCATTACTCAGTCATTCACAAGTCGTCTATACCACTTTATCCTGTGTATCACATGGGTCTGGTGCCTATCCCAGGAGACTAAGGTGGGGTACATCCTGGACGGGGCTCCAAAATATCTCAGGGCACACACACACACACACACACACACACTCATTCACACACTACAGACAATTTGGGAACACCAATTAGCCTAATCTGCATGTCTTAGGACTGTGGAAGGAAACCCTCCAAGAACATGCACACATACCCGAGGCAGGAATCGAACCCGGAACCTGGAGGTGCGAGGCGACAGTGCTTACAACTTTTGTCCAGTACCGTATATATTGGTATGGGACACCTCCATTTAACCAGAAAAAAAGTATTCCTATTTAGCTACGTTCCTATACAGTATAGAAGAAATGCCTGCACTGCTTTTGTTCATATACACGAGCTTTCAGGTGCTTGTGATTGGCCAGGGACATTCTGATTGACAGGGGAGGAGACTAAGCAATCCTTCGCAAGCTTAACTTCCCTCCAGTTAATTACTGCCTTTCCATCACCCTGCCATAATGAAGCTTCTCTGATTAAGTTATGTGTGTTAATGGCGCGCTTTATGCAATATAAACTTTCGTGCAGGGCAATGAATTCACTAGTGCTATTCAGCACTAAGGATAAGATTTTATAGTCCAGCACTTGTGCCGATCTCAAACTCTATCTGTCCTGAGGTCTGTAAAGAGGCCTGGACGAGGAACGACTGCACCGCGCCACGTAAAGCCTAGGAATATGATTGCTTTAGATCGAATGAAGAGTGTGCTGTGTGAGATTCTCATTTAAGCCTTGCAATAAAATCCAGTTAATGTGTATTTGTAAAGCCATTCTCCTTCTTTAATGGGGGATGATGATAACCTTATCTTGTGTAAATGTGCCGGACTATCCACGACATCCATTTGCATTACATCTCAAACACTAGCCTAAAAGGCCTTCCCATTTTTCTTTCTTTTTTTCTTTCTCTCTTTCTCTTTTTTTTTTTACTGTGCCCGAATAATGGCTCAGTAATGGTACTGCACTGATAATCAGACAATCGTGCACTTTTTAAAAGGGAAAATGCAATTTTTCACCTAAAGGAGAGCTACAACATGATTGTCTAAGTGAAGGCTGTCTGAGATACAGCATGTGCTTCATGACTTTATTCCTAATACATCTAAAGTTTAATTTTAATATATCGGTGGCACAGTGGTGTATACGATAGCACTGTTGCCTTGCACCTCCAGGTCCAGGGTTCGATACCCGCGTTGGGTCTGTGTTAGGCTAATTGCCATTCCCAAATTGTCCATAGTGTGTGAATGTTGACTGGAGGTCGTACAAACGGGAATAAATACCATGATAATCAGTGGCATCCATGGTCCCCAGTTGGACTATAGAGGTTCCTAAATGTATGGATGGATGATTGAAATTTTATTTTTTTTTTCTTACTTTGTTATTGTGTAATTTTTATCCTTGCATGATAAACAAATCTCGCTCACTCATGATCACATACCCTGATTTTGTGTATATGTGTATAAGTGAGAGATGGAGCGAGAGAGAGAAACACACACACACACATATCTCCATATTCCTATTTTCATCTACACCGCCCACAACGTGTCTAATGCACTTCTTTGACCATTTAACATGAGTCTTCATTTGACATGAGATTTTCACAACAAAATTCCCAGCTGGAGTCAACTCGTTTCTCTCAACTGTCAGTCACACACAGTCAAAAGCCTGACTCTCGGCTACTACGTTGTGTTAAAATCAGTGTTTAAACAATGAGCTCTGTCGGTGTGATGTGTTCAGCCTAGTCTTTCTCCCTCTCTGTCTCTCTCTGTCTCTCACACACACAGGGCTATTGACTTGTTTTGTTAGCGCATCAGTAGCCCTTGTTGAGTCAGGAGCATAATGAGTGACCATCTCTGCGAGCGGTTTGATCCGGTTCAGACAGGGCTGTGAGCACCGCGAGTGAGCCGTGAGAATTGCAGCTTACATTATGGTCCATTTCACTCGCTTATTCATAATCAATTAGTTATTTAGTCTGCCAGACTCGCGTCTCCGCGTGACTCTTGGATACGAGACGACAAGTTTATAGAAGTCCAGTGATGCAACAGACACGCATGGGGATGCAGCAGTTATTATTTCAGATCTGACTGTCTGATTGTCACATTCTGCTTTTTGCTTGCTGAAGGAAAGCATGTATAAAAATATCTGTGATTTTTCTGATCTTCCTGTCGCTCCCTGACAGCTTGTTTTCAGTAGCTTTGTTTTTTGGGAGCGTTCTAGTTCTAGCCTTTTCATTTCACTCCCTTTCGCATTTTTATGCTTTTGAAATGGGGCCAATTGTGCGGTGTTGCAATTAAGATCAATCTCCCATTACAAATGAGTGACCGGCTCTGTCTCAGGCAGCTGCTACCTGTAGGCTCCCATTTCAGTGCCGGTGTGGAAGAGATCCATCTCCATTAGAGCTGCATACGGCAAAAGGAGTACAGGGCCTCTTTCACGGAAGAGGAATGGATTGCACAGACCTTCTTTGGCTACAGCGTCTGACCGTAGCCATCTCGCAGAGAGGAGAGGTTTGCTGTGTGAACTCAGCTGCTAAGCTCACACTTCAGGGACTTTGGAGGTTTTTTTTTTTTTTTTTTTCCTTTTGAAAAAAGTCAATTAAACCCAGTAAAGTCTGGCCACGCGGTCGATCTTAGGTGGGATCTGAGGAGAAAATGTCGAGTTTCAGAGAAAGAGGAGGAGTGTTGAGGAGCTCGTGGGAGACAAGCTGCTAAGAGCCCAGATTAAGAAAGTTTGGGTTCTTAGACGGTTAGGAAGTGAGAAGTCTGCGTTAGTTCACTCGGGTCTCCCGGCTGTCTTGGGGCGCTCGGCCTCATCGATTAGCCGTCTCATGTAAAGCTTTGAGGTGCTCTCCTTGCCGAAATATCCTCACACACCCTGATGGGAAATGATGCCCATTTGCAACTGGGGCGTTAAAAAGAGAAAGGCAATTACCGATCAGCTTGGCGTCTCCTAATGTGTTGTGCTATTCTCGTTCTGTTTTAGCCAGCGTTTTTAGGTCTTGGCTGTGACACACAAGTAAATAATGACAGCGTAGCATCTCAGCATGAGCGTTTGAATTAGGCCAGGGCAATAGTCATTTACAAGTTCCTTCCAAGCTGCTCTGAGTGCCCGTGAATTGGACTCTCCTTTCAAATGTTCCAGACTGTAGTCTGATTTCAAAAACAACTGATGCTTACTTTTAATGTAGGAGACTGAGTACAGGGAGCTGCCAGAAGTATTAACCTTTTGAAAGTAGTGAGTGAGCAAAATTTGATTTCCTGTGTGTGCTTTTAAAATTGGCTGCTTGCTGATATCATGTATACTAGGAACAGGATTAAAGAGTAGAATTCGAAAGTACCTAAAGACATATTTTCTTGGATTGTGTAAGTACACAAGTATTGAGGTCTGAGGAATTTGGAGGCAGGATCAGCAACCTTGAACTGTATTCCTGCTGCACCCATACACTGTGTTCTGATACCTTTCTATCATTGTCAGCATTAACCTTTATTTTCCACAGTTTGTGCTGCGTTTTTACATTTACATGCCATAATCACTCATGATTTGGCTATGCATTACCTATGAAATGGTACAAGGTACTTCAGATGTACTTACGCTTACAATGTAATTCCCTACGACCTTATCACCTTAGTCTTGTCAAGATGTGCTATGAGTTCTCATTTTTCCATAACAACCTGAATCCAGCTGCTTTCCATGACATTATACAAGGCATATTTTTGGACTTACCACCAGCTACATGTTAATGTCAATGACTAAATTAACATTTTTGAGCAAGGATGAAAGCTTTGTTGGATGGTTGGAGTTATTCACAAAACTGTGATGAGCTGTAGCGAATTCTGAAGATCAGCCTGAGATTTCCTACCATCTCAAAATCTAGTGGACCAGGATCAAATTCTGGATTCTGGAAAAAGGTGCTTAATGCTTTAATTAGGTGGAACAGCGGGATAACATTGCTAATATTGCTGCTATCTGGCTCCTTCTACATTTAAAATGCTGGGTAGGTGGAAAGGGTACTCTAAATGGCCCCTATATGCAGAGGGGGCAAAGTACCCAAATCCTGTACATGATTAAAATCAATCTCTAGCACAAATATTACTCAAGTAAAAGTGGAAGTTCTCCATTTACTTGTGTACTCAAGTAAAAGGACAGAAGTACTCAGCTTCAAATTGACATAAGTCTCAAAAGTACACCACATGTATTAGCTCACAGTATTGTGGATGTGCTCCGCTACTTATTTTACCTGTTATTAGGCATTTTAGTTCGTTATTAGGTGTATATCGAAGAAATGGCAAGTCGCACAGTTATGAAGAAATGTCAGCAGGTGGAAAAATTCCCACTTCAAATATTACAAAAATACAGATAGACTACATGGAGAAAAGTATTTGACCAACCTGCAGTGACATTTTATCCAAATACATACATGTCAATATACAGTAGAGTTGGTCACCTTTTGCAGCTATAACAGTTTCCACTCTTTTTGAAAGGCTGTCCGCAAGATTTTGGAGTGTTTCTGCTGGAATTCGTGGCTATCCATTCTGTAGAGCATTTTAGAGGTCAGATACTGATGTTGGACGAGAAGGCCTGGCTCGCGATCTCTGTTCCAGTTCATCCCAAAGGTGCCCGATGGGGTTGAGGTCAGGGCTCTGTGTTAGGGCCAGTCAAGTTCTTCCACACTGAACTTATCAAACCATGACTTAATAGTCCTTGCTTTGTGCACTGGGTCACAGTCATGTTGGAATAGAAAAGGGTCTTCCCCAAACTGTTGCCACAAGCTTGGAAGCATAGCATTGTCCAAGATGTCTTGGTATGCTGAAGACTTCACTGAGGATAAATGGACTGATTGAAACACCTGAATTCAATAATTAAAATGTTTGGCCAAATACTTTTGTCCATGTAGTGTATTTACTGTGCCTTTGATTAGAGTAAATGTAAAAAGTATACTCAGTACTGCATGTACTCAGTTACGCCCCACATCTGCCTAGGTGTGAATGAGTGTGTGAATGTGTGTGTGAATGTGTGTATGGTGCCGTGCAATGGATTGGTCTCCCATTCGAGGTGTATCTTCCTGCTTCGTGCCTAATGTTCCAATGAAGAGTTTACTAAAGTAGAATGAATAGATATATCTTAATTAGAGGTATAAATTTATACATATAAACATTTCTGTGCTTGTGCACCTGCTAAACTGACTCATTTCCACTTCACTTCTCTACAATATAAATCTGTTCTCATTGTTTTCTATATGAATAACTATCGCAGTTTCTATATCTGCACTCTGAAAAAGACAAATAAACCATTATAATGAAATCTATATAAAATAAGAGCGGATAAATACATTTCTTCTTTACAAAAAATTATAAAAGGATTCATAATGTCAACAGTTAACAATCTGTGGATGTCATTTGCCAAAGTGAATAACTACTTATCTTTCATTGTACAATGTTGACCCAGTTTTTGCAGGTATATAAAATGTTGCCTGCTTATTTGTACACAAACCGTACCAGCCAGGTTGCATGGCTACTAATCACTTCACACATGAAGGGTAATAAATGTTCTCATGCAAGCTTAGTAATTAATGCTGGCTCAAAGCATTTTATCTTGCTGTGTCCAACAGTGGAGGCTGCTGAGGAGGTTGTGCATTTCTTTAACATTCAGTATGTGCAGTACATATGTTTTAAGGGGACAGTAGCTAATTTGGCTGATATATGGTCTAGCAAAACTATGCATATTATTGTAGAATAATAGGAATGTCTACAGGTGCAGCATATAGAAAAGTGGAATATTGTAGGGCTACGTTCACATTACAAGCCACAGTGTTCAATTCTGTTGTTTTGGTCAGAAATCGATTAATATTCATAATTTTTCATGATTCAAATTATTTTTATCTGACTCTAAAGTAGACATGTCTGTCTTCTGAAATAGCATGTATGTGCACATTTTCATGTTTTTGCTCAGATTATCTAAGTTAACACTAGTGCTATTAATCGATTAAACATTTTTACTTAGTTAATCATAGTCTTAGTCTGCGATTAATCACGATTAATCACAATTTTAAAATACTTAGATTTACTTGTATTATAAACGAGCAATGTTGGAAAAAAGAAATGCATGAGAAACTGGTTAGAAGATTTTTTAAAATAATATCTCAAACATCAACATTGAACAAATGTTACATTAAAATCTCTATTAAATTCCATGGTTTGGTAGTATGGCGTATGGCAACCCACCGATAGCAGGGCTCGAACCTGGATCCTCAGATAAAAAAAACAAAAAAACAACCTAGAAACCTTAGCCACCTGAACCACCAGTCACACATTTTAGGGTTAATGTATTTTTGTAAAAAAATTTCCCTTTGAAGGCACACAGCTTTATCCAAACTTCAATCTAGAAGCTTTTTATAACAAAACTTGCAAAACCTGGTGATGTCACCTCAATCATCTTATTAGTGATGGGTCAGACTATAAGATATGGTATGAGAGGTGATATGTCCTTAGCTGCATTGTAATATTTTCATTACCGGAACTATAGCCAAAATTTGTGTATGTAGACGTGTCGGGGGTCTGTTTATTGAAAATATAACATTTTATTTTATTCTGATCAAAAGAACGAAATGAACTGAATAACTCATTCGTTTTGATGATCAAGATTCAAAGAACCAGGACACTAAAATAATTCAAACTTCCTATCACTACATCTTATTATCCTCGTTAAACATCCCATTATCCCACACAGCCGGGTAACCGCGCCACGATCATGGGAAGCCATTAGGGTCAAACTTGGTCTAAGTTAAAATTTCTAGATTAATCAGAGATCTGGAGGACAACAAGCAGTTATCTGGCTATATTTATTGAGGTATTATAATTTAAGGAAGATAACCAGCGCCTGGCTTTAGCTGTTTTAGCAGCTATTGCTAGCACTGCTATGGAACACCAACACTGACGTCAATGAGCACGCTACGCTTACGCAGAGGCACAAAAGTCACATAAATTCTGATCTGACCTTTCTTATTCAAGTTGAATGACCATGTTTGGGATATATATCTGATCTAGGACCACATTAGAAAGTGACTAGAAGTGATTGTTCTGAAAAACAGATTTGTGTATTCAGACAGCCCTAAAAAAAAATCAGATCGGTGTCACATTAGATCCGATTTTAGTCAATTCAGGCTGCTTAGGAGATTTAAGGGTCATATCTCTTCATCAAGTAGATCATCGATCCAGCTAAAGCCTCCTTAGAGGCATTTCTTTACTGCTTTAAAAGCAATCTGGATAAATTGTATGCTTCCATATAGCTATAGTATACACTAGAGAGTTAACTTCAGAATGTCAGAATGACATGACAGATGATATCCCACATAATTTGCCTCTTTTGACATATGTTTCTTTCACAGTACAAACTGTTATTATGTAAGCCTGTGACACTTTCCGGGTACAATCTACTCCTATTACCGATATGATCTTACTGAACGTTATGTATCCCTTTTATTACAACAAATACTATCTGCTTTTTGCCTGTAGTACTCCATACTGTAATGATTTTAAAATCTCACTTTTCTAAAATGACACAGAAGCCTATATGCTTCCCTTCACGCTTTCTTCCTCGTTCTTGTGTTGTGGGGTTTTTCTTGCCACTGTTGCCTCTGGCATCTTCATCACGCTCATTAGGAATCAGGATGTAAACCTGGATTTCTGTGAAGCTCTCAGTTGTTGGAGGACTATACATAAAAAAGTAATCAATTCTACATTGTTGTTACACACATCAATGCCCAGAACATTTGGAGCCCCTAACAATGCTGTTTCTCTGCATTTGTGATCCAAGCAGCCTCAGACTAATCTACTGCAATAAAGCTTCCACAAGGCATACTGTATGTGTAGAATATTTACACCTAGCGTAGGGTTTTATGATAAAGTAAAAATGGCCACAGTCACCAAAGGTATACAACATTGGCCAAAAGTATGTGGACACCTGACCATTACACCGATCAGAAGTGAATCTTCATCCTCATAGGGCTGCTTTCAGGGAATCAAACAGGTGAAAGTCAGCAAGATCAGTACTATAGGGAGGAAGCTTTTCGTTCTCGACAGTGTGGGCAGAAGTGGGCGGACATGCTTCGTCATGCAACGCCCCAATTGCATTTAATTCTGAAAACTGCATTTAAGCCTGAAGTTCAGGCTTCAGTACTTCTATAGGCATCTCACTGTAACGAGCACTGTTGAACCTTTTTGCTGATAATGTTCCAGTACTGGCCCTTGAGAATACTGGCTCTACAGAAAACTGTAAGCATCAATTTTCCAGCTGATGGTTGACTGCCGTTTACTCTCAGGCTCGTAGTGATGAATCCATGTCTCGTCACCGGTAATGATTCCTTTTAAGAAACATTCATCTTCCTTAGAGTATTGGTTCAAATATTGTTTCCAGATATCCAAACGCATCAATTTTTGCTCGCACCGCAGTTACAAATGAACTGTGTAATACTGTACGTTCACACCTGCACAGTAGTGACTGGGGAGACGGTAGCCTTGAATGGAAAATGGTGATGACGGTGCCTCCAGCAGACGGTTTAATATAACCGGAGTGTGGATAATTTTTGACTCACCCTCGTGTAATGCATTTGTATGATCAAGAATAAAATTTCCCTTCACTGGACGAAGGGGATCAAATTAGCTCCATCATGATAATGCCCTTGTGCACAAATTGAGCTACATGAAGACATAATTTTTTACTTAAGTTTCACTGACTTCCACTACAACTCTCTGACTGTGTCCCAGGTCTTCTCACCCAACATTAGTACCTGACCTCACTAAAGCTCTTGTGGATGGATAAGAATAAATTCTTACAGTCCACTTCAAAATCTAGTGGAAAGCCTTCCTGAAGAGGGGACGTTATTATTGCAGGGGACTAAATCTGAAATTGGATGTGCACAGGCATCCGCAAACTTTTGGCCAAATAGTGTGTCTTTGGAGAAATAAATGAGTAGCATTTGATGAAAAGAAAACCTTGCCAACTGTCAAGCAGTGACACAGATCTTTTATCCTTTGGAGTTGTGTGACATCCGGAGGCACAGGAAACGTTTCAGAAGTAACAAGCAAATGTGACACAGTCAAGTCAAGAAACTGAAGCGGAGAAGAGAGTGCCGTCTAAGGCAGGACAGAAATACAAAACAAATCTCGAAATCCACCTAGAGCTAAGCTCTTAATGTCTCTCATTTTGATGAGCATAAAAACTAGTGTAGGAAAGCATGGCAGAATCAACATATACAGTACTGTAGGAAGTCTGATAGGAAAAACAGTACACGTTAGCATATTATAGTCTGTGTAAAAAAAGTGCTTTTAAACTATGGCTGTCAATATTAATGCGTTAACACGTGATTAAGCTAGAAATTGTAACGCATTACCATTTTTAAACGCAAATTAATCATATGACCAAGTTTGACCCTATTGGCTTCCCATAATAGCAGCATGGCTACCTGGTGGTGTGTGATAATGGTACGTTTAACACAGATAATAAGATGACTGAGGAAACATCACCAGCTGTGCTGAACTGCACGTTTCATCATAAAAAGATTCTAGATATATGTTTGGATAAAACCAAAGTGCTCAAGCTAACTTGAACTAGAATATATTTACAAGATGTTCAAGAATACATTACATGTAAGATATGGGAGTGGTGGCTCAGGTGGCTAAGGCTCTAGGTTGTTGGATTTTTGGATCTGATTATCCGAGTTCGAGCTCCGCCTTACCCATACTACCCAGACACTGCATGCAGTGACGATCCCATTGAAGAGATTTTGATTTGACATTTGTAAGTGTTAATATTTTAGATATAATAAAACTGGATAATATGTTTCATCGAACCAGTTTGTCATACATTTCTTGATTCCAACATTGCACATTTGCAATACAAGCAAATCTGAGTATTTTAAAATTAAGATTAATCGTGATTAATCACAGACTACGACTGTGATTAACTAGATTAAAATTTTTAATCGATTGACAGCACAAATTTTTAATTGTTAAGCTGCAGATGATACAAGTATGAACCAAATCAAATAGGTTTTGGCGAAAAAAGTGCTGTGCAAAATGCCAGTGTTCCAGCTGTCATGGGCACTGCCATGTGTGGCCGCTCCCACAAGGTTAGCTGGAACATGTTGGTTTTATTACAGCATCCACCAGACACACCGAGCTTCCGTTAATGTCAACTCCCAGCAGACATGCAAGCCTTTGCCACACAAGATGCCATTTCGGTCCCTTCATAACCAAATGTCAAGAGTCGAAGCGCATTTTATAGCTTTAATGGAGTCTATATTCTCTTTACGAGGTCAGGACAGAGTGTCTTTTACCAATAAAACCCTTTAAGAAAAGGCCAAGAGCTTGTGCTGATGTTGCAGTCGTGTGACCAGCAGTGTTTTCATGACACCGTTAATCCGTACCTTTTTTACCTACTTATTCCCAGAGCTTATCGCTCTTCCACGTTAACCTGAGCTTGCATGGCGTGTTTGTTATGTTTGTAAACATTTTGCGAGCGGTGTGTCCTTTAGACACTCGGGCGGTTAAGCGGCCTCGGCTACTGTCAGAAGCGCTCAGGTCTTTCTTAATGTCAGGCCTTGACAACTCTCCCCTCAGGTTAACGAGTGTGTGTTGCCATACGCTGCCATGCTGGAGTGTGATTGCTTCGTGTGTTGTGGTGGCGTCAGGTCATTAGTCACCGATTGACATTTCCCATCATGCTCAGCTGAGACAGCTGCCTTGCCACGTTAACGGCGTGGCCACAGCGTTCGCTGCTCACAGTTAATTGTCGGCAAATGTTCGAGGTGGTGGTGTCTCACCTCACGAGCCTGCTCTTTAATTAGTCCTCCCCGTCAGTGGTTCGCTGCGCTGAATTATTTATCTATTTGAGGCATTAACAAGCACGGCGGATGCATCTTACTGTCTCCGAGAAGGCAGGAGCAGATTCATGAGGCCCGGCATTACTTTTCCAGCCTTCAGCACAGCTTTTCCTCAAACCTTCTTTCAACCCTAAACAGCTCCGCCTCTTTTTATCCTTGCTTGTCAGAAACGGATGACAAATACCACTGTACCACCAAGCACTGGAGTCTGTGACTCATTATATTAAGGTTGGTGGAAGCAGCCTAGTGTTGTTATTATTGAGCTTTTGCCGTGTTCTTTTGAGGATTTCTCAGGATTATGTGCGGTTGCATTCCGACTGATTCTAGGATCGGCATGGCTCGATTCCTGGAAATCATTGCAGCGAGAAAGACACGTGCCCTGCATACACCTTTCTTGAGGGGGGGAAAAAAGGCTGAGCAGATTTGACACTTGACATTTCCCAGCCACCTTGGGACGGTCAATATTTCCCATCAGGCAGCTGTCTCAAAATTGGTTGCCTGGGTGCTGAATGATTTCAAGAATGATCTAAAATATTAAAGTTGGGGAAACCTGGGGAACAGACTGACATATTTGTTATAATATAAGAGGGGCGTTCAAGTCAAACTGAGGCTGTGATCAAAGTCGGCTGACATTTACAGAAGACTTCAAGTACTGTACAGTGATGAGACACTTAGTCTTAGTAATTCACTGGCTGTGCGCCAGTGAATGACGATATCGGCAGAGGTGGCATGCTGTCCGCTGCATTTTTTTCCTGTGAACAATAAGGGAATGGAACGATTAAAAATCGATGGTTAACTTACAAAAGAGACACATCTGTCTGTGGGAACTGTACACATAATCATTCACAAACACCATTAGGACTGTCTCTGAGACATCGTCACATCCTGACCTTGCGCCAAGCCATTTACACATATATGGGCCTTTAAAGGGGTTCCGGGGAGGCCGGCGTTTCAGACTTCAGTTCCAGGCAGTTCAATCATGACTCCAGTGTACTGAGAAATCTTTCAGGATGGATGGTATACAGTATAAGCACTAGTGAAACGCTGTTTATAATTAATTACAGGATTTTTCTCAGAAATGTGATAATTCATCCATTCATCTGCAGTAAACACTTTGTTCAGAGTTGTAGTGGATCTGGAGTCTATTTAAGGAACATTGGGATGGGATGCCAGTCCATCTCTAGGCATCTCTCACCACACACACACATTCACGCCCCATTTTGCATCTGGCTACAGTACCAGCATGCTTTTGGGAGGAAAACTAGAGAACCGAGAGGAAACCTATACGAACACTGGGGAGAGGAAACAATATTCACTGCA
>JAQMYK010000033.1:10169692-10179617 GCA_030014345.1 Clarias buthupogon
TGGATAGATGCCCCACACTGAGTGCTCCTGGGATAGGCTCTAGATCCACCACCACCCAGGCAAGGGTAAAGCACTTACTGATGATGAATGAATGTCCATTCTGAGCATACTGTATGCATTCAGCAGTTTTTTTTTTTTTTTTTAATTAAAGTTGCTTTTTTTTGTGTTGTTGCTGGTATTGTATAGCGTGTGGCTCACATGTTGTGGGAGGTCTTGTCCTGCTCCAGAAAACATTACACATACATTACACATACTGTGCAAAAGTGTGGTCTTGAGGAATAGTTCTCCAGGCTTCCTGAAGGATGTTTTTGGCTCTCATTTTCAGCCCAGCCCCTGTACCTGACGAGTTTCAAAAGAAGCGTTATTTGTTTTTGAAACAAAATGACAGATGATGACAGCCTGGTGATTAGTATACTGGTGATGCTGAATGTTGGAACAGACGAGCAGGGAAATGAGGTTGCTGCTAAGGTTACATAAACAACCAGTTTTTAAATGTATGTATCTTTGCAGCCTAATGTAGTGAAACATTTGTTCCAGTTTCTTTAAAACTAATCTTTATTATTTTATTTACTTTAATATGAAGAAATGAGGACTGGGTCAAAACTTTTGCACAGTACTGCTGCTTTGTGAAACGGGTCTCTCACCTGTCATCTGTCTATCATTTAAAAAACTTTACATTACTTTACACTCCATTTTACATTGCATGGTTTTTGGACAACTTGTCTATTTGTTTGTCTCACCTATAAAGGTTTGTTTGGATCTTTTTAGAATGTGGATGTCAGATATATTGCCCTTGCCATCCACAGAATAATTGTAGGATTGTTGTATAAATTTTGAAATGATTTTTTTTATGACCCTATTCAAAAATTTGATTGAATTATATTGAATCAGTCGAGTGCATGATTTTTCCAAAATAAACCAAAACATAAGCAGAAATATATTAAATCTCAAATTCGAAATAGAAAATTGAGCATGAATAAAGAGCTAAATCGTCCACAAGCATTATCATTTTCGGACTCTGATTTAATCTCCCAAAGCCACATTAAACTAAACTGTGCATGTCGTACTACGCTTTGTCCAAGAGAAATATATCTATTTGCATTAATCAAACTGATCATGATTACGAGTTTCGATACACACTCGCCAGCCACTTCATTAGGTACGCCTTGTACAACTGCTTGTTAACACAAGCAAATATCAGACAATCTCATGGCAGCTACTAAGTGCATTTAAGGATGTGGACATGGTGAAAATGATCTGATGAAGTTCAAAATGAGAACTACTGTAGAATGCGGAGGAAAAGTGATTTAAGTGACTTTGAATGTGGCATGGTTGTTTGTGGCTGATAAATAGAAAATATATCTAGTGAGCGGCATTTCTCTGGGTGATAGTGCCTTGTTAATGCCAGAGGTCAGAGGAGAATGGTCAGACTGGTTCAAGCTGATAGAAAGGCAGCAGTAATTCAAATAACATCTTTTTACAACCGAGCCATGCCAAAGAGCATCTCTGAATGCACAACACATCGAACCTTAAAGCAGATGGGCTACAGCAGCAGAAGACCGCACCGGCTGCCACCCCTGTCAGCTAAGAACAGGAAACTGAGGCTACAGTTCACCAAAATCCAACATCAGAAAATTGGAAAAATGTTGCCCGGTCTGATGAGTCTCGATTTCTGCTGTGACATTTGGACGGTAGGGTCAGAAATTGGTGTAAACAACATGAAAGCATGGATCTATCCTGCCTTGTATGAGTGATTCAGGTTGTTGATTGGGCATAATAATGTGGGGGATATTTTCTTGGCAAACTTTGGGCCCCTTAGTACAAATAGTACAGGTAGTACAGCCTGTCTGAGTATTGCTGCTGACGACCCTTTTTTACCACAGCATAATGCGCCATGGTATAAACCTAAAATCATCTCAAACGGGTTGCTTGAGCATGACATAATGTTCACGGTACTCCAATGGCAACGATAGTCACCAGATCTCAGTCCACTAGAGCACCTTTGGGATGTGGTGGAACAGGAGATCCACATCATGGTTGTGCAGCCGACAAATCTGCATAAGTGGGCAAAAGTGGGTCCAACCCATTACTAGCAAGGTGTACCTAATAAAGTGACTCCTGAGTGTAATATACTGTATATATTGGCCTTTTCCAGGTAAAACAGGATCATTCTATAACAAAATGAATCCAGCTACACTAATCAGTTTCTCAGGTGTGTATTAACCATTACTAAATCTTAAGAGACCTTAAAAGAAACAGGTCTGTTTAAGGAACCAGATTTATTTATACCACTGAAACTTAATAATAAAAAAAAAGCTCTAAATGCACTTTAGTTTGATATTATGTGTGCGTCTTTCTTTTTTGGCAAATTTCTTTCTCTTGGCAAAACCAAAATACCCACACCCCCTGTGTACCACCCATACAAACTCTTATAAATTTAAATTCACTGTTCTGACTCACAAATACGTCCACTAACATCTGACTCAGCCATGATTTCATAAGTGTACTCTCATGGGGAGAAAAAAAGGCTTCCTTGAAGGATTTTTAAACCGTTAAGCATTCTTTGCTTCCAAAATGAGCTCAACTGAGAAGGAAACACAGTGCTGTAGGCTTCTACAGAAAAACTTTATGTTACAAACCTAAAAACCTTTTTTCATAGTTTTAAATCAAACCTTTTGGGCATGGTTTCACTGTTCCACTCAACCCTGGCAATCAGATTCAAACCCATCCTTACCCTGGAGATCCCGCATGTTTTTTCTTGTCCCATATTTTTTTTTGTGTGTTTTGCATGGTAATGCTTCTTCATGTCTTAATTGCAGTATTTATTATGTTTTGACTTCCATCAACCTCTAATTAAGCATTCAGATTGAGAATATGAGGAACTTCAGCGAATGCAGGAAATGTCAAGTAATTTCGAAAAGCTGTCATTTGTTCAGTATTGGCTTATTCGAATGAAAATGAGAAGGAAACAATTAGTCTATTAATCACAACAAAAGCAAGTTGATTGGCTCCTACGTATGTGCTGTACACCCGGCAATTATCAGAACCAGTTTCAATTCACAAATGATGTTTTCATCACCCACCGTTTATAGTTTTCACCTCTTCCAAATAAATCAGAAGCAGGACACAAAAACTTGTTAGGTATTATGAATGGTGCGAATAATTGGATAAAATTGCCAGCATATTGGGTTTGCCAACAATTACAGAGCACACTGTTTCCCGAACTCTTTTCTAATGATCCAGGTTATGAAGTGCTAGGTGTTTAATCTATGAGCTAAATAATATTTCTGTACATGATCTTAACCTGAAAACCATTAGGCTAACGTGGCTTACTTTTAACAAGTAAGGCCAATTGATATACTGTACTGTATGTAGGCTATGAAATTTGAATAAAATTATCTTTAAAAAAAAAAAGTGTCATAAAAACATCAGCTTCTCCTATTGTTGGTCTTTTATATAGAAAAAAAAGGAATGTAATAAATCAAATTGTTGGAAAAAGTAAAACATGCTCCATCTCCATCTAGGAACCTCTGCAGTCCAACCAGGGACATTTGAGGCCAATGGTGACCAGTGTATTTATTCCCTTTTTTACAACCATGGTAGGACCTCCGGTCAACATTTACACACTATGGGCAATTTAAGAACTCTGCATGTCTTTGGACTGTGGGAGGAAACCCACCTGTCATGGGGCGAACATGCAAACTCCACACACAGAGACCCTGAGACGGGAATCAAATCCAGACCCTAGCGGTGCAAATTTGCCAGTGCTAACCACTACACCACCGTACCGCCTAAAACATGCTAGACCTGAAGAAATGCCCTTGACCTTGGCTGTTATAGCTTATATAACACATTTAAGCTTTGTGTGTGTGTGTGTTTAACGGCATGATTTGTCATTATAACCCAGCATTCTTTAAAAATTAATGCACCCACACTTTTGGCTGTGACTGCTATTGTTTATTTGACTTTAATCATTTCGTTTAGCTGAAATTACAACACCAGGGAATGCAGCAACTTTAGTTTATGCCGTCTTACTTCATTAAAAGCAGCTTTACTACAGACTAACTGCCTGATTTTTGTAGTGTTAGGACCCCTGGTAACATGCATGTTTGTGTTAGCGTGGGTGTGTGTTTTTATTCCAAGTGCTGTCGCGCTAATGGATAGACTACCACCTCCTGAAAAAAAAATAATTAAAAAAATTTGCTAATTTGAAACTTTGCATAGTCGCTTTGCTGAAACAAAGGTGTTTGTTAGGAACAATGGTCTGTTGAAGCTATTTAAAAAAAAGGGAGAGAGAGAAGAGTCAGAGCAAATGAGATTAGAGAGAGCGCGAGGGAGCAGAACAGAGAGACGAGTAATGGAAGGTGTTGTGAACAAACAGCTGCAACCTAGCATGTGTGCACCCCACAGCGATCCTGTCATATAGACATTGCTCTGAACTTATTCAGAGAGATGTCAGCTATCTAAGTGCTGTTTATACACAGACCTTTCCTCTCCTCGAACGCACTTTCCTGTTGCACCCCTCCACACAAACGTTCTTGCTCATTTCCACACCTCAGGCAGGTTCACACCCAGAGCAGCTTTGTTTTTTGACCCTATTAGCACCCAAAGCTCTTTTTCTCTTTTTAAAATTCTGCTCACCCTTTTCAGTATTTTAAAGCGTTGCATGGAACGACAAAAAATTTTCTCAGTAGTGTTTAAATGATTGTGGCAAAGATATAGTGTTATGTTGTTAGTCTTCCAGCTGTTGCTGTTGAAAGGTCGCCACAGCGGACCAACCCATCCGCACAGCAACTTGGCATAGGTTTTACACCGGATGCCCTTCCTGACACAACCCTCATATTTTAACCAAGCTTGCGATGGTACCGCATCCAGTGGCTGGGGTTTTGGGCTTTGGGTGGGAATTGAACCCGGGCTTTTTGCATGGCAGGCGAGAAACCAACCACTGAGCCACCCTGCATAGAGACCTGCTCTAGATATAGTGTAATATTCAGAATTTCTTTGGTTAATCCTTGCTTTTAAAAATGACTGAGAGAAGCTGATGAGTGCAACACCCTTGACATTTCCTGAGCAAAGACAGCTGTGAGCTTTCTCACTGGTTATAAATACGTCTCCATGGATATGTCAGGTATAACTGATATCTCTTATTTGCACATATTAGATTGGTTTGCATGTATACTGGTTTGACTATTTATGGAACACCTAATCTCTGGGGATTTTCATGCATAACAGCTTCTGGAGTTTACTCAGAATGATGAGAAAAAACGTCCAGTGAGCAGCCGTTCCGTAGACGGGAATGCTGGAAGAGAGAGAGAGAAATCAATGGAGAATGACTAGATATTATTTGTTGTTAAACAAGAAATTAATACAAAGAAATGCATTAATTAATTGTCTCTGACTTTTGATGTACGAGGAGTGACAAACCGGAACATATGATGGAATTTCTCATTAATGAAGGCATAAACCGATTGACATTTACAGAAGAATTCAGGCACTGTACGGCGATGAGCCTCTTAGCCGTAGTAAAACATTGAATGGTGCAAACATTTTAAAGAACATCCATATGATCCCGGCTGAGGTGGCTTGGAGCCCACTGCAGTCATTCCCGTGAACTTTCACTGAGTGGATCTTGAAAATCAATGGATAAGTGGTCACCGGCTTGCGGAAGAGATGCATCTGTCTGTGGGAACTGTACACACAATCATTATCAGTACCACTTGCACATTATAGGAACTCATCTGGAAGTTATTGCCACCTCCTTCGTATCGTCCTGATCTCGCCTCGAGCCATTTCCACATATTTGGGCCATTAAAGCAGGATATAAAGCAGGCAATTTGATCATGGTTCTAGTGTACTGAGAAAAAAAAAAAAAACTTTCTACCTCGATGGTATCCAAGCACTAGTGAAATGCAGTGCAGAAGTGCAGTAGTGTAGCAGGAGATAATATAAGAGACATACAGTTAGTTTTTACTCTCATAACTGTGTTGTGTAATTCTGCACAATCAAAAGTCCCGGTTTGACATTAAATTACTGTACATGCCTGTTATATATCAAATGAAATTAAGTAATGTAAATAAAATTGAAGAAATGGGAACAAATGTTTGACTGTTTTAAGGTAACTGGTACCTTTAGGCACTTTCTGCTAAATGTCTAAAGGTACCAGTTAAAAATTAGTTAAAAACCTCAGCAGCGACCTCATTTCCCCTCTCGTCTGTTCCAACCACTCAGCATTCAGCATCACCAGTATACTAATCACCGGCCTGATCATCTGCACCTGTTTCTCACTGGTTCATGTCTTAAATTCTTGAGACTGGTCAGGTACAGGGACTAAATAAAATGATAAAGTCATTCAGAATCTATTCCTTAAGACTACAATAAAAAGTAGAAGAAAGTCTGGCGGTGGTGGGGAGTTAAGACTTTTGCACAGCACTGTACATAGTCCTATGTATGTTCCTGCATATATACAGCTTTTTTTTTGGAACATCTTAATAGTTAGTGCTGTAGGTTAACAATAGGTTCATTCATTTGATTATTTTTACCAGTCCATATTTAATAAGATATTTAATACTTAAAATGATCTTTCTTCCTAGGAAGGAAACACAGCATATTAAGTAAACTAGGTAAGCTGGATGTATTGTAGGAACCTAATAAATGTTAGCGTTCCTCTGCTGGTCTGACCTTCAAATCACAATAGGTTCCCGACTGCTTACTTTCATTTTAGAAACATTAGCAGAATCAGACTAATCAAACATAAAATGATAACTCGGGTCATGCTTTAGCTCTTATCTCATTCTAGACCAGCGTAATAGCTTGTTAAGTATTAATAACTTACGCTGAGGGAAAGATGAAACATATTTCATTTGAAGATGATTTTTTATAATCTTATCTACCATGAAAGACAGCAGGTAGCACTAACACCTCACAGCTCCCCGAGGTTGATCCTGAGCTCAGGTTGGTATCGGAGTGGGTTTCCTCCAGGTTCTTAGCTTTCCTCCTATCTTCATCCAGCTTTAGCATTGTATTAATTCAGGTGTAAATGTAGGTGTGCATGATTTTGTTTATAATGGATTAGTGTCCTATCTGGGGTGTACTCCTGTATCACACTCAGTGTTCCTGGGATTGAATCCATGCATGAATGAATAAATGAATGAATGACTCAATTGTATATTAAAGGTCTTCACATCACTGTGCATTTGTGCATACTTAATATTCTAAATCCTGATTTGAAGAAACATGACCGACTGCAGACCTATTGTACATTTCAAGAGTTAATGATATGAAACTGAGGGTTCGTTGATATTTTACTGTTATGCCATAATCGGATGCACATAATGGATTTTTCTTATGTTGCCTCATTCCTTTTAAAAATTGTGCTAGGTTTTTTTTTTTTTCTTCTTCTCCATATTCTCAGTTCCCCAGTCTTGTTAAATCTTTTTCTTTTTATCTCCTCCTTTTGTGTTTTATTGTAGCACCGTTCCTCAATTTAATTTGAACAAATCCTTAAGGGTAAATCATTTCAAATAAGTATGATTAATTAGACTTGGTTACAGCAAATTGAGTTCAAACGCAACCTGACCATCAGAGAAGGGATAATGATTGTCAGCAGACAGTATGTGCTGTGAGCACATATTATTGTATTTTATGATATAAATTGGGTTATAATGAGTTCCATGAAATAGCTAGAAGGGAAATATAAAAATAACACAACAGAAACAACAATAACAACAACAGAATCACTGTTATAGATCGCCCCAGTGCTGTACCACAACCTGGCAGGCGAAAACACACTCAAAATTCACTCCACGCTGCAGAGTGCGTCTGAGTCACTCACTCACTGTAAGTGCTGTAAGAAACCAGTGACACATGAGACACTTGTGCACCTCACTTAACTGCCCCATCATCTCAGCAGTGCCAGAGTCTACACATGAGACATGATACTGCTGCTGTGAAAGAAATCAGAATCCTAAATACAAGAAAAGAAAAAAAAAGCCTCAAAAATGCACATATTTTTTATTAGCGTCCAAGCTCCGTAAACAGTAAGTACACCGAACGGATGAGGAACATACCAGCCGTCTCTCTGTGTTCTTGCACCGACTGCTGATAGCCCTGAGGCCAAGTTTGATTAACAGTCAGAGAGTTTGCACAATTCTCATCGCAAAATGCAATCCTTGTATAAAGTAATATTCTATGTGTTGGAAGTACATGTACAATTAATTATTAGAAATAAAAAAACAAGGATCTAATGCCAAGATATGGTGTAGATATGGAGTAGATGCTTGACAAAATCATGACCTTGGATGAAGTACTGTGGGTTTGGCAGAAAGTAGAACATACACTACAGCAAGCCCCAGGGCTTGGATAGCACAAAGGTAGGAAGTTTCCTCAGTACGCCGGAGCCATGATCAGACTGTCTGCTTCATGTCTGAAATGCTGGCCTCCCAGGAACTCATTTAATGAGCCAAACATGTGGAAATGGCTTGGAGCGAGGTCAGGACTGTACGGAGGATGTGGTAGTAACTCCCAGCTCAGTTCCTGTAATGTACAAGTGGAGTTCGTGAATGATTGTGTGTATAGTTCCCACAGACAAATGCGTCTCTTCCACAATTTGGTTACAAGTTATTTGTTGCTTTTCAAGGATCAGGCGTTCCATACACTGAACATTCATGGGAATGACTGCAGTGGGCTCCGAGTCACCTTGGTCAAGATCGTCATTCATTGATATATGGCCTTTTTAAAATGCTTGCAATTAAGGGTTGCATCACTGTACTATGCTTGAAGTCTTCTGTAAATGTCAATTTGTTTTGCACCTTTATTCACGAGTCCTGGTTTGACTTGAACACCCCTTGTACATTTACATTTATAGCATTTGGCAGACAGCATATATGCAGAGAGACTTATAGCAGTGCTTTGAAGTTCCTATCAACACATACTATACATCCTGATAGCATTTCACTATTTCATGGGCTAAGAATACCATCAGTCTAAAAAGTTTGTTGGGAAGGTACGGAATATAGTGAGAAAAGTCTACAGACAACACTTTGTCCTGAAGGTCTTTGTATGCTATAAATTTTAGATTTCTCTTCACTGCAACTGAAACTGGTCCAGCATGACAATGCCTCTATACACAAAGCGAGGATCATAAAGCCAAGGGTCCAATAAAGCCAAAATTAAGGGTCCTCAACAACCCCACTGAGCATCTTTTATAGTGCCTCCAAAAGTATTCATACCCCTTGAACTTTTCCACATTTTGTCACATTACAACCACAAATGTAAATGTATTTTATTGGGATTTTATCTAATAGATCGACACAAGGTGGTAAAATGCTAAATGGTTTAAAAAAAATTTGCACTTCGCCAATATACTACATTTACTGTACGATTGTGGTTGTAACGTGACAAAATGTGGAAAAGTTCAAGGGGTTTGAATACTTCTGCAAGACACTATACTGTAGGATGGATTAGAGCACCAGCTGCACACCAGGGCTCTCAACATCAATACCTGACTTCACTAATGCTCTTGTGCATGAAAGGCCACAGATTCCCACAGCCACATTCTAAAAGACACACTGCACAGAGTGGAGGCTGTTACAGCATGAAAGCAGGGACAAACTCTGGAATGGAATGTCCAAAAAGCAAATATTCATGTGATGGTTAGGTGCCCATGTATTTTTTGCCAATATAGTGTACATGGCACAGTAAAAAAAAAAAAAAATCGGAAGCAAAAATAATACATTCTGAGATCTTCTTGAACAACAGTGATATTGTCTAGAAATTCACATTAAGGGCCAAGTACTGTATTCATTCATTAATTTTCAGTAACCAGTTTTTCTTGGACAGGGTTGCAAAACTATCACACACACACACACACACACACACACACACACACACACACACACACACACACACACACACACACACACACACA
>JAQMYK010000033.1:10193448-10218315 GCA_030014345.1 Clarias buthupogon
ATTAGTTATTTTGTTTTCCATTTTGTTAATTTGGTTTTGAATTTGTTATTTTGTTTTGGGTTTTGTTAATTTGTTTTTCACTTCAGGGCCACCGTAAAAATACCCTGAGTGAACCCTACTTCCCCCATACTACTTCTCGCAGTGGATATTATTAATTAATTAATTAAAGTTAAAAAAAGTTGTTTTGTGAAGAAGCAGTTTTCCTCATGGGGACCAGCCATGTGTTCCATCAAGGTCAAAACTCTCTTTTTGAGGGGACATATGCTTCCACCAAGATATAAAAATATGCCCACTGCCCCAACACTTGTGTACACACAGTTTAGTCAGTGTAGTAAATCAAGCTAATCCGCCTACCAGCAGGGTTTTTATTTATTTATTATTTTTTATTATAAGAACCTGGAGACACCCACACAGACACAGATAGAACATTCGAAACATCACAGGCCAGTAACTCGGGTCCAGGTTCAAACTTCACTGTTTGAGGCCCTGAAGCACGCTATAGTAAAAAGGTCAGTAATTATACCATTATAGTAAATGACCCAATGAACCAAAGTGAAATAACCCTTGAGAAAACAGTACATAGACAGAACTGTTCAAAAGTCTTGAGCAAGGTTCGAACTTTTATTCATGGTTTGCTTCCAAAGAGCCAGACTTTCTTGTATTTTTAGTATAGTCGTGAGGAATAGCCTTTTCTTGGCTCTCATTTTCAGTCCTGTCCCTGTACTGTATATGAGCAGGTTCAGATAAATGATTTTTGTTTGTTAAACCACACAGTGACCTATGAAATCATTTAAGCTAACTTAAGGCATGAACCAGCGAGAAACAGGTGCAGATGATGACAGATGATCAGGCCGGTGATTAGTATACTGGTGATGCTGAATGTTGAGTGGTTGGAAAAAACGAGAGGGCAAATGAGGTCCTGCTGAGGTTGTTACGTAAGCAGCCAATTTTTATATCGTTTATATCTTTAGGCACTTTGCAACCTGTCACAGTAAAACATTTGTTTCCATTTCTTTAATTGAATCTGCATAATTTCATTTAATTTAATATAAAGTAATGTGGGGTGGCTCAAGACTTTTGCACAGTACTGCGTTGTTAATAGCAACACTGCTATTATTGCATTGCTCCCACACAGCTCCAGAGTTTAATCCTCAACTTAGGCTACTGCCGATGTGGAGTTTTGTATGTTCACTTCCACGTCTCATAAGCAAATTGGTAACTTTGGTCTGTTGTCCGGAGATCATGATGATGCCACAGCTATCTGTAGCCATGGTCTTTGAGTGGAAACTAATCATTTGTGGGCATCTGTTAGCTCAGGAATGCAGAAACGGGTATATTCTGGCTCGGAGGAAACACGTGATAGCCTTCGCCCTTCCTGGTCGGTAGTTGTAGCCTTGATGTGGGCGTGTACTTATGACAGGTGAGAATAGGCTAAATTAGGGAGAAAATTGGGAACAAGTGACTCAAGTGACAGTATTACATGCTGGGAGAGGTTGAACTTCAGGCACCCATACGAGACCTATGTGACAAATAATGATTTTGCAAGTAATGATTTTTGTGTCTAAACAGTGATGTCAAGTGTTGGCCTTGCGTTGGAGCTCTGAGGCAAATCTACTTTATTAACAAAAATTTACATAGCAGGGCTTGACATTCAGTTTTTACAGCCACAGGGATAAGATGTTTACTTTATTTCATAGAAAATAAACTAAATCAACTGGGATTTGGACAATTCTTAAAATTTAATATATAAAACATTCAATTAAATACATAGCTGAGATGATGTTGCGCTCCATTGCCTTTTCCCTGGGATCAGACTAGACAGGGCGGCCTTTGGTCCCCTTGAGCATAGGTGAGCCTTGGATGCTTACAACAATATAATACAGAACATAATCTGTAAAATATAGATGTGTATATTGCACACATCTACACGAAGGAAGTTACAGGTTGCCATTTTTGATCTTGTAAAAAAGAGACAGCACCAGTTTTATTTCACTGCTTAAACCTACTTTTGTACTTTTCCTATTTCGACAGTTTCATGAATGTTTCACAGGTGAACTTCCACTGCAAGACCTTTTTTTCCCAGCAATCATGCCACTGAGTCACCGTAACCATGACAGCAGTAACACTAAGGTTTAATCTCAAAGCACGCACAAATCATACTCTGCCCCATAACACTGAGTTATTTTGAAGCCTTTTTGAGTTTATTCACTTTAATGTTTTTTCTCAACACTGTGAAGTGTAATTATGGCACACGGTGTACAAAAATACAGGACAAGAAACGTTATACCCCCCAACACAATATATTATATGGGATGGGCGACAACCCTACTTTACTTTACTATGAGTAAATGGAGGGTCAAATCTCAATTGCTTGATGGCAGGCCAACACTGTATTAAGCTGGACAGTAGATTCTACATGGTGAAACAAACTGGTAGTGTTTGTTTGGTAGTGTTCTTTGTCTGTGTTGGATGGCAGCATATTTAGCATTTTTAGATAAACAGCAATTTGTCAAACTTCGTTAAATGCAACAGTGTTCATCGATTAGACTTCAACGGATAAAAACAAAAACTGCCATAGTGGTGAGGTGACCTGTCCTACAGCACATTATCAGTAACAGTTCCCTCACTGTCTGCATGCTGTTCCTGTTGTTGTTGCACAACACGGGTGCCACTGAACTTTACACTTGTTAAATGCTAGGCTGTTTGTGTTTCACTTGCTGCATGTGCCATGAATATGATTATTAGGCTGTTTATGAGCCAAGGAGGAAGCATGCATGGGCTTATTAACATTTACTATTCACTTATCAAATCAGGCAACTGGATGAGACAATTTTCTTGCCCAACCCAATTCTTGTTTGCCCTGGACAAGCAGTAAAGTCAAGTCTAGCATTAATATATTTGCCTCAAAATATATTATAAATCATGAAATATTTTAAAACAAATGTATTTATACTGGCCTTGACATTACTGCTTGCCTGGGGCAACCAAGAATCAGTAAGGGCAAGTAAATTCTCTCATCCGTTATACCCCCGGGGGAGCTCTGGTCCATAAGACCTCTGGGAGTATGCTGTGGTCTCTGGTAAAAGGACGTTGGCTGTGAATGCTTTGGGTGCTGTTGGTTGTGAGGCCTCCTTGGATTAGACTTGTTTGTCTGGTGCATTCCATGGGATTGATATCTGAAGAATTTGAAGCCCATTTTTGCTACCTATCTTTTGCTACCTTTCTATCATGGCCAGCAATGACTTTTTTCAGCAATTTGTGCTACATTGGTTTTTCTGTGGGATTGAACCAGGTGGCCTGGCCTTTCCTCCCCACAGGTATAAATGAACCTGGGGTGACCATGATCATGTCTCCAGCTTACTGGTATATAATCGATAATCTGTGTTATTCAATTCACCTGGGAGTGATGTTAGTGCTATGGCTGATCCGTGTACATAATAGCTTGGTAACTATTCACAAATTCAGTTGGGAATAAACTGCCACAAAACATCTAGATAACAGGATTTCAGTTTTGCCTTCAAAATTTCCCATGTGGCCGAATGATTTCAGCCTGGGAAAATAAAAATCTGGATCGCCATGCTTATAAGGTTATGTCTTATTGTATACAGTTTCCTTAAGCGCATCAACAAAATGTGACAGAAATTTACAGAAAGGTTTAGAATAATCTTTCAAAATGATTTAATTGTCATCTGAGTTGATCTGAGTAGAATTATTATTATTATTATTATTATTATTATTATTATTATTATTATTATTATTATTATTATTCAGTACTACAGTAGGTAGCAATTGTGTCTAGAGCAAAATGTATTAAAGATATACTTAATGCTTAGTGACCAAAGAGTATAGTAGAAATATTCCCAAATAAGTGCAGTAATTTATGTTCTTCCTTACACACCACTAGTATGCACGTGCACTTATAGAAAGTTAAAAAGAGCTGAGCAATCTCAAATGCGTACACAACAAAGATCTATACAGCTTTAATCTACAGAGTTAATTTAAATTGTTACCTTATTGCTACTTTATTGCATATAAAATGCATCAGTGGCAGGGCATCTGATACCTCAGTAATTCTGTTAATGGATTCTGCTGTTTGATTCGTATTAGTGTATTACACCTGTTTTGCTGTTGTCAGCTCACCAGCACAGCACGTAGCACGTATAAAGTCAGCTCTTTCTCTGTCTGTCTGTCTGTTCATCATTCCAGAAAACATCACCTGCCTGGCTGAATTAGGAATCACCACGTCAGAGAGTGTTGGAACGAGGTGTAACTGAGACAACAACTCCTTTTATGTCCAGTTTACGCTGATGTTCTGGAGCGATAACACTGATCAGTAAAGCTTGATGGTTGGCATTCTGCTCAGGGTAAAAATTGCTTTTATTTGCTACACAAATTCCACAGTGTCCCATTTTCTTGCAGGATTGATGTATGTGGTTTGGAATTGCATTTATTAAAAGGTAATACAGTCTTTTCCCAGAGAGCGAAATGCCAAACAAGGGTGGTAAACACTGTGTCTGTGTGTTCAGCTACATACTGTAGCAGGTTTGTTTTTCCTGGACTTAATACATATTAATCCCTGAGATAGACGATTTTAGACACTACATTTATTGTTAGCACCACAAAAGACAACAACAACAATAACAATAATAATAATAACAACAACAATAATAATAATAATAATAATAATAATAATAATAATAATTAATAAAAATGTTTTAATAATTTTATAAAGGCATGACAAACAGGTTTTGCTAATGGTTTAATATTCACTGTTCTGGCGTGACATTACATTACAACAGAGTAGGTGGAGGCGCATAACATTAATGCAAGAGGGAGAAAATGGAGAAGTAGTAGTAGTTACTTAATTTTTCAGATTAGAGTCGTTAAAATTTTTGTACTGCTTTGGTTCAGGTGGCCGATGTATGGGAGACATAAATTGCATGACAGGTTAACGTTGTAAGATATGTTTAAAAATAAAACAGATAAATTCAAACCAGAGAATGTCATATCTGACGTAGGCATACTTTGCTAAAGATGGGTTCTGATTTAATGTTATTCTGCTTTCTCACTGCTGGTGCACTTTAACGTTAAGTTGCTAGATAGTGCTTTATGATATTAAAATTAGTGATTGATCACCATTATTATTATAATACACAACAATAGACAACAATAAAATAGTTGAATATGTTTCCAGGCAGCATACTTTTTGCTTTTTTGTATATACATTTTAAATATATGTACACTAATATACTACTTGTACTTGTACTACTGTATATACACATAGTATACTGTATATACACACAGTACCAATCAAAAGATTGGACACACTTTGCAATTCAATGTTTTGTGTTTAGTGATTTATTTTGTACATTCTAAAACAATACTCGAGATTTTTAAACTATAAACTATTAAATAACACATATGAAATTATGTAATTAACATAAACACCACACATACACACACACTCACTCACATTACTAGTAAGTAACATGTTTGGTGAAACATTAAAAAAAATAAAATAAAAATAATATTCAAAATGATCTATCACAGTTTTCAATATCATAATATCATAAAGCCCTATCTAGCAACTTAACATTAAAGTCAACTAAATTACTATTAATAGCATTAATTAATTGGTGTGTTAAGGCTCTGAGTTACTGATCAGAAGGTCGACGACTCGTTCCCTGGCTCTGCTAAGTTACTGCTGTTGGGCCCTCTGAACTCTGTCTACTAACAAAGCTGCGAGAATAAAGAATTTCACTGTACAGCCATATATACTGTATGTGTCAAACAAAGGCTGAACTTAATTTAATAGCACGGCACTATATGTTACATACTCATTGGGGCTATGCCACACTCACATATTCATTATCAGTGATGGGTGTAATGCGTTACAAAATACTTGGATTACTTTTTTGATGTAACAAGTAATCTAACGCGTTCGGTCCGCCATTTAAGTGCTCAGTTATGTAGTTATATTTTCAACAATGTAATCCGTTATTCAGACAATTTATGTAATCCGTGAGCCACACAGCAGTCATTCTGTTAGTGTGTGTATGTGAAAGTCGCCCTAAAAACCCCGCCCCTGATAACCCGCCCCCTCTGTTATTCCTGCTGTTAGTAGTTAACAGATTATGGGCCAAACTTCACTGAGTGATGATGGTAGAATAATTATAAAGGTCTTGACTAAATCAACATGCATGGGGAATCACAAAGGAGTTTTCATTTCTGCAATGGAAAATTATTCTAACTAGTTACTTTTAGCAGAAGATAATTCTATATTGTAACTGATTACTTTTTAATGACAGTAATTTTGTAATGTAATTAGTTACTTTAAAAAGTAACGTCCCCCAACACTTTTCATTATATACCACTCAAATTCCAACGTTGATACAAGGTTTAAGCATGGAAAAGCTCATGATAGTTTAGACAGTGATCAATGTTTAGGGTCATAGCGTAGTGCAAATGTTTTCAGCAATTCAATAGCACATCTGGGGAAAATATTTACCCTCGCGTTGCAACAGATCTGATGCTCATGTTACAAATGTTCATGTTTACAATATCTCCAATGTGATCTCAGTAGACCTGGCACAAGATCCACAGCAGGATCATTTTCAGGAGCATTCAGTGCACCTACGTATAGACTTTATTACTCACTCTATTGATGCCATCAGACTGGAGTCCAATATTCATGTAATACATATTGCCACACATTTATGTAGCATTAAAGCAGAATTCATCGTCACTTTGGTTTAAACCTTTATAGAGTTTATGTGATGTGTTTTGGCAGAATAAGCATAAACACACTAAGCAGTCGTAAAGATTTGGCAGATTAATGTGAATGTTATGGAGCTGATATATACCTGACAGACTAATGATGACACTAAATAAAACACTATAACCCATTTCTCTGCCAGGGACTTGATTGCATTGTACATGCGCACAAAAAAAAGCAGACAGCTTATTGTCTCATGCAGCAAAATCAGTATTATCTGAATTTAACCGCAGGATAGCACTGAACTGCAATTCACCCACCTACTGCAAAAGAGACAGAGGAAGAGCGATAGCTACGACACCAGCTGAGAGAACGTGTCAGGGCATGCATCTTCAATGTCACCTGGGTCTCACTGTCAAACCACACAAATAACTGAGATTTATGCACTGCATGTCGATAGTGTCACCGAGCAGGGTCCTTTCCGCTGGAGCAGACAAAGGATTATGGAAACTATGCTTAAGACACTGTCGGAGTGACAATGAATGCCAGATCTCGAGAGTGACCCAAAGAAGAGGAGATTTTCATTTCACAGAAATCGTGATAGAAGTGAAGAGAAGTCATAGAAGCAGACTGAAACATCTGTTAGACAGGACTTGTGGTTGGCCTATTAGAGGAGAACCGAAAAGAAAAAGTAGGATAATTATATAGTGTAAAAGCCTGAATAAGAACAGGAGGGTTGAGGGATGGACTGTCAGACGGGAACAGAGGCATAGTGATTGGACTGACAAGGGGAGAGAGAGAGAGAAAGAAAATCAACTGACTGAACTGTAGCAATTCTGCCTGTGGTGTGCTGAGAGGAAGCTCAGCATGATAGTGTGTTTGTGTGTGTGTGTGTGTGTGTGTGTGTGTGCGTGCGTGCCCCTCATGTGTAAATAGAACTGAGACTATATAGGTGTGTGTTTGCTGCTGACACCAGGCTTTATTTTGACAGGAAAGGGTTTTTGAAGTTTTATTGAGCCCTTGCTGCATCTGCCTACGGAAAGCCAAGAGGGTCAAAACGCAGATGACGAAGATGCCTCATCTGGAATCTTTCCAGAGCAGCTTCAGGCGAGAAAAGGAGAAAATAATAACAACTTATTTTTGTTTCTCTCCTACTCCTGAGCCTGGTGTCACAGAAATAAGTCTAAATCCACCGTCGATGGCTAGAGCAGTGCGGTTGGAGAGCAACGTCTTTTATATAAGACCAACATTCAACATTCCTGAAACGAAATCCAATTGAGTGTTTCGCATTGCTATTATTGTAACTGTCAGATTCACTTCTTACTTACAAAGATGAAGATACAAATGAATTGCCAGCTATCTACTCCTCCCTTCCCCTGAGCCCCCCTCTCTTGCTCTCACTCTCACTCTCTCACTCACAATTTCCCTTTCTTTCTCTCTCTTGATAATTACGATGGCACAATTTTACGGTTTTCTTGCTCTCATAAAAAGGCACTGCAGACTGCCAAGAGTGCAGCAAATATTCTGTCTGTTTCTTTCTCTCCTCTGACTGTTTTGAGAAAACAGTGGGCATCAGAAGAAGTATATCTGAATTTGTTGGATCAGTGTTATAGAATGAATTCACACATTCACTAACACACATTTCTTTGTACAGCATACATGTAACAAACACAAATGAGAGGAGAAATAATAATTTTCATCCCTGGGAAGAAATAAATATTGCATGCTCTTTCAAGGTCAGGGCTCATGTGTTTTTATGTGTAGGTGTATGTGTGAATTCTGTGTATGTCCAGTGCTGTGAAAAAGTATTTGCTCCCTTCCTGTTTCTTTTTTGCGCATATTTGTCACATTTTCAGATCAAATCAAACGAATTTTAATATTACATGAAGACAGCCCGAGTAAATACAAAATGCAGATTATAAAGGATGATTCTCCCCTTGTAAATCATGAATGAACTGTGATTTACCACATTTTTTGGAAACTTCATTTAAATTTCACTTGCCACACCCAGGCCTGATTACTACCAGACCTGTTGAATCAAGAAATCACTTCAATAGAACCTGGCTGATAAAGTGAAGCATGCTAAAAAATCTCAAAAAGCAACACACCATGCCATGCAAAGAAATTGAAGAACAGATGAAAAACACAATGGCTGATATTTCTAAAGCTTTGGGAGTCCAGTGACCATGGGGAGAGCCATTATCCATAAAAAGAGAAAACTTGGAACAATGGTGAATCTTCCCAGAAGTGGCCGGCCTACCAAAATTACTCCAAGAGCACAACAACGACTCATATGGGAGCACATAAAAGAACCCAGAACAACATCTAAAGAAACTGCAGGCCTCACTTGTCTCAGTTAAGGTCAGTATTAATGACTCAGCAATAAGAAACAGACTTTGAAAAAATGGCATCCATTGGAGAGTTCCAAGGCTAAAGCCACTGCTGACCAAAAAGAACACAAAGGCTTGTCTCACATTTGCCAGAAAAAGCTTGATTGTCCCAAGACTTTTGTGCCAAATATCCTGTAGACTGATGGCACAAAAGTTTTGGAATGTGTGTGCCCTGTTACATCTGGACATTAATCTGATTCAACGTCTAGACTTCAGTCTGATTGAGATGCTGTAGCCCTCCGATGTGGCTGAATTAAAACTATTTAATAATTGTAATTATTTTGAGAGTGGGCCAAAATCCCTCCATAGTGAAGTGAAGGACTCATTACCAGTTATCGCAAATGCTTGATTGCAGCTGTTACTGCCAAGGGTGCCACAACCAGTTATTAGGTTTAGGGGCCAATTACTTTTCACATAGGGCCCAGGTAGTTTTGTGCAGCTTTTTCCCTTAATTAATGAAATCACCAAACAGAAATGCGTTTTATATTCACTCTGTATTTACTTCTCCACTGCGCACTGTACTGTGTTTCGGAACATCTGATCATCAAACCCATATGTGGTTCTTCCTCAAACCGTTGCCAAAAAAAACATGACAAAAACATTTCCTGCTTTTTGTCTTTTTCAGTTTTTTTTTTTACATTGGTTCTGGCGTAAACAAGAGAATCAGATTTTCCCTTTATTGTAATATCATATAGGAAGATACCTTGCCTTCAGATTGTTCCTCAGCTCTGATGTTCTCTGGTTGGATGAGGCTTAGTAGCTTATTTACGTAGTCTATGTTCATATTTCAATCCACATTTTCAATTCCATTATTTTGGTCAGTATTTTGGTATTTTGACAGTTCATGTTCATAATTACTTTACTTATTTTACAAAGTGACTTTTACCTGACTCTAATGTGGATGTGGCTAGCCGCTTAAACACATATTGATACATCTTTACTTAAGCCATATGGGTTAAAAGAGGTCATATCTGTCCATGCGGTAATTCATTTCAAACAACAGCTTTTAGAAAAAAACATGCTTGGGATTTAGCTCTGGATAACAAACAGTTAGTTGGCTGTATTTGTTGTGGTCCAGAAGCAGAAAGAAAGCCAGACGCCTCACCTTTAGCTGTTTTAGCAGCTGTTGCTAGTTGCTGGTGCTTACTGATGACATAAAAAGTCACATGAATTCCAATCTGCCTGTTCTCATTCAAGTTGCATGATCACGTATTTGATATATAGAGAACTGCATATGGAAGTGACTCCATCCGATCTGAAACACATTAGATCTGTCGCACATTACGTAAAAAAAAGATAAAATAAAAAATCAGATTTGAGTTACTTCAATTCAATTCAATTTTATTTGTATAGCGCTTTTAACAATTGACATTGTCGCAAAGCAGCTTTACACAATCAAAAATTATTGAAGTTGAATGTATGAAATATGAATGCATATGAATCAAAATAGTAAGATTGTACCTGATGAGCAAGCCGAGGACGACGGCGACAGTGGCAAGGAAAAAAACCCCTGAGATCACAGTAGGAAGAAACGAGAGGAACCAGACTCAACACGGAACCCATCCTCATTTGGATGAAAACGGATAGCAGGGATTGATCTGCAGTCATACTGTGTAAGACTGGAAGTTCAGTATAACAGGAGATGTGTTTAAGTTAATACGGATTCAAGTTCATTATTGGAGGCTCAGGTAGACTATAGAAAACTCCAGTCCTGAACTATTGAGCAACTGCAGTCATGAGTCCTCAGCCTGGTAATGTGAACGTAGTCATAGATACTGAAACAGTGCATTTGGAGAACTGAAATAAAGGGAGTTATACTATACAGTAGGTATAAAAAATGCCTTATCTGATGCATATTTCAGTCATAGCATGAACAGACACTTTGGGGAGCTCTGAGACCTATGTTAACTTGTTAAAGAAATATGGAACATTTTAAGATTTACCTTCAATGGAACTAACGGTCCCAAACATTTTTTCAGCTTGATAATGTTGTAAGCAAAAATAAAGAATGAAAACATAGCTCATAACTTCTTTTGCATAAGTGGCTTGCACAGTGATCTGACCTCAACTGAACTGACTGCCTTTGGAATGAAATGGAATCTGACTGTGTGCCAGGCCTTCTCACCCAACATCAGAGCCTTCTCTCGGTAATGCTCTTATGGCAGAATGGGCACACATCCCCACAGCCCCATTACAAAATCTACTGGAGAGCCTTCCCAAAACAGCTTAGACTGTTATAGCAGCAAAGGTGGGACCAAGTCCATATTAATTCCCATGCTTTTGAAATGGGATGTTCAAGGACAGAGGTGAAATAGTCAAGGTGGCGATGTCACTTATGCACTCTATGTAGAGTCTGTACTGTACAGTATGTGTGTATGTATGAATGGGATAAAGGGCTCTGAGTCCACAAAAGTTTCCTGCGCTGCTGTTTCTTGGTATGAAAATATGCAAGCTTGATAACACCAATGCAGATTTACCAACATTATTCTACTTCCTAATAAGAAATGCTTAGTCTGTCCATTTTGCATGTTTGCGGTAATTAATATGCAATTCTTACAAAAACAAAACAAACAGATAGACCAGCAAAGATTCAAATAGATTAATTCATCCTCTTCAGCATGATTAGTTTAGCCCCCTTGGTATTTGAGGATAATTTTGCGAACTGCAATTGTGTGTAAATTAACCCAGTTGAAGGTTAGGTATTACATTTGCATAAGCCTGTTTCCACTACTTGATAACGAAATGAAATGCTAGTTATGTAAGTAAATGTGCGTCTGTAAGCCTAGGATTACTGCCAGGGGTAGCCTAAAACACCTACAGTAGATACAGTACCTCCGTGTGAGCGTGTGTGTGTGTGTGTGTGTAATGATATACTCACTGAGCACTTTATTGGGAACACCTGTACACATACAGTATTCATTGATGCATTTATTTAATCAGACAATTTTGCGCTAGCAGTGCAATGTAAAACATCATGAAGATACCAGATAGCATCAAGGGTAATGTTCATATCAAACAAAAGATTGGGGAAAATGTGATGCCTGTGATTTTGAACATGACAGGATTATTGGTGGCATGGGAGCTGGTTTGAGTATTTGAATGGAATTGAATTTAATACCTTTATTGTCATTTTGTTCTGTGCATACAATGAAATGTAATCTTCTTTCATAACTGCTGATCTCCTGTGATTGGTCTCTAGAGTTTACTCATAATAATCCAATAAAGAAAAAACCTACAGTATGGTGAGCAGCAGATTAGTGGATGGAAAAAATGTCATTGAGAAAGAGCAATATAGAAAAGCCAGAGTGGTTCAAAATAGAGTAACTTAGATAACCATTCTGAACAGAAAAGCATCTCAGAGACACATCAAATTTTGAGTAAGATTTCAACAGCAGGTTTCAACAGCAAAACACCCCATCCAGTTACATTTCTGTCAGCCAAGAACAGAAAGCTAAGGCTGCAGTGGGCATGGGCTCAAAAAAAAAAAAACCCTCAAAAATGAACCATGATTTCCGCTTAAGCACAGAGGTGGTAGGATCAGAATTTGGCATCAACAGCATAAATTAATGAACCCAACTTGGCTTACGTGAACAGTACAGGTTGGTGGGGTGGTGTCATGTTTGGTGAAGGTCCTATTGAAGTATTATTGTTGTTGATTATGTGCGGCCACCATTTCCCCTATACAGTACGATATCTTCTAATGACTACCTCCAGCATGAGAATTGACCGTGCCATAAAGCAAAAATTGTCTCAGACTGGATTCATGAATCTAGTGAGTTCAGAGCTAGTTTTTATTCATAATGTACTTACAGTACAGTTCTTAGCATGGCAGCGTTTCTGAAATTGGCAATTTCACTAAAATTATACTGTATACGGTACATGTGTTTTACATAAGAGACTGGGGTCAGTAGTCAACCCAGGGTCATTCACTACTGCACAAGATATAACTGAAAGGCCATAGAAAAATATTGCATAATATGAAAGCTTATTTTTAGCTTTCTCCACCTTGTAAAAGTATTACAGTCTTGTCAGAAGTAAGTAGGAGAAAGTTACTCAGCCTCCAGTGCCTAACTGTCTTTTTAAACACCTTTTAGTAAGTCAGGGGTTCGTCAGCTGATTTGGGTAAAAAATATGTGTCATCAGCATAGCACTGATTTCAAGTGGAACGTTCATGAAGGCCATGTCCACACATAGCTGGGTATTTTTAAAAACAGAGATTTTTTTTAACTTTAAAAAGATTCAGTCCACAAGACCTACGTTTTAAAAATATATTTGTCCACATGAAAACGCAAAACATCCTGTTAAGTGCTGTTAGTGGCATCCCTAATCAACAGAGGGCCAATCAGAAGCCTAGACAAAACGTCATTAACGTTTGTGCTATGTAGAAGTCCGACTGTCTCGTCCAAAACTGCCGTCGCTGTCTGCGGGGTCTGTGTCGTCAGAGTTTTGTATATAGCAGCAGTGAACAAGTGTACACACATGTAAAAAGTCCAGTAAGCAAAGTTAACACAGTCACTAGTTTATGTAAGTCCACCATTGCACCAAATATCCTCATAAACAAAGCTGACATGAAATCAAGGAGATAGCATACGATGACGATGATGTTACAACAAACCAAAATTTCAGATTCTTCTGTCCACACAAGACCACTGAAAATGAAGTATTGGAAAATTTCAGTCAGACAAACTTTGGAACAAGTTTTCCAAAAGCTCTGACTTTAATTATCAAAACTACGTTTGCATGTGGATGAAAGGCTGGAAAAAATTGTAAAATTCCAATTTCTAATTATTATAATTTTCTATCTATCTATCTATCTATCTATCTATCTAAACGCACACATTTGCAAACCTTGAGTGAATTATTTCCTACATGTCATTTCATTTGTAAGTACAGGATTCAGTTACAGAGCTACTTGCTTTTCTAGAATCTTGGAGATGTTGTCAAGATAAAAACATTAAGTCACTGATAATTCATACTGTTGGCATTTGTACATCAGTTTCTGTCATATTCCTAGTAAGGTTTAAATCTAAGATTATTTAAAATATTTTCTATTAGAGTGCAGAGATAAGCTGAGTCTTTCTATACTGTAGTTATGCAGCTTGTTCTTGCTTTCATGCAATCTGGAATGCCACCTTTGTAATTTGGTGCCATTTACTTTCTACATTTTAAAAGGTCCTTTAAAAAAATTATAATTATACCCAGGTTCAAGTTATTTTTCTGTAATTACAGTATATTTGAATTGGGCATCATTATTATTATCCAGTGTATAGCAAAATATTACATTTTTGCATTCAGTCACTTGATTAATTTCTTTGGAGTTAAAGGGGAAACCAATAAACTGAAGTTTTGTCAATAAAGCTGAGAACAGTAAAGCTGTTATGATTGTGCAGCTAATATGCTTGTAATGGCTGAGATGCAATACATACGAAATGAGGTACTCAGTTAATTTTAGATTGTGGTAGGATGACTGTGTTGTATATCTACACTAAATGAAAGTATTAAATTAACAGTACGCCCACCGTTGTGAGTGGCCCCATTATATCCGAGTGATGCCCATTGAGGCGCAAAAATGATGCTCTCACCGAGTCTTTGGGGATAGCCCCGTTTAGAGTTTCATACTCATTTGTTCTAATTTAAATTACACTTAGACAAGTACATTTATTCCCTGTTTTCTGATATTTTTATTTTCAATAAGAACTAGAGATATAATGCTCACTGGTATTATCATAAAAGCCAAATTCTCATATTTGGCATGGACTATTTTATGTGATGCAGTTTACTACAATAAACTTTCTGAGATTTTCTGTATCTTTGTTTATGTTGGGGAAAAGACAAAGACTCGATAGAATGAAATCTGGAATCTGAAATCTGATGCCTCAAGGCAGTTAGCAGATGGTCGATGTAGCCTGTTACTCTGCTGCCTGGCCGAGGTCCTGGATTATCAGCTATTAACTATGCCTTTAAAAGACTATAAGCTAAAGTACATGAAATATGAGCAGCACCTTACCAACTGGAATGGATACAATCCCTAAATGGCCAGTTTTACTCTAAAAAGATGCCTGATTGCCCATATCACACTTTATTTCCAGAGCACTACCTGGATATTGAGCAGTTCAACAAATACAAATGCAGCTGTTATAAAGAATATAATGAAAACTTTCAGGAGTGGGAGAAAAAGAGAAAAGCCAAACGTCAAGAATCTCCTGGCAAACAGATTTAAAAACAAGAATTTTTGTGAGGAGAATGCCATAGGGTGCATTTTGAGCTCAGCAAGGAGTGATTTACTGGTTAACTTCAAGGTCAGTAAACTGATTTGCAAAGTTGGAAAAAAAATAATCTTCAACCAAGAGGTCACTCCAGAGTTTTCTGGTTACTCATGTCTGCAAGGCAAGCTTATAGCCAGCGCATTTAACTTCCCAACTCTTGCTGAAGCCAATGGTAGTTTTCAGAGATAGCCATTTCAATTCTGTATCTTGCAAAGGCTTATGGGACTCCAAGGGAGTCCAAGAAAGCTCTCAGTCTAGGCTCCTAGGGGACCATGGTACTGTAGGTGGAGATGTCTCATTCCCATTAGAAAAGCAGTAAAAAGCAAATGAACTATGGAAGATGGCATCCAAGGTGCAAGTGATAGCTGGCACATTTACCTTTAGTGTAGACTGGGAATTGTACTGGAAATCAGGCAATGTCCAGGGCCAGCTGATGAGTTAAGCACAAACAAGATCTGTGTGCTACAATCTCTTGCATTTAGAGGTGTTTCCTCAACACCAAAGTTGCAGTTCTCATTTGGTGATTCAGCTCAAGGGTGCTATCCATTTGAAATAGCAACCTGGTTAAGGAAGAAGATGCATGGGTGTTCTGACAATGAGGGAAACAATGCTTCGCTCTGTGACAAATACCACATTTTGTGACCTAGTTTCTGAATTCTATATTATGCTCTAAGAATCAGCAGGTGTGGGTGAAAGCTACTGTATTGTGATAGGGATGCCCTGTGTCTCCAGCACACCAATACTTGGCCTTATTGCACTGAGGCAAGAACATGTTTCAGGCTGTGGCATTTGGGTTCCAACTACTGGACAATATAATCACTTACTGTATCACTTATGAAATGCCGGTAACTCCAGACTAACCTGGAAGAATCACTATCATCAATACTACATTAACATCCTCAATTGACACCCATACTCAGTATTTTGGAATCTATCCAAATACCAATAAAATGTGTGGTCTGCTTTTACTATATGGCCAAGGGAATAAGGGATAAGATGATGGGTGAAGTTGGTGGGTATGTCTGAAATGTCTGGCTTCTTTATAGGGGACATGGGAGCAAGTCATCATCATAATAATAATCTTTTAAGTGTCCGTGGTCTTTGGGAAGAGAAACAATTATCACACAGATTTATGTACTTTAATTATTTGTTCCATAAAGCAAATGTTTTAAGCAGCTATATTGCTTGCAAAAAAGTGTAAATCATTAAATACAGTAAAATAAAAATTTTTTAAACTCTGTAATCTACCCATTTTTGCAACAAATGTTCTTGGTAAGACCTCCGCGTTGAGACCTCCGGTCATGAAAAGGCAGGGTCCGGGAGCAGAATTGCAGTTTCTTTCCCTACAGCAGCGTCAGAATTGCTGTATAGGGCCCACTCCAGTGAATCATTAAATTTAGCCATGTCTGCTGCCAAGTCATAATTCATCTAGAGAGTTCACTGGACGTGGGTGTTTCTGACTAGAAAGCTGTTAATGCTGCAGGGCTTGGGCCAGATGTTGAAGCCTTGATGGTACCCTTGTTTTGCTTGTTGCTGAGGCAATGAGCAGAAAGCTGGGGCCCATCTTTGACTTCCAAGAAATGCATGTGTTGACTACATGAGTATCCAACTTGGTGCAGAGTTATTTGTGGCCAATCAATTTGACATACAAAGAAATCCCATCAAAGTGCATAAAAGTATGTGTTCAGCTCTGAATAGTACATGGTACAGTATGTTACTGGACAATAACTCAAGCCAAGGTAGCAGCAGGTTAGCTACAGTTGTCTTAATGGTGGGGAATGTGGAATATCTATTTTAGAAGCTTTCACAGCGGGTTTAAGCTGCTGAATATTTCCTTGTGATGTGAACTTGCCAAAGCTATAATGAGCAAGTAACACACAAAAGCCTAGAGTAAATGTTGTTTTACCCTTCTTCTTTTGCACCTCACTATTGACATTTGCACACTGGGCGTCATTTTCACAGTTCTCTTTGTAAATCTCCTTTCGCATTCTCACTAACTGCAAAAGCAATTCATCAGATTGGACATTCATCGTTGGCGTATGAACAAAATAGTTTGTTCATCATCTTTAATTATTTATATATTTTTTGTAATTTAACCATCAATATTATAGTGTCATTTCTTTACTTGTATAGCGAGTTGAAGAGTGAAGGACCTGCACTACAAGCCTGTATACAGAAACACTTACTTGAGTAAAATTCTTGAGTAAAATCCCAAAGGTGCAATTTCTAAATTCATGAACTAGGAAATATAAAATCTTATACCTACATTTTTACTTTTGTGAATGGTTGTATTGAACCTTATGATCATGACCTTATAAAATTTGAGTTGAGTCAGCATGCTGCAAAGTACATTTCTCATTTGGGGTTAGTGCTGCTTTCTGTACTGCAAGTCTTGAGTCTACATTTCTGTATTGTACAGTACACTCACATCAATAGACCATGGTCTGCTTTAATTCCCTGTAATTTGTGCATGTCAGCCCACAAATGTGCAATCTACAGGGTGCCTCAAAACTCTCCATACTTTCTAGCAAATTTCTTACTTTTTTTTTCATACTTAGAAGAATGCATCGAAATGGTTCTAATGGCTGGATCGGTAAGCCGTCGCAAGATTGTGATAGATGAGCGAGAACAATTACATGCATAACACCAGATGTGGTAATATGTGGGAGAGACGACTGTCTGGGTTTACAAAGAAATGGTAATCATGTACTGTTAAAGCTGTTTTGTAAATACAAAGCATTAATTTTCCCTATGTGTAGAGACTTGTGGGACACCCTGTGGATTTACTTATTTGTGTGCAACAAACAGCACTCTCTTCAAACTTTCTGTGTGATTCCTTTGTGGTGTGCTGTTGTCAACAGATCCACAAATCTTGAGCAACTACAAGGCGAAATTACTACATCTACTTTGTGCAGCCCATGAACACTCACAAACACACTGTATGAAGCTAACATGATTTACAGTATGGTAACATTGGTCTGTGATAAATGTTTACTTCTTGTGTAGGTTGAGTCAAAAAGCTTCTCTGTCAGACACTTTTAATGGTAAACAGTGTACAAGGGCTGTTCAAGTCAAACTGGGACTTGTGGTGAAATTTCTTGTGAATGATCGTGTAAAACTGACATTAGCAGAAGACTTCAAGCACAGTATGGCGATGAGACTCTTAGCCAGAGTGAAATATTTGAACGGTGCAAAAGTTTGATAGAAGGCCATACTTTTTGGAAGGCTAAAAAGTATGGAGAGGTTTGAGACACCCTGTAGATTGCACACTGGTGGGCTGACATGCACAAATTACATGGAATTAATGCAGACCATGGCCTATTGTGTGAACGATGATCTTGGCTGAGGTAGTTCGGAGCCTAATGCAGTCATTCTTGTGAACATTCAGTGGGTGGAACGGCTGATCCTTGAAAATATAACGGACATATCTTGTCGTCAACTTGCGCAAGAGACACGTCTGTCTGTGGCAACTGTACGCATCTTTCAGAAACACCGCTTGCACATTAAAGGAACTCAACTCTGAGTTATTGCCACATCCCTCGTATAGTCCTGTACTCACTCAGTGAGATTTCCTTTACAGTTCTTGGGAGGCCAGCAGTTTGGGCGTGAAGCAGGCTGTCCCATCATGGCTCCTGAGAAACCTTTGTACCTTTCTACCTTGACTATCCAAGCACTAGTGAAACACTGGGATAGGTGCATTGGTGTATCAGGGGATTATATAGAGAAATAAAGGGATTCTAACTGTATTCTGTTATTCTGCCCCTTGTACTGTATAACGCCACTTGTACTGTATTTGATTTGCCAAAATGGTTACCCTAAAAGAAAAAAAAACATAACTAGCACCATCATTTTGTAGATATCTAGTGTTTGTTCTTATTTTTACTGACAGTTTCCAGGCTATTTGTGTGCCTAATAGAGTGGAAACAATATGTGAATCACATGTTCAGTTGCATGTATATAATTTTACACTATCACTCATCGTCTATACCGCTTTATCATTTATACAGGGTCGCGGGGGGCCTGGAGACTATCCCACGAGGCAGGGTACAAGGTGTACAATCCATCGTAGGGCACACACATATACACACTCACATGCTCTTTCACACACTACGGGCAATTTGGGAATGCCAATTTGCCTAATCTGCATGTTTCTGGACTGTGGGAGGAAACTGGAGTTCCTGGAGGAACATGCAAAACTCCATGCATGCAGACCGCGAGGCGGGAATCGAACCCAGACCCTGGAGGTGCTGCCCAGTAGTTTTACAGTTAATCAAAGTAGAATCCGAGATGACTGGATGACAGGTTTTGTGTCGCACAGATCCATACAGATTTACACACACCTGTTTAAATGCTGCTGCTGCTGAATAAAATGATGACAGTCAGGGTGACAATCCGAAACATAAAATGCCTGTCTACCTAACGAATGCTTATTGCCCAAAATGATGGTTGTTATGGAATTAAGAGTAATTTAAAGCTTATTCCACCGAGTGCTTAGCTCAGTAATAAACTATCTTGTTATTTACTTCACCAGGCATCTTTATGACCCTGTTAAGTGGCTTTACACTGTGTTTTTGTATCTAATCTTTTTGCATTCCCATGATGCTGGTTGTCTAGTTCTCCCTATTGTTCACCATGCCGCAGTTGTTTTCATGCATAGAAAGACCTCTCCCTTGGTCCATGCGAACAACAAAAACAAAGCACTAATTAGCGCACCTGCTAACCCATGTTTGAAAAGGGTTCTCCATTATAATGTCATCGCTGATTGCATTACATACGTGCACGAGTGGTTCACAGAGGGCTGTATTGTTTTGACCATCATTATTTATTTGAGGTCATACAAATTAGTATAGCCGGTATACAGTACAGTATATATAATATATATAATAGATTATATATTATATATAGATTATATTATACAATATATTATAAATGCACACACATAGACAGTGGACAAAAGTCTAAAGTTAGTTGAATATTTAATATTTGATTTTCTGAACTATTTTTAGATCCAAATTTTCTGTAAATATACAGTAAGTGAATGTGTGATACTAAGCATGTTAGCTGCTTTACGCAAAAGGTCCCATTTGCCTTCTACTGAAATTTGTGTCCAGTTTTGATCTAAAATGGATCATGCCTCGTAGAGTACACACAGCCATTAAAGTAGGATGTGGTCGCTCAATGTGTTAAGGAGTTACTGAACAGAAGGTTTTTGGTTCGAGCCCCAGCTCAGCCAGGTTGCTGTTGTTGGGCCTTTGAGCGAGGCCCTTAATCCTATCTGCTCCAGGGGTGCCATACAGTACCATGGCTGCGCACTGACCCCATATGTGAAGAAGGAATTTCACTGTGCAGTAATGCATATGTTACAAATAAAGACGTAACTTAATTATAATACATTCATAGTGTTGGAATGTGATATAATAATTTATAGTAAATAAAAAAACCTTTCTATTTACTAACAACATTCATGGAATTTATATTCATGGACTAAATACAAACGCTAACTCTCAGTACCCATAAATATCATACCATATGGATGTGGAATGTAGGAGGGTTCCTTGTTAAAATGCATTATGACCATTGGCCTTTCATAACTTGGTGATTCATAAAATCACAGTTTTAAAAAGTGGGTTGGGTTGGAATGAATACGTTGTCAAAAGACAACACATTCGGATAGCTGATACAGTATCAGTAACTGCTCACATGTATAATGAAATTCAAATGTACGTCACTCTGGATAGGGGCGTCTGCCAAATGCCTAAATGTAAATTTGGGTCAGGGTTAAGGCATTGATCTACGGTTTGGAAGGTCCTAGGTTTTAAATCCCATAACTACCAAGTTGTCCCTGCTGGGCCCTTGAGCAAGGCCCTTAACCTTTAAGCCTCAACTGCTCAGATGTGTGATGAGCTAAAAGCTGTAAGTCGCTCTGGATAAGGACGCCTGCCAAATGCCTAAATGTATCTAATCAAAACTCAGCTCCTCTTACCCTCTTTACAGCTCAGCACAGTGACATCTTTCCTTGTTCTAAACAATAACTCAATGTTTTGACTATTTTTTATTAGTTTTTGTTTATTATTTGACAGCATGGTGGCTTAGTGGTTAACACTGTTGCCTGGAACCTCCAGGTTCTGAGTCTTGGGTCTGTGTGCATGGAGTTTGCATGTTCTCCCTGTGCTTGGTGGGTTTCATCCAGACAGCCCAAAGTTTCATCCTCCCACAGTCGAAAAACATGCAGATTAGGCTAATTGGCATTCCCAAATTGCCTCTAGTGTGTGAGTGAGTGTGTGTGTGCCCAGCGATGGATTGGCACCCCATCCAGGATGTACCCTACCTTGTGCCCTAAGTCTCCTGGGAGAGGCTCTAGGCCCCTCGTGACCCTGTTTACAGGATAAAACGGTATAGACGATGAGTGAATGAGTGAGTGAGTAAATGTTATTATACTGTATGTTAACGACACCAGGCTGTAAGCACAACCTTAGGGTTCACTTTCAGCTTTCATTTAAGGAAAAGCCCACTTGCTATCACTTAAGCAAGAATAGGAAAAAATATGCACCAACTACATTAGCAGTATGTTTCCGTTATAACCACTCAGCTTCTCAAGTTACACTTGCATGTAAATACGGACCAGCCACTGCTCTCTGAACACAAATTAAATTCAAATTAAATGTAAATTTGCTTTAATTTGTGCATTTGGCTTTAAGGGAAGTTCTGACAGTTTTTATTTTTTTCCCGTCTGGACACTTGTACGATTGCTGCGCAGATGTGAGAAAGAAGGCAATCTGTATGGAAGTATTCTGAGCTGTAGGCAGTATAACTAACTGTGTGTGTAAATATCCTTAACACATTGCCATGCCCTAGGCTGCAGATTATGTCTACGTGTGCTATAAACAGGATGTGTCTTTAGGCTTTTACTTTTAACACTTGTCCTCTAGGGGGTGCTATAGGCAGCTCAACTGTATGAGGATTAATGCATCCATTTTATTTTATTATTATTATTTTTAATCTTAAAAGTGTTCTCACTTGTTTTACAGGGGGTGCTCTAGGCAGCAGACGGCGTCTCCATGAGGAGCAGTAGAAGATGCCGGAACTGCCAGCAGTGCTGCTGTCGATTCACGTCCACTTCCTGCTAGTTACTGTTCTTAACATGCCGCCTTGTTCTCTCAGCCAGACCCCTCTCCTGTCATCTGTGCGAATGGGTGAGTCGCACCACCTTCACGATGACAGGGACTTAAATATTTAATCATAAACAGATTATATTATGAGTGGGGATTAAATTTGGGATTTAGGTGCTGGGAGATGCTGGAGATGTTTGTAATGGGTACCAACTATGTGAGAATGTAATGCGTCATTTTTATCGCAATTGAAGAATACAATTTGACAACAGTTCTTTTTTTTAGACCTATCAGTATACAACAGTGATGCTGCAGCTGGAAATTTGAGTTTGTGTCAGAACAGGATGGGCAGAAATGTTGTCCTTCACTTCATCTGAGTCACCAGGCAGGGGTCTTTTAAATATCCGCTTTGTTCAGCCAAAGCCACACTTTGCCTTTGGCCTTTGCTTGGCCGCTCTTACTGCCACCACATTAAGCACAGAATTTTCTGCCATGACCTTTTGGAGTTGGCCCTTGAGAGGGAGAGTAAATCTCTCTCTCTTTTTCTTTCTCTCTCTCTCTCTCATTGCTCTGCACCTACTTCCTGCTGGTCAGCGGCGATTTTGGATGACCGCTCTGCCTGTGGCCGTGGAGAGCGGTTGGCTCTAGCTTTAGCCCGGGAGAACATCAACAGCGTGCTGGAGGGACCGGCTCGCGCTCGCGTCGACGTGGAAGTCTTCGAGCTCCAGAAAGACTCTCAGTACGAAACCACAGACACCAGTAAGTCCCATCCACACTCAAAAACACTAAATAAATTGGGAGTGAAATATATCACTATAAGTGTTCTGGGCAGCTCTATCTATCCGTCAGTATGAGTTGGCTTCATTCAAAAGAAGAAGTGAAGTGAGTTGGGGAAATAAAAGGCCTGAGGAAAAAGAGACCTAGAGATTTTTTCTGTTTTTTTTTTTTTTTTTTAGTGTGCCAGATTCTGCCTAAGGGTGTGGTTGCTGTGATTGGCCCCACCTCCAGCCCTGCCTCGGGTTCTACTGTCAGTCACATCTGTGGGGAAAAGGAGGTGAGTTGATTGTAAATTTGAGGGTTGTTCAAGTCAAACCGAGACTTTAGATTGTGCAGAATAACAGAACACAGGCATGAGTCATGAGTAAAAACTACCTTAATTTCTCTATGTAATTCCCTGCTACTCTAATGCACTTCACTAGTGCTTGAATACCAGCATCACATCTGAAATACTGGCCTCCCAGGAACTTCTTCAATAGACCAAACATGTTGAAATCTCTTAGAGTGAGGTCAGGGCTGTACTGGGGATGTGGCAATAACTCCCAGCCAAGTGCCTGTCATGTGCAAGTCATGTTGTACAAAGTGGTGTACAGTTCCCACAGACAGATGACTTTTGTTTCACAAGTTGGTGACAAGTTACAGTATCTGTCAATTTCCAGCAATCAGGAGTTGATGCTGAATGTTCATGAGAACGACTGCAGTGTTTTGCACTATTTAATTGTTTTCCGTGTCTCTTTACTGTATTCTGCTTGAAGTCCTCTTTAAATGTCAATCGTTTTTACGCCTTCATTCACGAGAAAATTTCACCACCCAAGTCCCTGTTTGACTTGAACGCCCCTCGTACATTCAAAACAGGACAGTACAGTAATATACTGTAGTATGATGTATACCAGTATAGTTTTTAGTATTACACACTAATTCTGACAAACTCTCTCAAATCTTCTCTTTTTCTTGTCTCTCTCTCTCTCTCTCTCTCTCTCTCTCTCTCTCTTTCTCAGATCCCTCATGTGAAGATCGGTCCTGAGGAGACTCCACGGCTGCCTTACCTGCGTTTCGCGTCCGTCACATTGTATCCTAGCAACGAGGATCTGAGCTTGGCCGTGGGCGCCATCCTACGCTCTTTCAGCTACCCATCAGCCAGTCTGGTCTGTGCCAAGGCCGAGTGTGAGTCTTTGATCTTTGCTCTCGCCATCAGTGTGTATGACCTGCCCAGGAGCTCCACACATGTCAAAGTGCCTTTCCAAATGAGTCACCGCAGGGATTGTATGGCCACTCAACTTTCGAAAAATATTTTATGTAAAGCAAGTACAGACTCTCAAGATTCTGGCCTGAATAATTAATGCGATACAATAAGATGTTCCTTAATTAACTTTAACTCAGTATCCATAAGTGAATCAGTGTGAATATAGAACGTAGGGATAAATCCTGAAAGCTCTGTCATATATTCCATACATCCCTTCACTTACATATGGATTCATCAGTGTAGGGGAACGTCTCTACACAGGAGTGTATCATATGTGGCGCAAGGAAGCCTTCCTTCCACACTGATTAAATATCACTCTGTGTTGTGTACCAGCCTGGAAATATGTACATTAAGTGCCTTATATATA